>OZ023264.1:172770294-173087794 GCA_964006375.1 Tillus elongatus | reverse complement strand
TGGTAGACGAAGAATATGAATGACATTTCGCCATTTTTTTTTTCTCCTTTAGGGTTCGTCCGCGTCTTTGTCGCCCCGATAGCACCGCAGCCTTTGGCTTATTGTGAATGCCCTTAGTCTTTTTACTCCACCCATTCCAAAATCACTGTGCCTGGAACTAGTCTGCACAGCAATTCGTAGGGTGAAGTTTTATATTGCCCTGTCTCCGGTCTAGACTGACCGTAGATCAGTTGTCTTTTGTGGTCCAGAGCTTTACACTCGCACAAGATGTGCTGGGCTGCTTCCTCCCCCTCGCCGCAGAGTCTGCATGCGACGTCCCCCTCGAACAGCCCCATTTTATGCAGGTGTTTCTTGACGCCCATGTGTCCCGTCAAGAAACCTGTTATGTTTGTGAGCTGTCCTCTGCTAAGATTTAGCATCTCCACAGCTCTCTTTGAACTGGGTTCGTCAATTACTGACTTTCCATGTCTGAGCCCTGGACAATCTGCCCAGTACACCTTGTGTTCGTTTTTGACCCAGGACTTAATGGATCCCCTGGCAGTGCTCTTTGTCAAGCGCAGGACCGGTTCTGCTGACCCTCTATTTGCGAGACTGTGTAACGAAGTACATATTTTCAGAACAGCTGTAGATATTAAAAAAATAAACATAATATAAATCACACGGTTAAATATTCTACGCAGTTAAAATAATTCTTTTACCATTAATATTTATTAATAAGTACGCATTTGGAATTATCGCGGCAGAGTAAAAACATATCTGCAGAAGATAAGGATAAGGTGTCTACCACCGATTAGGATTTTTCAGCCGGTGACTAGGGAAAAAATAACGACGAGAGGCAGAAAGAGTTCACCGTTTGCCGTAGCGTGGTTGAGTTTCTAGCTTGAGCTCCGCATCAGCGAATTAAAAGTCCGTTTGTTCAAAGCATAACCAAGTATTAGGATACAGTATCGTCCGTTCCGTTGTTATATACATTTTTTATTCTAGTAATTCTTCCAAATATAGTCTAGGTAAGAACCTTATAAGTTTTTCTTGTTGTATTTATATATAGCGAATTTTCGGATATTTTCTCAGTTCCGTGTGTCTCTCCGGTGACGTCGAGATCGTGAGATCGAGCGTAATCTCCACCAGTTCCCATATCCTATCATTGTGGGCGTTTCGTAAAACATTTGGAAGGTGATGCTGTAGCTAACACAGACTTTTCGAGTGTATTACGTACGACCGTTCTGATTCGACTCTGGTCTGGACGCTGTGAGTACACAAGCAGGCTTAGGTCGAGTTAGTACGCGGCAATATCCTTCCACAGGGGGTCTTTTCCTATAATCTTTCCCGTTCCTTATCCACGCCCCGACGTCGAGGCGCTTGATCTCGCGATACCGGCTTCGACGGATAAACGCCATTTAATTATTTGAGGGGCGTTTCTTCAATCGACCCACTTAACGGCTGCATCCATGAGTCGTAAACCACAGTACTCGAAGTTTCCGCCCGCGTGTCTTCCGTATTACTTCTCCGTGGGAAATAATTAATTTTGTCGGCTGGTCATCAGTGATATAATTTGTTTTAGGATTAATTAACGTAATAAGTACCATTCAGATTGTAAAAATATCAGTGAATTGTAACGTACCATTGGGTAATAAATAGTGTGGAAAGTATATTCAGTCTATATTATAACCGTAAATAAATCTGATACACGCATACAGGCTTTCAGAAGGTCAGGAAAATACCGGGAGAGCGATTAAAGCCCGCAACCTCGGAGGTATCTATACGGCCTGTTATATCATAGGCTACCGGACCCTCTCCACAGAGCTATCCAGGCACTCTGACCACCACCGTGGCCAAAGCCTTGTGGCGAAGTCGCAGACAGCCTCGCAGGGAGTAAACCTTTACAAAATCTGGCGCCCGAAACCGTTTCCGTAAATACGTTGATCTGTTCTACTAAATAATTCACCCCGCGAATCAAGGCCTCGTTACAAAATGGCGCCCGAGCAGTTTAGTCGAGCAGGGAGCCGCAACTAAAAAGCTGACCATTCCGTGTTAATACCGTCCCGTTCCGATATAGTTCCGTTACATATTATTAAATAAAAAGCTGACCATTCCGTGTTAATACTGGCCCGTTCCAATACCGTCCCGTTCCGATATAGTTCCGTTACATATATTATTAAACAAAAACCGTCACCGTTATGTCCACTCCGCAAAAAAATGTCCCAAACTTGAAGGTACAGCTTGATGGAAATTCCGACCCGGCTGCCTTTTTAGAACGTCTGGAGGAAATACGCATGTATTCAGGCGTCAGCAACGACCGACTATTATCCGCCCTGCCACAATGGTTAGATGGACCAGCCCTGTTGTGGTACCGCAACAACCGGGGCATGTGGAGTCAATGGGAAGATTTCCTGACGGATTTTCGCCTATTCTACTTTCCAGTTAATTACTTGGTGAATTTAGAAACGGAGATAAGCCGGAGGGTCCAGCTACCGGACAAGCCGTTACTAAGGTATGCCACCGACCTCCAAACGCTCATCAGGAGACATGGTAATATGTCCCCGGAAAAGTAACTAACATGGCTCAGAAGAAATCTACTACCCCAATACCGTCAAATGCTGTGGAATTGTCACATACCGGACATCAGAACGTTCATAGAGAAGGTTGAGTCCGTCGAATCCCTCATCCAAGAAGCCCTTGGTAACCAGCGTTTGGCCGGTTCACCAACGAGGCTACAGCCAAGCGTCCTTGCAGGGAGTAAACCCTTACAAAATCTGGCGCCCGAAACCGTTTCCGTAAATCCGTTGATCTGTTCTACTAAATTATTCACCCCGTGAATGGCCTCGTTACAACTGTCAGCTTCTTCACTGCCTTTGACCCCCGAGTGACCCGGCATACAGATTTAGCCATTGCGCAACTGGTTATATTTAATTAATTGTAAGAACAGCACTACATATACTACATATATATATATATATATATATATATATATATATATATATATATATATATATATATATATATATATATATATATATATCTGTAATTCAGTGTCGAACTTACTTCATACTTCTCATTTTAATTCAAAATAGTTGACTCCCAGTTTAGTTGCTGATAGATAACATCTCCAATATTAAGTAATATAATACGCCATGGTACTTTAAGCTATTCTCATATACTAATTTGGAATAAGCTCTAAAACGTATTACTTTGGCGTTAGCGCTACTTATAAGGTACCCTAGAAATAGGAAGATTAGAAACAAGACAAACAAGCTATTCTTTATTACTTCCAAATCGTGAATACGCGTGGAAGTGTTGCATCGACGACAAAATTTTCAATTTTTTTTCGCTTAAACGTCGTAAAAATTGTCAAAACGTATAGATTTGGGAACGAAAATTTTGCGTGTCTGTCGGTCTGTCTCTGAAATTAAATAAGAGGTTAAATGTGTGGGGGTAGAATATCAGTAACAGAAATTTAGATTTTTTTGTGTTAAAATGGCGTAAAAATCTCAAAACATAGAAAGAGCTTGATTCTGGAACAAAGTTTTCTTTTGTTACTTGTAAGTTGCTGACTTTGAGGTAATTTTAATAGTCAAAAACAGGCTAATTGGGAGCTACATTCTCAAGTTTGTAGCATTTATGACCTTGGTTAATTATGACTAAATTACAACTGTTTGGTTATTTAGACGCGAGTGCTGGTTAGCGTGCCTGAATTTGATGCTTGGGATTCCACATCGGGGCAAGCATTTTGCCGCGCCCTGTACGTTCTAAGACCATCCAACAAGAGCGTGTGCAAACTGGGGGTCTCAATGAAAATCTGCCACAAGGGTTGGCAGCTCTATTTGTATATCTTTAAATGGGAGATGGTTAAAAAAAATAAAGGATCATTTGTAAGTAAAAAATTGGTCGTGTTATATATTAAAAAATGCTCTTGTTAAGGCGTTGAATTTGTGTATTTATTAAAATAATTCTGTCGCTCATATAACTCAAGCTTCACCATTCTGAGGCAATTTGTCAATGTAAACATCTGTCAGGTTCAGAAACAATGTGTTTTCATCTTACTGTCTTGAACATGATTTATTTTATAATACGGAATAAATTCCGGAGACTAGGATTTGAAACTGCATGAAGGTATTGTTTCGTTTTTTTGTTTCTGCTGAACGAATTTGTGGTGTATCAAATTAAATAAACCACTGAAATACCTTGATACAATTTTATTTCAGATTGTAATATAAAAGTACAGAAAAGCAAATATCAAATTCATATCGGGATTGTAACTCTTCCTGTTCCAACGTGAAATGATAAAGAAAAGGTTAAAAAAGCTGAAATTTAGATGATTCATCTTGAGTAAAGTTCAGCAATTTCAACCCCAGAAGCCGCCGGAATCAATTTACATCTCGTTATTCTCTCGTCGTACCCTTTCTCGACTACGCTGACTCCGATTGCATGATTATGAAAAAGCCGTTGCCTTATGGCAGCGATGATAGTGTATGTACTGAAGGAGCGCCTACCTTGATTTCTGATTCTGAATATCTTTCAAATTTATTCACAAATATTACACCACAGCTTTGCCCTTTGAAGAAAAACATTTTTCACTTGTAATAATGAATTCCCAAGTGGCACGTCTCTTGTTGCCTTGGGAGATTGGGGTTTACAAGTCATCCTGTTATATTGGAGGAAACGTTGAAAGCTATTTATGAGCGAGCAGACAAAATCTAATAAAACAATAATATTATGTAGTTAACAAGCTTTAAAGAAAGATTGTCCAATTAAAATAAAATAACTAGACAATTACGACAACACTGGTTCCGCACATAGCGTATTTAAAAGTTCATTAAAATTTACTGAAACCGGAAATAATCTTCAACCCTTTACCGGCGTTGCGGAGTCTCTGGGACTCTTGGAAGATAAAACTGTTTAGTAACTATTGTATTTGTTAATCATGTAACACATGTTCTTTAGTAGCTTCCAGTCGTGAGGTGATCAGTCACGTGCTGAGTCGACTTCAGTCTATCATCAAAGCAAGTGTGTATTACAAAGGTCGTAGAGTCCATGTGACTCCGCGACACAGTTAGTGTAATATTTTCAATTTTAGTAAGTATGTCCGACAATCCAAAAAAAGTTGGATCCTAACTTTAAGGAAACTGTGCTAAAATGGTTTGAGAAACGTGACACAGAGTTTTCAGACCAAGATGACGATCCTGATAGCAATATTACTACTGATAATGCTATCACAAGTGATCACGAAACAGCTAATGAACTTTCCGGCAGTGAATCTGATGACCAAGATGAGATGCAAATTACTGCAAATAAAGAGTATAATGACACAATTGATACAGTTAAGAAATATTTATATGTAAAAAACAGATACAAATGGGCTGCCACTGAATCAACCCGAAAGATAAGAACACCAGCTCGCAATATATTGAAGTTGCCAGGAAATAAAAGTACTTTACCAAAAATTGAACCGGTGAACCCATGGAAGAAATTTTTCTCACAAGATATACTGGATATCGTTGTGCATGATAGAAATTTGAAAATTCAAGAATTTCGTAATAAGTCATCATGCAGTCAGAATCGCACAGAATACAGGGAAACGAATTCTGTTGAAATGAATGGTTTTCTGGGACTTTTGTTATTAACTGCTGCTTTTAAATCTAATACCGAGGCTATTGAATCAATTTTTTCAACAGACGGAACCGACCGAGAATTTTTTCGGTTGGTAATGTCAGCAAAAATATTTGCTGTTTTGTTAACTTTCCCAAGGTTAGATACCCACGAGGAAAGAATTTTAAGAGTGAAAACGGATCCAGCTGCAGCGATTTAACATATTTATAAAAATTCAATCGAAATTCACAATCAGCTTACTCGTTGGGAGCTAGTGCAACTGTGGATCAAATGTTCGTCGGCTTCAGGGGCAGGTGTAAATTCAAAATGTATTTACCGAGCAAACCCGTGAAATATGGGTTTAAAGTCCAATGCCTTGTTGACGCTCGAACCCACTACATCTATGATACATGTATTTACTGTGGCAAGGGCACTGATTCATTAAAATATGTTACAGATGAAGAAAAACGGTTCACTATTCCAACACAAGCTGTTATTCGTCTTTGTTAGCCTATATTTGGAAGCAACAGAACCGGGTAGAGTCTTCTGAATGGATTCCAGGATAGCGAGTGTAGAAGCGGCAGCGGCACCCCAGATGTGGGAGCAGTATTCGTGGTTTGGCCTTATTTGTGAATTATATAAGGTATATAGATTAGCTGGTGAAAAGTATTTGCGAGCCTGGAAGCGGAAACCTTATTTCTTAGCAGCCGCTTCTGCAATTGATGTGACATGTTGGTGCGCCAATTGAAAATTAAATCTACAGAAATGCCAACAAATGAAAAGGACTCATTACTTTGAATAACTTGGTTGTTCATTGTGACGCATCTAGGGCTGGTGAATCTCTTATGAGATAGAAAGCAAGACTGAGATTGAATTGTACAAGATTTCTACTTCCACAGTCTAATATTTTTTGCAGATCCACAGAGAGAGAACCCTCTATGAGTCTGCGATCCTCATCTAATTTGGCTAAAGAGACAGGCTTAGAATATTGTATATTTTAGTGGAGGGTGCTGTCATCCGCGTAACTGTCACCTGGATTGAATGTGCTAGAGAGGATGTAATTGATGTGGAGAATAAACAAAGTAGGGGCTAAAGCTGAACCTTGAGGGAATCCTGCATTAATTGAATACAGTTTAGAGGAATGGCGATCCACGACGACAGAAATACTCCGTTTGGAGAGGAAATTTTCTATCCAAGTACAGAGTTTTGGTGGTAGGCCATAGGCCGGAAGTTTATTGGGCAGCACTGCGTGCCAGACCTGCCCGAATGCTTTGGATATGTCTAGAGCGACAATCCTGGATTCACCGTGTAGTTCCATAGACTTGTTCCAAGAATGGGTGACAAAGAAAAGAGGTCGGCAGTTGGTCTGCGCTGGCGGATTCATACTGCCTGTCGTGGATTAGACTGTGTTTTTCAAGAAATTTTAATAATTCCGTGTCTATATACTTTTCCATCACTTTGGAGACGACTGAAAGAAGATAAATAGGCCTGTAGTTGCTAGGAAGCGCTTTGGATCCTTTCTCGGGGACGGGTTGTACTCGAGCAGTTTTCCAGTTACTAGGGAATATGCCTCTATTGTAAGATGTCCGAAACAGACGAGTCAGGACAGGAGCAAGTTCTGGTGCCTATTTTTCGAGAACAATTGCTGGGATCTCGTCAAGGCCAGAGGCTTTCCTGGCAATAAGAGATGAGACCATCTTACGTACCTTTTTAGTTTTGAAAATGATATCCGTCATTTAATGCGCGACATTGGGGACTGTTGGTGGTTGAACAGTTGGTGGTGTGTTGAGAGTAGAATTGCCAGCGAATAACGAGGCAAAAAGTGCAGCCTCTCCCAGGGCGGTAAAAACAATTTCACCCCCAAAAACAAGAGGTGGGAATGTGCTCACCTTTTTGTCTCTGAACCTTTCGAAAATTACAATCATCGTTAGAGGACAAGTTTAATTACCCTCTATCTCAAAAACGAAGCCTTTCGGAACCTATGTTGATACAAGCGTTTCCTCCTGGTTGGTCTTCCTTTCTTTGAATCGGTTTATGTCTACAACTATGGGTAATCACCGACACCGGGGAGCAGTTTAATCTTAACATCCAGAAAATGTTGCCGAATCCCTGCTTTTCTGTAAGGACGGTATGTACCTTTAACGTGCCCAACATCGCATAGTACACGGGACGGTATCCAGCGTCGCATAGTACACGCGACCGACGGATTGCCTCTCCCTCCGAAGGGCGGAACCTGCAGGCATTTAACTTGCTTAAACACAATGACACAACCTCGATTCATGTTAGTTATGCAGGATGTACTGACAAAGTGAAAAGGAAGCGCCGGTAATCGAACCCAGTACCCGTAGGTCTAGAGGCACACGTTCTTACCACTGGAAGACCGAGGCACCGCGTTTCGTCTTAAAATAAGGTATTTGATTCACTGGTAAATTCCTGCTACTATAAACTGACTCACGCTGTATACAAACCCTAATTAAATCTGAGCAGGACGATTAGAAAGAACCTCGGTGGTTCAGGGGTAAGAACGTGTGCCTCAGAACCGAAGGGTACTGGGTTCTATCCCAGGGTACTCCTTTCACTTTTTCAGTACAAACTGTAAAATTAACATCAAGCGAGGTTCTGGCATTGTATTTGAGCAAGTTGAATGTCTGCACGTTCCGCCCTTCGGAGGGGGCGTAAATCCGTCAATCCCGTGTCCATGCGATGTTGGGCACGTTAAAGATCCCTACCCACCTTACAGAAAGGCAGGGGTTCGGCAAAATTTCTAGGATAGTGAGGTGAAACTGCTCCCTGGCGTCGGTGATTGGCCATAGTCGCGGAAATAGGCCGACGTAAAAGAAACAAAACACACAACACACAGGACGATTAGAATTTATCTTCGCAAAAATTTCTTGAAAAAGACTGTATAAGAATAAGCATGACTATTTCTTGTTATATTGTGTCACTTCCAATCTACAGCAAGAGTTTTTTGAAGTAGGCAGCCTCCAAGTCAATATCAGTTTCGCTCTTGAATTCCCCAGGCATTTATCTGCGTGCTATTTTATGTATTGAAACAGAACAACACTAAGATATTCTACAGCATGAAAGTATTTTATTGTTCTTGACAGCTTGAGAAAGTTAAGAAGTGTGGAGGTGTCTATGAAATATCTGGAAAAGTTTCACGACTCCAGTTTCAGATATGTATTTGTGAAGCGTTATTTTTAGCTACCTAGGCGGCACAAGCTCTGTAATTTTCTTTTTTGGAACAAAGCCGGCCTGGTATAAAAACTGAATAACGTAATATTTCTAGCCAGTCAATACTGTAATCTTATCTGCTTAAAAAATGCGGAAAAAAGTAAAATAATTCATGGACAAAATTAAAAATCAGTAAAAAAAGTCGTTGGCCTCTAAGATTTTTTTTTTTTTTTGTAAAATAAAACATTACGTTCAGCAAATATTTACCATAATAACAGCTGCTTTAAAAACTCTGGCCATTCCATATTTGTGATATAACTGAAACAAAATTTTCCTTTTGGGTGAAGGTTAACTTTTTATATTGTCTTATTCCGTGTTATGCCGTTTATACATTTCAAATAATCTTTTTTTGTGTTTATTTAACATTGGTCTATTTCCACGGCTATAAATAACCACCGACGCATGAAGCTTTTTCACTCAGTATCCTGGAAATCTCGCGATACCCACGCCTTTCGGCAGGGATGGTTGTGATCTTCAACGTAAGCAGTATCGCATAGTACCCGCGGCTGATGGGTTTACGGCCCATCGGTAGGGCGGGACGTGATATTCGACTTACTCAAACAAAATGCCGTAAATGCGGTTCATGTTTGTTTTGTTGTATGTACTGAAAAAAAGAAATGATCCCCTTCTGGGTGTCGAACCCAGCATCTCTGGGTTCAGAAGCACATATTTTTACTTACAGACTATATTACAAATGATAGAAATGATTGACTTAGCAAACACTGTGATTAATTAACAAAATTGCAAAGTCCGGATTCTCTATAGCCCGGGTCAGTCAAAAGTACTACTTACTTCGACGACTACTACTAGCAACACAGTGCGGGGTCGGTTTAGGATTTCCTCTCCAGACTAGTTGATGTGGAGGGAGCCATTATAGAACCATGGTGACACTCTGAAATCGATTTTTATTTTTTTTTAATTCAAAAACACACCACGAGGGCTGCAGCCTAAATACTATCGTACCGTGGGTGCGACAAGGAGGAAAAAGACAACTTGTTAATTCTGGACCTGGAGGTTCGGGGGAGAAGGAAAAACATGTGCCGGCAAGGAATTCCACAACTTGGAAGTCCTCGGGACAAAAGAGCGGGCATAACAAGATGTTCTATGTCTGGTCACCTGGACAGTAAAAGGGTGCATTCGCTCTGTTCCCCTGGTAGATCTGTTGGGGGCAGCTGGTGGAGGAACTATAGAAGAAAGCTCTTCTGAGCAGTGCCCGTGCAGATATCTATAAAAGAGAGAGAACGCAACTACGGCACGTCGGTGGGCAAGGGATGGCAGCCTTTGGGTGAGGGTAGGATAACCAATGAGACGTACAGCTCTCTTCTGAATGGAGTCCAGGATAGCGAGTCTATAAGCAGCAGCAGCACTCCAGATATGCAGTATTCGAGGTTTGGTTTTATTTGTGAAGTATGTAAGGTATAGAGACTAGCTGGTGAAAAGTATTTGCAAGCCCGGAAGAGGAAACCTAATTTCCTAGCAGCCGCATCTGCAATTGATGTGACATGTTGATGCCAATTGAGATTTCGATCCACAGAAATGCCAACAAGTGAAAATGACTCATTACTTTGAATAACTGAATAACTTGGTTGTTTATTGTGATGGGTCTAGGGCTGGTGTATCTCTTATGAGAAAGAAAGCAAGACTGTGATTTGGTGGGGTTAAATTGTACAAGATTTCTACTTCCCCAGGCTAATATTTTTTGGAGATCCACGGAGACAGAAGCCTCCATGAGTCTGCGATCCTCATCTAATTGGGCTAAAGAGACAGGCTTAGAATATTGTATATTTGAGTGGAGAGTGCTGTCGTCCGCGTAACTGTAAACTGGGTTGGATGTGCTAGAAAGAAGGTCATTGATGTGGAGAAGAAACAAAGTAGGGGCTAAATCTGAACCTTGAGGAACTTCTGCATTAATTGGATGCAGTTTAGAGGAATGGCCATCCACGACAACAGAAATTCTCCGGTTGGAGAGGAAATTTGCTGTCCACGTACAGAGTTTTGGTGGTAGGCTATAGGCCGGAAGTTTATTAAGCAGCGCTGCGTGACAGACCTGGTCGAATGCTTTGGATATGCCTAGAGCGACAGTCTGGGATTCACCGTGTAGTTCCATAGACTTGTTCCAAGAACGGGTGACAAAGGAAAGGAGGTCGGCAGTTGATCTGCGCTGACGGAATCCATACTGCCTGTCGTGGATTAGACTGTGTTTTCAAGAAATTTTAGTAATTCGGTGTTTATATACTATTCCATTACTTTAGAGACGACTGAAAGGAGAGAAATAGGAAGCGCTTTGGATCTTTTTTTGGGGATGGGTTGTACTCGACTAGTTTTCCAGTTACTAGGGAATATTCCTCTATTGTAAGATGTCTAAAAAAGACGAGTCAGGACAGAGCAAGTTCTGGTGCGCATTTTTTGAAAACAATTGCTGGGATCTCGTCAAGGCCAGAGGCTTTCCTGGTATTAAGAGAAGAGAGCATCTTTCGTACCTTTTTAGTTTAATTAATATTAATTTAATATTTAACATTAAACGTGATGAAGTCATTAATAACAAGAAATAGAAGGACGAGGTAAAGACAATATTTCATACTTATTGAACCCTTATACAGGTGTCCCACATAGACCTTCCATTAGCGGTTTCTGAAGTACAGCTCACAATTGAATTCTGAAAATTCACGTACTTGGGTTTCTCAAAATTTCCAGTTCACTAAAAATATTGCCGTTAGTATGGAACTTCCGGTTATACCGAAAGTAGACGTCAACTTTCTCATTTCAAACGGACGATGGTGTTTTTTATTACAGATCTAGATTTCCCGTCAAATTTTATGGTAAATTTTATCAACATTTTCGAGATATTTGACTTTTTTCACAATTTTTAAAAAAACATTGTCACGTTTACATACCCGTATCTCTTTATTATATTGTGGAAAATACTCTCTTTTATTAAAACACAATTAACAAACGTACTTTACAGTATAACCATTAAGTTTACTGTCAGAAGTTTACGTTTAAAACTTTCATCTCCTATGCAACCTGATGAACTGACTGATAATTATTTCTTATCGCAAATATGCCTCGAAGTGAACGTTGCAAATTTCGAAAATTTATTGTGAAGTGATAACACACGAATCTCTTTGTTCCCTAATAATGCTTTACTCTTATGAAATTTTGGACGAAACACTCCATTCTTAGATTTTTTTAGTAGTATTCTGATCATGTAACGAGTTGATCTGTGTTTATGTGGAAATCGCTTTGCAACCACACGATATCTGTTAATGATTCGCTTATACTCCCCGTAAATAAAAGTTATATTCAAAAGTCGTCGCATATTTTACTTATGTCGGAAGATGACGTTTAAAATTTTCATCTCCTAGGCAACCTGATAAACTGACTAATAATTATTTCTGATCGAAAATATTGTTTAAATATCTTCAAATTGGTGGGACTTAGGTATAGGGAATGCTGATACCAATCGAAAGATAAATAAAAAGTACATCAACTAACGTTATAAAATATAGGGTGTTATTTTTAAAATAAGAGAGTTATTAGGTTTTAAATTTGTCACTACTGAGCGGTCTATTTCGGACATCCTGTCTAACTTGTACTAGCTTTAGTAAACTCCAAATATTTTGCGGTATTTTAGAATTTGCACTTTAAAATCTCAACTTTTCAGGTTGAAAAATAAGAGAGATACAGGTGTGTAAATGTGACAATGTTTTTCAAGAAATTTTTAAGAAAAGCAAAATATCTCGACAATGGTTGAGCAACATTACATTACATGTTAATTTTTTTCTTTTTTGATTTTCTTCTGATAAATTTTACAAGGTACAATACAAATAAGCTTAGGCTTGTGGCTGTATTAAATGTACAATTTTTAGCATAGTATCTAAAACAATGTTTTCGTCGAAAGTAGTGTTTAAAAACTGTCAGATTTGACAGTATAATTGTGATTTATTCTCAGTTCTCACCAGTACAGTTCTCTCAGTGGCTAACACGTCCAGTTTTGTTAAACTATTATGAGCTTTCTTGTTCAGAATTTTCTATTTTAACTTGTTAATGAAAACACAGTGTAGTTTTAAATTTTCTTTTCACTAAAATTTTGAAGCTTCTCTATTTGACAGATGTAAATAAAACCTACCATAAAATTTGACGAGCAATCTAGATCCGTAATAAAAATAGCATCTTCCATTTGAAATAAGAAAGTTGACGTCTAGTTCCGGTATAACTGAAAGTCCCATACTAACATCAATATTTTCAGTGAACTGGAAATTTTAAGAAACCCACATACGTGAATTTTCAGAATTCAGTTGTGAGTTGTACTCCAGAAACGGCTAATGGAAGGTCTACGTGGGACAGCCTGTATAAAAATAATATAGCGGATGGTTTAATTGGATGGTGTTAACGGACAAAGAACCACTCACGAATTTATGTATATGAGAAATCGAGGTATGAAGGTATTTTACCTACATGAAGTATGATTTTCCTACGAGGTGGTTGACAACTGCTCAGTGTACTCCGAAACACATAATAATCACAAACGCTATTTGAAATTTCTCTTTTCATCTTTGTAAATATGTTTTTATGACATCTTGCGGCGTTTCGTTTCCGTAAAATGACATTTATTTCAATATTGTGTTATTCTGACCGGTACCAACGATCTGGTTCCCAATTACATTATATACTTAATTTGAATAGGTGATAGTAATAAAACCGACTCAGAATTCAGCCAACACTGAATAAACATTTTTGAAAGGCCTTTTAAAAATAATCGAAATCAACTATTTTACAAGAAACCACATCATTCTGAACACATTGTTTTTTGTTCAAAGGAAGATTATTGTTAAGTGATAAAGATGCGACAAAACTTGGAACCAAGTGACATGGTTTCTTAAAGTGTCATTTGTGTAAACAGAACCACAACAATTACTGTTTTCTTTATTAAAGCATAAGCATGTAACTCAGCTTCTCCAAAAGTAGATTAGATTGTTTCTGGGCCATTTTCACAATTAATTTACTTCTTTTGCTCTTTGTTTCAATACGAAATCAGTTTTTATACAGAAAACGATGCGAAAACACTCACTAGCAGGTGGTTCTTTATACACTATCAGAATACTAAAATAAATGGTTTAGAACCTTTTATGTTGGCCACCAGAAGGCAGAAATTAGTTGCATCAGAAAGTTCCAAATATATGTAATAGATGGCACAATAAACTAACGGTATATAAAAAATAACCATTATTTGACTTTTGGCGCCTGGTTCTCTGTTCATTAATTCTATCCAATTAAGATAATGTTAATGATCTAACAAATAAAGCAACAAATATTCGTAACTATTTAAAATGATTAAAGCAATAAAACTATTGACACTTTATTTTTAAGTAAAGCTGATGCAGCAGACGCCTTTTGCCATTTTGAAAGAATTTTTATTCAACAAGTTTTCACCGGGCCGTAACAACTTCCAGACAGCACTTTATTTTAAACAACATCCAATTTGCTGCAACTGCAAACAAAACAAGCTACCTAACTTTAATATGCAAATCGCCGAACAAAACTTGCGTTAGCATACCAATGTTGAATCGTTAGTACACCCATTTAACAACAAATTAATTCAACCCAAACAATTTTGAATGCAAATATTTGTGAGGGGATAAATAGCAGTGATGAAATTATATTATTAATAATTTATTTAAATGGCATGCCTTCGTCAGCTCATTTTCTCGCCGTGATAACTTGGCTTCCACGGTTCTTTTAATAGGGCAATTCATTATTCCTTACTTAGAGCGGGACTTTCTGATAATTCCGTGAAAAATTACACTCGTTGTTGGACTTGCAAGAAATACATGAATTACTTCTTTTGCAATGACATCTTACATCAGTCTACAATTAGAGAAAGCAAACAAGAGATTAGCTTTTAGCTAAAAGTATTTTAGCTAGGTTCAAAGATTCTGCAACTTTCATTTTGTATTTAAAATGTACTTAAAACATTTTTTCGGCAACCGTCCGGGAAGTACCCACTTCCCGAACGCTTTTTCTTTGAGAAAGTATCATTTCTCCGGCCTAGTTCGAGAAGTACGTAATTCCCGGACTAGGCCGGGAAGAATCACATCGTTGTTGTCATTGTGAATACGAAAATCTTGGTAGGTATGATTTTGATAAATACAGTTGGACATTACCATAGCAACGAAATAACGACTGACAGCTATCTGAAATGAAATTAGTTGACATTTTAATTTTCGAAAGTTTGCATGGTTTTTGGTCGCAATTGTCACGGTTGCCGAAAAAATCGTGTACGCAGCACGTCCGAAAATAGTTTTTTTGGAGTCGCAGTACTTCCAGGACTCGCCTACGGCTCGTGTCGACTTGTTCAAAAAAACAGTATTTTACGGACTTGTAACGTAAATTACTATTGTGAACGCAAAGATAACAAGAAGATGTTTTCCCACAATACGCAAAAATTAATCTATATATAGCTTACAGGTCGGTACGGGCGGGACACTCGCATTATAGCCAATTTGTATTGACGCCAAGCACAGCGGCTTCCAGAAATCATAGTGTGCTGTGGGTTGATACGATTACAAGGAAGAGAGTACGTCGGAGTTGCGTACTCAAAATTTTAGTGTCCAACCTGTATTGTTAGGGTTCAATCACGTTATATACAGATATTTAAAGTAAACATAAAAAGTCTGGACGAAGCAAGTGCGTTGTGGAAGTTAGTTTTCGTAAAAACGTCTTTAATATCAAACATGTCCCTTGAATGCAAGCAGGTATCAATTTGGTCACCGCTATAACCTATATAGTAGAAACAATGTACCATATTTTATCAAAATAACTTGTTTGAAAATGTACACAAATTTTCCGAAAATAAATGTTTCCGAGAAAACTCGTTTCCTGGCCGACGGATCGTAAGTTAATAGCAAATTGAATTTTGAAGCATTGAAAGAAAATTCTCTACCAAAACGCACTTACTGCCTCTTGATTTTTTTACAAACATGCACAATATTTCGATGAAAAATGAAAAATGCAATAAGGAATCTTAAAAAAATATTTTAGGTATCACCAACCACTTATGGGCCATCTTGTGATTGTCAAAATAATTTTATAAGATGCAGCTCAAGACACCCTATAAGTAACGTATACAATTTTTTCTCGTATCTACAATTATATTGAGTTTTACCGTATAAATGCGTCACCTGTATATAGGTAAATAGAAAGTAGACCCGGATATGGATTCTAGGGGGGTTAGTTTGCGCTCATTTGAGGAAATCTTTTTAGAATTTAAAAGCCGCGGTCTCCTCATTAACAAATTTTTTCTACGAAAATTAGCTAAAAATTATAGACCGTTTATTTCACTAAAACTACTGCCAAAGCATCGGAGAAAGTGTCTATTTGAAATAAATTTTCTGGGAATATTTCATAAAAATGAAGGGAAATGATGGTTGAAGCTGAAATTTAAGTGTTTTCATAACATTCTACATAATCTGTATTTCTTCCAGGCTCTTTGCCTAAATGTTGCCAATTTTGACGTTTCAAATTGCGATTTTTTACGTTTTGAGGAAAACTTTTATTAATGGCTTGGATGAGTTCGTTAACCAGCCTATTGGACCCGTTTTTCTAAAAAAAATAATTTTTCCAAAAAAAAAGGTTCTATATCAAAAACTATAAAAGATATTTTAATCAAATTTGGTTGGTATGTTTCCCGCACAAGTAACTTGCAACTTGCCAAAACTCAACTTTATAGGTTTATATGAGTTATCTAAATTTGAAACAGTTAATGAAAATTCGCTACCATAACGCACTTGCTGCGTCCCGAAATTTTTTTCATACTCACGCCGGGAAATCATAGCGCTTGCTCTTAATAAGAAAATTTTCTGTGAAGCCTGAGCCAAATATGAAATGCGAGAGCTTTAGTGAAAGAAAAAAAAAGATTCTAAAGGCAGGACCGTGGTTGCGATTATAAAGCGATGTAGCTTTTACACTGTGATGATGATCTTCTAAAACTTAGACTAACACCATATTATATCCATTTTTTTATTAAAGATACGAAAATTGAACTACACCGAGTACTGGACAAAACCATCTCAGTTTTCATTATCGTTTAATGAAGCCAAGACATGATTTTTAGTGAATTTTCTTAAAAAAAATTCACTAATGAGGAGATCCCGACTTTTGAATTTTGAAAAAATTTCTTCACATGAGCGCTAATTAGGCCCCCCAGAAAACATATCCAAGGTCAGTTTCAATTTTTATATGTTTATATATATATATATATATATATATATATATATATATATATATATATATATATATATATATATATATATATATATATATATATATATATATATATATATATATATATATTTATATATATTTATATATATATTTATATATATATATATATATATATGTATCACACCGATAACTCAAAAAATAATGGCCCGATTTTGATTAAATTTGGTAAAAAAATTCCTTTTGCAAATAGCTTGGATAAGTTCGTTAGCCAGGAAAATCTGCCTAGGTTTTCCCGGAAAATTTTGCGTTTTCTTTCGAAAAAAAATTATATCTCCGGAATCAACAAAGTAAGGGCAAACAAATTTGGCACGCAGGTTTATATCCTTATAGGTAAGTTACCTACCAAAATTTAGCTCTGTAGGTCAAAAGACAAAAAAGTTATAGGCATTTAAAGAAAAATAAATTGGTGTTTTCCTCAAAACGTCAAAGTGGCGATTTAAAATGTCAAAATTGGCAACATTTAGGCAAATAACTTGAATCTAATACGAGCTATAGAAATAAAATGTTTCAAGAAGGATGTTTTACAAACCCTAAAGTCTTAGTTTCAACCGTCATTGTCCTTCATTTTACTAAAATATTTGCAGAAAATTCATTTCAAATAGACCCTTTCTCTGATGCTTGACAAGTAGCCTTAGCTATAGAGTTTATCATTTAATGGTATACAATTTTTGTCGAATTTTCGTAAAAAATCAATAAAGCTCAATATATCCGTTATTATATAAGAGACGAAAAAAATTTGTATATATTAATTGTAGGGTGTCTTGAGCTACATCTTAAAATAATATTTCTACAATCACAGGGTGGCCCATAAGTCGTTGGTGATACAAATTTCCTTTTTTTTTAATCAAACACGCCTTATGTTATTGCATTTTTGCATTTTCCATCGAAATATAATGCACGTTTGTAAGAAAAGAAATTCTGAACGCAGCAAGTGCGTTATGGTAGCGAATTTTGATCAAATGTTTCATATATTTTTTAATCAAACACGCCTTATGTTATTGCATTTTTGCATTTTCCATCGAAATATAATGCATGTTTGTAACAAAAGAAATTCTGAACGCAGTAAGTGCGTTATGGTAGCGAATTTTGATCAAATGTTTCATATTTGAACAGCTCAATTTGCTATTAACCTATAAGGTTGACCAAGAAACGTGTTTTTTCGGGAACACTTTAAGTTTACTTTTGGAAATTTTTGTATATTTTCACACAATAAAGTTACTTTGATGAAACATGGCACATTGTTTTTACTATATAGGTTATACTGGTAACCAAATTTGATGCCTGCTTTCTTAAAAAAAAACACAAATATTTGTTATTAAAAACATTTTTATGAAAATTCACTACCATAACGCACTTGCTGCGTCCAGAATTTTTTTATTCTAATGAACATGACGTCTAAACTTACGACAAGCTGCCATTTAATATTGTCAGTCAATATATTTCATGACATTTGCTATGAGAGTTTTATATATGTTTGAGTTCACCAATATGTTGATCCAGCCCGCTACAACGACCCAAAATCCTATCAAATTTACAATACCAGATCTGAATCAAAAGCTGAAGCGAATGACAAGTCCACATTTAATTGAGATTTCTACGACATAAATACATAAAATTGAATGGAATACAGGGAATAATTAATCATTTTATATCGTGGTGCAGCTAGCTCATGAATCCGTAATCAAATCGCATATTGTTCATGCAGAAGACAGTGATAATGGATCAATAGCAGAACAATTAGGTACCGCTCGGTTACGTTTGCAATTATACCATGAGTATACAGACCTCCATACTTGGCAATCAAAATAATAAATATGCAAATCTGAAATGACAAGCTGGAATTGAGCCAGCAAAGCAAAAGTGTTTGGGTATAATACATGACCTGTTTAATATATATATATATATATATATATATATATATATATATATATATATATATATATATATATATATATATATATATATACATAATGCCTGTTCGATAAAGGAAACTTGTATCACCAAAGACTTATGGGCTACCCTGTGATTGTAGAAATATTTTTTAAAGATGTAGCTCGAGACAGTCTATAATTAATGTATAGAAATTTTTTTCGTATCTATAATAACGGATATATTTAACTTTATTGATTTTTTACGAAAATTAGCCAAAAAGTATATACCATTAAACGATAAGCTCTA
The DNA here is from genome assembly GCA_964006375.1 of Tillus elongatus. Taxonomy (NCBI): domain Eukaryota; kingdom Metazoa; phylum Arthropoda; class Insecta; order Coleoptera; family Cleridae; genus Tillus; species Tillus elongatus. The sequence continues at coordinate 173,068,513 of OZ023264.1, read as the reverse complement.
TAGCTAAAACTACCGCTAAAGCATCAGAGAAAGGGTCTACTTGAAATGAATTTTCTGGAAACATTTTAGTAAAATGAAGGACGACAGTTGAAGCTGAAACTTAAGGGTTTGCGGAACACTCTTCTTGCGACATAATCTTTGCACAGTCCTTATTTGTTTCAGGTTTTTCGTTTAAATGTTGCAAATTCGAATTTTCCATAAAATTTTCTGAAGATTTATATTAGGCTTTCCTATTCCTATCTTTAACTGTTCCAAAAATATTGTGATTTTTTTACATTTTGCGGAACTTCTATCCTCATTTATAACACTTTGTATTTAACATGTTTTTAAAGATAAAAGGCTATAATTAAGAATACTCTAACTTCTAGGATGAAGCCTTCATATTATCCAGCTAAAGTTTACATGTATCATACAGAGTGTTTTGAATTTAAAGACCAACTTACACATATTCAATGTTGCAAAAGTCATTTTTTTCAAATAGTGCACCCTGTATATTATTAAAAATTCGAGTTATAAATTTAATTCTACACCGATTTTATATAAGTTTTTCTATACCTATCTCTTACGAGTAACTTGCTACTAGAGTTTTTAGGTAACAAACTGATTTTCTAGAGACTATACATTATTATATTTTAAATTTATTTTATATTCATTGGGAATGCAATCGGATTGTAAGCAGAACATGCAGGATGTTTAACGAGAGGTATCCCACTCTATTGGCAATGACTAGAGGAAAATTCACGAGGATAGAGGAACGATTTAAATTGACTGGAAGTATCAAAACTACACGACATGATCCAAAGCCAGTAACTGAAAATGAAGATAATAAGATAAACGTTTTGGCTTATTTTTAAGTTTACCCGCGTAGCTCTATTCCTGCAGCTACTCGAGCTTTGGGAATATCAAGTTCATCTGTGCATAGAATATTGAAATCTCATAAATGCACCCATATTCAGAAATAGTACTACAAGATCTTCGATCTGGTGACCATTTAAAAAAAGTGGAATTCTGCGAACACATGTTTCTGAATATTCAACAAGATGAGAATTTTTTCTCTAAAATTATCTGGAACAACAAATCGAAATTTAGAACGGAAGGAATTGTGAATAAGAAAAATAGGAATTTTTGGGCAAGTGAAAATCCTAATATATTTAGAAAAGGACGTTTTCAAACACATTTTAGTTTTAATATGCTTTGCATTATTATGGAAAATAAGGTCTCTTATGAAATTTACGAAGAAAATTTAAACGGCGAAAAGTATTTGAAACTATTAAGGGGATCTCTCCATAATTTTCTGGCATGGCTACCACTAGATATATAGATATAAGGCAAAGCTGCTGGTATCAGCTAGACGGCGCGCCTGCCCACTCCACTGGTGAAGTTTACTGGCCCTTAACGCAATTATTTGAAGACAGATGGATTGAGCCCAAGGGTTCTTGGAGATGGCCTCCCCGCTCTCCTGATTTAACGCCTGCCGATTTTTATCTCTGGAAGTGTAAAAAAAGTCAAGTGTATGAGTGTATGACACAACAGTTCAAAGTAGAGAAGATCTTTTAAATCGTGTATTTAGAGCTTTTAGAAATTTGGACCCAAATGAAATCAAAAGAGCTACTACCAATGAGATGAAGCGTAGAATTTTGCGGTGCCTTGACCAAGATGGTGGTCACATAGAACATTTATAGTGATTGTAGCATTTAAATTTGAATTAACTTTTTTTTATTTGTCTTTCATTTTTTTGTTTATTGTTAATATTTGTTCATAATTTTTTTTAAAATAATGATATTAAATATTTTAATGAAATCATATCACTTTTGTTATATGACTGACAATCACAGCTGCATTTGTTGTGTAGTCTAACGTGTACTCTTTAGAAGAGGAGGTTGTTACATAAAAATGCTAATAACAAGCAACATATTGAAGATAGGTATAGAAAAACTTATATCAAACCGGTGTAGAATTAAATTTAGAACTGAAATTTTTAATAATATACAGGGTGTTCTATTTGAAACAAAATACTTTTGCCACGTTGAATATGTCTAAGTTGGTAACAAAATTTAGAACACTCTGTATGACACAGGTAAACTTAAGGTACATAATATGAAAGCCCCCTTCTACATGTTACGAAATTCTAAATTCAAGCCTTTTATTTTCAGAAACATGTTAAATACAAACTATTATAAATAAGGTTGCAAAATCACCGAAATACAGAGAAATCACAATATCTTTGGAACAGTTGAAGATGGGAATAGGAAAGCCTAATATAAATCTTCACAAAATTTTGTGGAAAATTCGAATATGCAATAAAAAATAGGGCATTCTATTAAAAGTTGATGACTACTTCCGGTCTAACGGGAAGTGATGTGACCTTAAAAATATTTTAGAATAAAAGACAAAATTTCAAAATTTAGGATATCAGGGAACTTACTTCTAATGCATGGCTATCGTGAAAACCCTGAATATTATTATCAGATTGATTAAGGAAGCATAGTGTTGGTAAATAAATTACACATAATTGTAATAATTCTCAGAAAATATTTCGCAAATATAAATTTATCGTTTTCTCCCGCACGAACAATTTACCCATGAAAAAGCCGTTAAGGCATATCTCTGCTGAAAACGCCGTTATTCATTACAATAATTACAGAACATATGCACATAATGTAGAATTATGCAAATACAAACGGGCTTCTTATTGCAGTAACTCTTTAATGATTCTTAGTTTGCGTTCCTGCTAAACGAGGGCAAACTTCAACTTTGCAATCCGTGTGAAATTAAAATAAATATCTTACAAGTCTTAATGCGGTAAACGGTAGAGTCTCTTAGAGTTTGAGAGTATGAATGGTGGTTTAGTTTGATATCACATTTTATATTCCCAAAAGATGCGCACGATTTATGTGTGATGCATACTACTAAACTGCACTGGAGTTTGCAAATTGCTATGAAAGTTCCGGCTGCGGTAACTAGTATATAAATATTTATTTCCGCTTGCGGTCAGGCAAGGGAAGTTTCTAGGAGCTATTTGGGTTTGTTTTATGTCATTTTGTTGCATTTGCGCATAACTTACCTAGTCTAAGTTTGTAAACAATGTCACACACAAAAGTGTCTTAAAAAACTATAGTTAACAAAAGACAGGTTGAACACTGTGGCTGGAAATTAAAGCAAAAACAGAATCACCACAAGAATCGCAAAAATAATAACGGAAAGTTATGCACTAGATACGCATTCCGAACACGAAATCAGCTGTTGTCGCTAAACTAACCGTATGGAGAAATCGTATTTATATAGTGTGTCCCAAACTGGATGGGAACGTATTGTTATCTCCGTTATTATTAGAGAAAGGGAGACGGTTAGACTAGCAATGTTTTGTAGAATTTCATGCTCGTCCCAAGTGTGACTTGTATCTTGCCCTACCTCTTTTCGTTTTGGAGTTATTTTGAAAAAAACAAAATTTGTCGATTTCTTTTTTCTTCAATATCTAAGTAGGCGTTGATCTGACATATCTAAGACTTGCACATTATCAGGACACTGTTTACACAGTAATATTTCTGAGCTATTCTCAACTTTGGATTGTCATTTGTTTTTGAGCTACAGGTATCAACGTTTGTTTTTATTATGATGGCCATATTGGACTTTTTTACTCATGTGATAGCCTGTAAAAAGAGCTTTCCAACGATGTACAACATGCTTGAGAAATCTTGTAATTGCACTAACAATTTTGAGAAAAACCGTTTTGATGATAGTAGGCTATAAAATCCAATACCAGAACAGAAATGACAAAAAAAGGGCTCAACAAGCATTAGGCCATGAAGTCTAACAATAGATTTCTACTTTTAACATAATTTTCCGTAATGATTCACGATAAAAAAAAGCTTGAGCACACCAATGATTCGGCCCATTATTACAAATGATACTTTACATTACAACATTATCCTAAAAAAAATTGTTATCATTTAATTGAACAGGTAAACCTAGTAAATAATAAAATTTACTAAAAGAACTCAATAAAAAGCAGATTGATGATTTGCAAAGACGCCTTTGAAAATTGTTTGATTTTTAAACGTAAGTTAACTGAAAAACAACAGAAGAAGAGTTGCTATGGATATAACACTACCGCGACAATTAAGAATACTGTCATTCTTAATTATCTGAACAATTTGAGGTGTAATTAACACGTAGCTTAAAAATTTGTACTAAATAGTTTGTTTCCTGTTTATTTTAAATATTATTCAACAATATGCTCAGTAATGCAGAATATTTTGACATGTGGGATATTCGTTCTAACAGAAATTATATACAATATGTTATATTCGTTCTAACAGAAATACTGAGGCAGCTGCAAATTAATATCAAAATAACTACCCAGAAAGATGACAACCAAACACCAAAATATTTCGCAAGATAGTGACCAATCTATTGAACGACGGTAGCTTCCACGCAAAGAAACTACCAATGCCTAGAAATAAAGAAAGTAATAATACCGTCCTACAGGTTTCAAACGAAAACCCTCCTCAATCTGTTCCGTTTTGTGATAAACAAATTGACGTACTAAAAGTACGGTACACCGTGTATTAAAACAAAGTCATTACCATCCATACCTACACTCGTACAATGCTTAGATGTTGACGATTACCCTAAGCGACTTCAATTTTGCAGATGGTATCAAGGACAATGTCAGTAAGATGACATTTTTCATTTGAAAATAATATGGACTGATTAATCCAGATTGACAAATTATTGTGTGTATAATCGCCATAATAGGCATTATTGGGCAAATGAAAATCCCCATCTAAAGGAAGAAAGACGATTGCAAGACAGATTTGGTATTAATGTTTGGTGCGGCTTGTTAGGTAAAAAACTGTTATTTTTATTTGTAGATTAGACAGCTAATTTTAAAAAATTTCAGGTAATTTCATTATTGGTCGTGCTTTTTTGAAAATAATTTAACTGGGGAAAGGTATCTTAATCTATTGAGTAATGATATCTTACCCACAATTAGAGTTCATGGTAATGTAGACGAGATTTGGTACCAACAAGACGGTTGTACAGCTCGCAATGCTAAGATCGTCAACAAATTTTTGTACCAAAATTTTAATAATCGTGTCATTTGTAACAATGGGCCGGTTTATTGGTGTGCTCGAAGTCCTGATATAAAACCCGTGGTACTCTGAAGAATGATGTGTATAAATTCGATCCACCACAAAATATCAATGAATTACGAAACAGAATCCCGAAAGCTATAAATCATATTAACCAAAACACCCTCACCATTGTTTGCAGGCATGTTTCAAAAAGGTGTATAAAGTGCATTAAACAAAACGGTGGCCATATTAAACAATTTTCTCTTTAGTGTATTTTTAAGATTCTATTTTATTATTTGTTGAGTTTTGTGAGAGTTTAAGTTTCTATTTGTTATTACCGGGTTTCGCTATCAAACTGTTTTACATAATATGACCTAGCATTATTACTGAATTGAGTATTGTAAATTAAATCACAATATTTTTTTCTCGTGAATCATTACGGAAAATTATGTTAAAAGTAGAAGTCTATTGTTAGACTCCATGGCCTACTGCTTTTTGGACAGTTTTTTTTTGTCATTTGCTTTCTGGTATTGGATTTCATAGCCTACTATGCTCAAAACGGTTTTTCTCAAAATTGTCAGTGGAATTAGAAGATTTCTCAAGCATGTTGTACATCATTAGAAAGCATTGAGTCTGTCTGTAAATCCTGGTTATCATAAGAGGTCGAAGCATATTGATGTGCGTCATCATTTTATTAGAGAAGCTATTTCTGGTAAACTTGTCAAAGTTGAATATTTACCGACAGGTTCAATGCCTGTTGGATATGATCATAACATTCAAAAATTCAAATCTTGTACCATGTAGTGACATCTACTGTTGACACTTAACATTTATATCTTTTGTACATTGTAAATACAATAAAGTTAGTCTGGGTTGTATACTCAACGTGCTAATACGCTCCGTTCATTCCTACAGGTTAAGGGACCAGTCATTAGCAATTACTGTCATTGTGCTATTCACACCTGAGAATAATTTTTATTTTCATACATTGAGTGCACGGATTCGATATGTCTAATTCCAGTTACATTGCGAGGGTACTAAAGTTAAAGGGGCGCGGAAACAAATGAATATTCTCATAAACTGCTAGCAAATGTTAATCAAATATCTATATAAAACCAAACCTCGAATACCGCTCCCACATCTGGGGTGCTGCTGCCGCTTCTACACTCGCTATCCTGGACTCCATTCAGAAGAGATCTATACGTCTCACCGGTGACCCTACCCTCACACAAATGCTGCCATCCCTTGCCCACCTACGTGCCGTTGGTGACCTCTCTCTCTCTTTTATAGATATCTGCACGGGCACTGCTCAGAGGAGCTTTCTTCCATAGTTCCTCCACCTGCTGCCCCCAACAGATCTACAAGGGGAACATAGCGAATGCACCCTTTTACTGTTCAAGTCATCAGACATAGAACATCTTGTTATGCCCGCTCTTTTGTCCCGAGGACTTCCATGTTGTGGAATTCCTTGCCGGTACATGTTTTTCCTTCTCCTCCGAACCTCCAAACCTTCAAGTCCAGAATTAACAAGTTGCCTCTTTCCTCCTTGTCGACACCCACGGTTCGATAGTATTTAGGCTGTAAGCTCTGGTCGTGTGTTGTTGAAAAAAAAATACAGCTCCAACAACACGTTAACCACAACGATACACAAACCTCTCGATGAGCAGGTAACGCACTGATATCGACATTATGTTGGTAGTGAAGAAATTTTGACAATCGTTTGAAATCTCTATCGTTGAATCTACGAAGTGTACTTTTAGGTACCGTCGGCGAGAAACTAGTCGAAATCTAGATATGAATGTTCTACACACCTCTTTACTTTGAGGTACCGTCCGTCAACAAATGGTTGAGTCACTTATTAAAGAAACTTTATAAATTTTAACAATTATAATATCCAGCAGATTGCTAGGAATGAGACTAAAAATAATATCCGCTAGGTACCGCGACTCGAAACGTTGTAATGGAATTGCTCCATTGTAGAGACCACACAAATAAACGATTACCGCTACAAAATGTTGCTTTGTATATCCTGGTTACAGAAACGTGACTATTTCAAATGCAGTAAGCTTTTTATAAATATATTTTACATATTGTCGCTCGAATTTGATAACTCCAGTTGACTGTCGACTTGCTTTGAGCGTCATAAAGGCAATATTCTGCTATCATTACAGCGATAGGAATTAATTGTTTCAGTTGTGCAAAGGAATTTTGATTTGGTATCTCCATGGCTTCGTATAGAGCAGAAATCAACGAAAAGCTGTTTAGTTATTACGTAGTTTTATGTATCTGCTAGCAAATAGTTTTTTTTTTATTTAATATTATTGGCTGCGGCATCTCAGGCCATTAGCACATTCATTTCACATTATTCAATATTTTTACAAATTTTCCAGACAAAGTCAACTTGGCTCGCCCAGGAATCGAACCCGTGACCTCTCGCTTAGCACGCTGGCACCTAGCAACCTGCGCCACGAGGGCGTGTAGCAAATAGTTATATAGTATTATATTCGCTTGTCACTTTTAAGAAACTTTCATTAAAGAAATTCGCTAATAGACGAGTAGCGAATTCTGAGCTAAAGGCCTTAGAACCCATACCCTACGAGAGTATCATAGTTTATATATATATATATATATATATATATATATATATATATATATATATATATATATATATATATATATATATATATATATTTGTAATGGAACAGGGGTAGTTTTACACATGTTATACTAAAAATACCCCGATAAACAAACTCAAACATTATGACCATCAAAGAACATAGCTATCGGTGAATACAATGCATGTTAAGCGACTAAAATAATGAATAGTAGGACAGCCATTAGAAATGGAAAATATATATGTATAGGTTATGCATTCAGTAAACTATATATAAATATAAACAGGGAAGTCATAGAACCTGAACAAACATTTTTTTAAATCAAAATCTAAGGTAAAATATAAACCAAAATTGTAAAACGAATTCAGAAATATACCGACAAGAAGGGGGGCAAGCAAATGGATATTAATAAACAATATGTACATAAGCCTATGTATAGTAATAATAACCATTGAAGTGAAATGGAATCCCCAAAAACGCCGACCAGACTGTATGCATAAGACTGAAAAAACTATTAACAAGTGCGTATAAAAAACAGTGTAGCCGTCAACTAGAAAATAAAAAGACAGAAAAGACTGTGAATAATAGGTTCAGGATTTGTTAGATACCGGTTTTTTTGTGATAGGATGTTAATGTGTTTTGAAATAGATGTAGATTATGTAAGTGATCATAAAATGTCACGATTTATGAATAGGTTACGTCACATTTATAGAATAAGTTATTATTATTGTTTACCAGTAAAGAATGAAGGAAATCATTGCGTACTTATTTTTGTCTGTATATCTGTGAGAAGAAGTCAGTTAAAATAAATCTAACTATCTAAAATCTCATTCATTTAAAATTTTTAAAAAGTAACAATAGAAGTTTTTAATAATAAAATAAAAGAAATAAAAGTAGGACTTTGAAGTCTATAATAATAATACCCTGAGATAAGAGCAATCTGAGGCATAGATATCATCAATTTAACAAAAACATAAAATTTACAATAGAAAAAGAATCAAACAACACTATAAACTTAACACTAATCAGAAAATAAAACCAGATTGAATACAAAATATACAGAAAACCTACACAAACAGACATCACTATACCTAAACACTCACTACACCCACACACACACACACACAAAATGACCGCATACAGATACTTAATAAACATAATGCTAAATGTACCACTCCATAACGACGAACGAGAAAAGGAGTACAGCATCATAATACAAATAGCAAAAAGAAATGGATACAACAAGAAAACAATAGAAAAGCTAGTAAAACAAAGCAAAAACAAACAAATCAACAAAACCGAAAACAAAACACCAGAAACAAACACAATATACACAACATTTACTTATAACCACCACATCAAAAAAATAACACAAACACTCAAACAATATGACTTAAAAATGAGCTACAAAACCAATAACAAAATAATAAACAAAATAAATAAAAAATAAGAACATAACCCACATGAATTAAACGAATATATCAAATAGAATGTAACACATGCAATAAAAATATATATAGGAATGACAAAAAAATCAATAGAAACAAGATTCAAGCCTAGCTACAAATCAAACGTAACTACACACATTCACAACACAAAACACCAAAAACCAGACACCACCCAATTACAACTAATGAAATATGTTAAAGACCACAAAAAAATGGAAATCTGGAAACAATACCGCATTCAACAAACAAACAATAAGAAACAATTAATGCCAGAACGAATCCAAGTACAAACATTTAAACAAAACTTAATAAAGGCCACACAAATAGACAAATTATCAAACCACAGTGATCAAGACAGGAGACCGATACACACGACACAGTCCGAAGGCACAACCAATCAGAGAACAGTAAACCGACCAATAGAAGCTCACGGCACGAGCGCCACGTACAATCTCAGACGTAGACCACATAGGAGCGATAACAGTCAGTAGCGTGCTGATGATGAACCGGGACGGTTCGAAACTGCAGTCCACGCAAACCAATAAGAAATCACAAACGTACAGCAAACAAATACAGTATATATATATATATATATATATATATATATATATATATATATATATATATATATAATATATATATATATATATATATATATATATATATATATATATATATATATATATATATATATATATATATATATATATATATATATAAACATTTTAGCGGACCTTGGTTTTGGGTCCTCGGGACCCAAATTCGCGCTCGTCTGAAAAAAAATTCAAAAGCCTCCCAAATACCGAGCCAATGTATGTCAGGCTAGATGTATTCTCACTATAATTAGAAACGCAGATCGGTTTCGCTCTAAGGGCTTGTCAGTGCGCTATATTAATTACAGCACGAACACACCTATAAAGTAATACGGCTATGGTAGCCGGCCTCCTAAAACACTGTGAAATGAACGACAGGGTTCTCATCTCGGTGCGTAACAAGGTAGTATATTGTCATGATAGCTCCGATTAACACAAAATGTTATAAATAGTGATTGTGTACAACCAACTAACAATTTTCTTTGTTAGACCTGTTCCATTTCTTCCCTAACACCGGGCTAATGTATGTAAGGCTAGATGTATCCTCACCATAATTAGAAACGCAGACCGGTTTTGCTCTAATTAGAACTCGTCATTGCTTTATAATAATTACAGCGCGAACACACCTATAAGTAACTATATAATATAGCGCACTGTCGAGCTCTAATTAGAGCGAACAATGTCTGCGTCTCTAATTATGGTGAGAATGCTTCTAGCCTTACTAAAATAGTAGCCGATAAATTTTGAGCAAACCCAAATTAAAACTGTATGATATATTATATATCGTTTGCTCCAGCGAGTAAATAATAGTATAGTTTGTGGCAATAAACTGGTAGATAAAGTGAATATTTTATGTGTTTTACTAATTATAAAGCACTTATAGACGTACCAGGAAAATCCATCTGAAGAAGCAGACAGGTAGATAGGCGAGTATATTATTTATTACAAGAATGAGTACCTAAAGGAATTCACTCATAAAACATTTAAGAATTCAATAGATAATTAGATTAGCGGAGGACCAAAATTGTCTAGCGGCAAAACAAAATTATAAACTGCTAATCCGTAAAGTGCCTCTTAGAGACAAAATAACTAGTTTTCAGTAAGTGGCTTGGCTAAGTTTTTCACTCAGAAAAATTAGACCCGTTTTCCGGGAAATTTCAGGTTTTCTTACGAGAGTTATTGGTATATCTTAAAATAACCAAGCTCCTGCAAGCACATCTGGTACAGAAGTTGCTTTATAGTTCACACTAAATCTCTATATTTTAAAATGCATTTAAAGAAGAAATATAATAATAATAATAATGTTTATTTAGAAACAGAATACAATAATACAAAAAAGTATTTAAAAACTGTGTACAAGTTCTAAATAAAACAATTTAAGTCACTGAGACAACATAAAAGTTGTATGTGCGTGACTGACCTTCCAATGACCACTGGTAAAAAGGCAAAGTGAAATGTCCAAGCCAGGTAAAACGTCCAGTCCAGGTAAAAGGTCCAGTCCAGGCAATTTCCCCAGTTTAGTAATACAACACAAACAAACAAACAAACACACACTAAACACATCACTATCAGCAATGCAGTAATCACACACAATACAAAATGATCATAATATTTGACATACCGTAGATCATTAACTATCAACCTGCAAATGTTCTACACGATCCTAAAAATATCATTAAATATATTTCTGTCAGTTTTGATTATCCACCTCTTAGCAAATTTTTTAATGATTTTAAAACAATTTTTTCCTTCAATTGCCGAGGCAAAATATTGTACAGCCTTGAAGCCAAATATTGGGGAGACCTCTGACAAATACTTTTGAACTTACGCGGAACCATGCTGCTGTTCTCTCTGTATCGCGTATGATGTAGGTGCTTACTAGATTCCAATTTTATTTTTTTCCTCGAAATATTCGTAAGCAGACAAGGGCTGTAAAGCTGTCGGAGATCCATTATATCTATCTCGCAATAGAGCAGTTTTGTAGAATACCTAATATTTTTCTCATATATAATTTTTATGATCCATTTCTGCGCCACCTCTAATTTCTTCAAATAACTGTCTGCCACACCTCCCCACCCCAAAACACCATAAGCAATATGTGACTGTACAAAAGCATAATAGAGTATTTTTAGTTGCCTTTGATCCAGGTATTCTCTCACAATTCGAAATCTGGATATAAGTGCTCTCAGTCTATTCGTGAGACACTTAACCTGACAGTCCCACCGTAAATGCATATCCACTACGATTCCCAGGTAAGTAGTCTCCTTCGTTTCGGGAATCACGCACGTTCTACTAATTGAAAGTGAACCCATACTTGGCTGTGTATTAGAATAGGATGTAAAAGACAAGTACCTGGTTTTTCGTAATTTACTGTCAATTTATTGGCTTTGAACTACGCATCCACGAACAAAAAGTCTCGCTCCACCTTTGTCTTGAGCTCTGCCCAGGTGTGTGAAGTATAAAAAACTGCTGCGTCGTCAGCAAAACTTACAATATGTGAATCGGTATTTAGTTCTAAAAAGTCATTAATATACACCGTGAACAACAGTGGATCAAGCACAGAGCCCTGAGGAACACCGCAGATAACATAGAGAGGCCTGTTAGTGCTATCTCCCACCATCACCATCTCGCGTCCCTCTGACAAATAACTCCTCAACAAATCATGAAGTTTTCCTCGCAAACCATACGCTTCAAGTTTCCTCAACAAAATATCGTGGCACACAATGTCAAAAGCCTTTGTCACACATTCAGTCACACTTGAGATCAAACGAGTACATACGACTAAGAGAATTTGTCTGGTGAACCAAACCTATGAATAACTAGAGGGAAACAATGTTTCTTATGAAGCAGAAAAGTCGGAAAATGAGAACATAATTAAAGTTAACATTTGAAGGTGTTTCTTCTGAAGACCAGAAAGCGACTATCTTAAAGCAGTTTGTCTGAATATGTTAGTATTTGCGACCCACGTTTTAACCACAATTCCAATCGCGCCCCTTCTTGTCTTACGTCCTCCGTAGCGGACATTCTCGCTTGACAAGTTCCTATTTCTTTTGATCATTCTGCGTAGCATATACAGTGTGGAACAGCCAAATGGAATAAATTCGATAACGGATAAATGAGGGCGTGTTGGGAAAAACGCTTGGACACGTCGATTTGTATTTTTAACTGCGCATCTTTTTCAAGAAAAAAAAATTATATAGGGTGCGTCATGTGACAGTGGCCAATACCAACTTTCTTATTTTAAACACAAGCCCCTGTATATTATAAATTTTTTGGATTCTTCAGAAAATTCTAGACATAATTCATGTACAATGTTCTATACCTATCTTCAACTGTTTCGGAAATATTAAGTATTTTCAGATTTATTACAAAAATTAACATTAAAAATAGAAAATTATTTTATTTCACAAATTCGCTACATTGCATTCAATACTTATTTCCCATTCAGCTCTTGATAATGAGAAAGTAAACAAAAACCATTCCTGCGTTTCTTTTTACTGATATGAAATGAAACAAAAACAAAAACAGTTTTCTTTCTGTTCGTATAAAACTCGTAGCCTTAGCAACTTGTTGTCTGCCTGCATGACAGTAGTGATTAGTGTCAGTGCTATTGTCGTTTGAATTTCGTTAACTGTACGTAATAATATCAGAAAAATGGTTCATTTAACAGAAATGCACAAAATAACCATTCTACAAATGATTGGTTATGGAGATAACACACGGACACAGATGGAAGTGTCTCGCTTATTTCACGAAAAATTTCCAAATTTGCCGCCTGTATCCCAAGGAACAATTAGCAAAATAGAAAAGCAGTTTCGCGAGCTTGGTCATGTGAGACAGATAAAAAAAGTAGCTGCCAATGCAGTAAGTGATGATACGAAATTGGATATTACGCTTGAGTTTCAAGAAAACCCACATACTTCTGGTCGACAAGCAGCCCAACTATTCAACGTTAGCCACACAGCAATTTTTCGAACATTAAAGGAAAGTAAAATGCATCCCTATAAAATGATACCAACTCAGGAGCTCATGGAGGACGATTTCGATAGGAGAACGTATTTTTGTGAACAAATGATGGCAATGTTAGATAACAATGTGATCCAATTAGAAGATGTTTTGTTTTCTGATGAGAGCACATTTACACTTCACGGTCATGTTAATCGTCAAAATTGCCGCTATTGGTCTAATGAGAATCCTCATTGGATGAGAGAGGAACATACGCAATATCCTGAAAAAGTTAATGTTTGGGCAGGAATTGTTGGAAATCATATCGTAGGTCCCCTTTTCATTGATGGCAACTTGAATGGGGATAAATATTTAGAACTGCTCCAAAATAATGTCGTGCCAACTTTGACAAACTTATATCCAGATCCAGCAAACCCACAAGTTCCTGCCAATAAAATATGGTTTCAGCAAGATGGAGCACCGCCCCATTACCAAATCAATGTCCGGCAGTACCTGAACCAAATTTTTCCAAATCGGTGGATAGGGAGGCGCGGATCGATAGAATGGCCAGCACGATCTCCTGATCTGTCGCTATTAGACTACTTTTTGTGAGGATATGTCAAAAGTATTGTATACAAAACTAAGCCCCTCAACTTAGATGACTTAAAAAGACGAATCACGCTTGCGATTAGATCAGTCACGCCTGAGATGTTGAGTAATGTTAGAAGACATTTCTATACCAGATTAGCATGTTGCCAAGATGTTCGTGGCGAGCATTTTGAACATTTACTACATTGACATTAATTTTTTTTTGTTTTTTTAAATTATTAAGAAATAATCAGTATTTCTTATTAGAATTTGTGAAATAAAATAATTTTCTATTTTTAATGTTAATTTTTGTAATAAATCTGAAAATACTTAATATTTCCGAAACAGTTGAAGATAGGTATAGGACATTGTACATGAATTATGTCTAGAATTTTCTGAAGAATCCAAAAAATTAATAATATACAGGGGCTTGTATTTAAAATAAGAAAGTTGGTATTGGCCACTGTCACATGACTCACCCTAAATAATTTTTTTTTCTTGAAAAAGATGCGCAGTTAAAAATACAAATCGACGTGTCCAAGCGTTTTTCCCAACACGTCCTCATTTATCCGTTATCGAATTTATTCCATTTGGCTGTTCCACACTGTATAAATACTGCATCTCGTTTAGTTCCAGCCAGTCTCAGTCGAGTCGATCCTTCTACCGTAAATTGTATTGTAAATTGCGTGTTTATCGAAATTCGCGATATTCAAGTAGCAGCAAATTTATACAGTGTATACAGAGTCATGGATAATTTTTTAAGTGGGCGTAAGCGAGCATTTAGCGATAGTGAGCATCAACAAGTGCATAGACGAGAGTGGTTCTGAAACAAAAATCAAAAAAGTATTCTTAAAAAAATTTACAATTTGAAGAAGCAATGCTTCTGTATGTCATTTGCTCCGAAATTGTCGCAGCAGGCAGCATGAAACTTAGTAAACTTAAACAGATGACACTGTTGCCCGTCGAATTGGTGATATAGATGAAGATCAATAGCATCAGCTTTTAGGGAAGTTGTGTGACTAAGTTTTTTCAATTTAGCTTCATGCGGCAATAAATAGGAATAGGATGATGCTTAATTAATTGACCATGTTCGAATTTGTGATGGTATGCCAGCAGTACAAGAACTACTATTCTGCAAACCCACAGCACTCAAAGCAACAGCGCTTGCATTATTTGATACCTTTAGTGGTTTTCTAAAAAGCAGGCAATTCTACTCTCAACCCACCTTCAAATGTTCAAGCACTAACAGTCCCAATGTCGCGTATAAAATGACGGATATCACTTTCAAAATTAAAAAGGTACGAAAGATGCTCTCTTCTCTTAATACCAGGAAAGCTTCTGGCCTTGACGAGATCCCAGCAATTGTTCTGAAAAAATGCACAGGAGAACTTGCTCCTGTCCTGACTCGTCCGTTTCAGACATTTTACACTAGAGGCATATTCCCTAGTAACTGGAAAACTGCTCGAGTACAACCCGTCCCCAAGAAAGGATCCAAAGCGCTTCCTAGCAATTACAGGCCTATTTTTCTCCTTTCAGTCGTCTCTAAGGTGATGGAAAAGTATATAAACACCGAATTACTGAAATTTCTTGAAAAACAAAGTCTAATCCACGACCGGCAGTATGGATTCCGTCAGCGCAGATCAACTGCCGACCTCCTTCCCTTTGTCACCCATTCTTGGAACAAGTCTATGGAACTACACGGTTAATCTCAAATTGTAGCTCTAGACATATCCAAAGCATTCGACCAGGTCTGACACGCAGCGCTGCTTAATAAATTACCGGCCTACGGCCTACCACCAAAACTCTGTACGTGGACAGCAAATTTCCTGTCCATCTGGAGCATTTCTTTTATCGTGGATGGTCATTCCTCTAAACTGTATCCAATTAATGCAGGAGTTCCTAAAGGTTCAGCTTAAGCCCCTACTTTGTTTCTTCTCCACATAAATGACCTCCTCTCTAGCACATCCAACCCAGTTCACAGTTACGCAGACGACAGCACCCTCCACTCAAATATACAATATTCTAAGCTTGCCTCTTTAGCCCAATTAGATGAGGATCGCAGACTCATGGAGGGTTCTGTC
Source organism: Tillus elongatus (assembly GCA_964006375.1). NCBI lineage: Eukaryota > Metazoa > Arthropoda > Insecta > Coleoptera > Cleridae > Tillus > Tillus elongatus. The sequence goes on along the minus strand of OZ023264.1, from coordinate 173,052,165 downwards.
TCCGTGGATCTCCAAAAAAATTAGACTGGGGAAGTAGATACCTTGTACAATTGAACCCCACCAAATCACAGTCTTGCTTTCTTTCTCATAAGAGATACACCAGCCCTAGATCCATCACAATAAACAACCAAGTTATTCAAAGAAATGGGTCCTTTTCACTTGTTGGCATTTTTGTGGATCGAAAACTCAATTGGCACCAACATGTCACATCAATTGCAGAAGCGGCGGCTAAGAAATTAGGTTTCCTCTTCCGGGATCGCAAATAATTTTCACCAGCTAATCTCTATAACTTATATGCTTACAAATAAGACCAAACCTCGAATACTGCTCCCACATCTGGGGTGCTGCTGCCGCTTTTACACTCGCTATCCTGGACTCCATTCAAAAGAGAGCTATACGTCTCATCGGTGACCCTATTCTCACCCAAAGGCTGCCATCCCTTGCCCACCGACGTGCCGTTGGTGACATTTCTCACTTTTATAGATATCTGCACGGGTACTGCTCAGAGGAGCTTTCTTCCATAGTTCCTCCACCTGCTGCCCCCAACAGATCTACCAGGGGAACAGAGCGAATGCACCCTTTTACTGTCCAGGTCACCAGACATAGAACATCTTGTTATCCCCGCTCTTTTGTCCCGAGGACTTCCAAGTTGTGGAATTCCTTGCCGGCACATGTTTTTCCTTCTCCCCCGAACCTCCAAACCTTCAAGTCCAGAATTAACAAGTTGCCTCTTTCCTCCTTGTCGACACCCAGGGTACGATAGTATTTAAGCTGTAAGCCCTCGTGGTCTGTTGTTAAAATTTAAAAAAAAAACGAGGAAAACATAGAGCGGAAAAATTGCATTGGAATATGCACCGATAGTGCTTGTACAATGTATGGTGGATTCCAAATTATATAAGCACTTGTGAAACAAAAATACCCACAGTGTATCTGCACACTTTGCAATGAGCCACATAGAAACTCTGGCTTCCAAAGAAATAAGTCCTGATTGGAATATTGTGCAAACGACGGTGGTAACCGTAATAAAATTATATAAAAATGACACCTCTAAAATGAAGAACCCTTTCTGCACTTTGTAAAGACATTGGTGTAGTACATTCCGCGTAACTATTTTATTGCGAGGCAGGGTGGTTATCACGTGGGACATTTTTGCAACGCGCTTATGATTTAGAAGATAAAATCTCCATTTTTCTGGAAGAGGAAAACCGACCGGAAGCTGAGGAGTTTCGAGATGATTTATTTTTGATAAATGTGTGCTATTGGTCAACATTTTTGGAAAATTAAATGCCTTGAAACTCCAAGGAGCAAACAAACATATATGTTGGATACGAGTGATAAATTTATAGCGTTTTGTATAAAACTGGAATTACGGAGTAGAAAATATAAAGCAAAAAAAACCTAGAAATTATCATACGGCGTTTTTACCAATAGATAGCGGAGCCTCATGGAAATGACCCATTCAGAGAGCTTTTTGTTTCCCTAGAAATCATTTTTTGTAAGATTTTTGTGTTATGTTGTTAATTGATAATAAATGTTTAGTAAGTTATTGTAAAAAACAGTTGTCGAGTTTTTGTAAAAAATATAATTTAGTCTGACATTACTAAAGGCAATTTAGGTAAAAAAAATTGCTGAATTTTTGTAAAAAGAAGTTTGTAAATTTTCATAAAAAAATACTTTTTCAATTTTGGTCATAAAGCTCTTTAGAAATAATAATTATATCTTAACAGGTGTCTAAATACCTTGAAGAGGTTCGTTGTCCAGGAAAATGGGACTATTTTTTTCTGGAATTTTTTAAGTTTATTTTTTGAAAAACGTTTGTACATTTTGAAACAATAAAGCTATTTTAATAAAATACGGTACATTGTTACTACTATATAGGTTATACTGCCTACCAAATGTCCTTTTAAAAACAAGGCATATTTGCCATTAAAGACTTTTTAACAAAAATTCGCTGCCACAACGCACTTGCTGCGTCCAGACTTTAATATGTGTGACATAACAGCACACAGCAAACGAAGCGTGTTAGATAAGCGCGTCTGCCATGAGAAGTATTGCATTGTCTGACCACATGACATTTGCAGACGTGAGAACAGTGACCACACGACTAAACTTTATATCCTGTACAAGAGCTGAAAGAGAATATACATTAGTATACGTAAACCCCACCGAGGGACAGGCATTAGTTAGAAGTTGATAACACGCCTTATCGGCCATTCAGACACGACTTGCTGCTCTGTTCATAACTGCGGTTAACTTTTCACTCTTAACTCTGCACTTCTCTGTTCATGTGTTGAGGAGGCTGAGTTTAGGAGATGTGAGAACCAGCCATGGAGCTTCAGTTTTTAACATTTTCATGCTAATGTCACCGCATAGATATGCAGTGTGTCCCAAACTGGATGAGAATGTATTACCATATCCGTTATTATTATATATAAAAGGTAAAGGTACGATGCTTACTGACAATTAGGCCATTGCTGATCCTTTTTGCTCATCTAAATTAACCTACCCTCCACCTTGAGCTCGATCTCAACGACGACAGTGATTTGAAAAATCATCCGCCGCCGGTGAGTCTCGAACCGTCGTCCCCCGAGTCCGTATTGGAAAGTCTGAATCGACTTTCCCGCACGGCCACGCAGGCGCTTTATTATTAGATATAGGGAGACGGTTAAATTAGCAATGTTTTGTAGAATTTCATGATCCTTCCAAATATGATTTGCATTTTGCTCCGCCTCTTTTCGTTTTCGAGTTATTTTGAAGAACCCAACATTTGTCGATTCCTTTTTTTCTTCAATATCTAAGTAGGCGTTGATCTGACATGTCTAAGACTTGCAAATTATCAGGATACTTTTTACAGAGTAATCTTCGAGTGCTATTCTTAACTTTTGATTGTCATTTGCTTTTGAGCTACAGGTATTAACGTTTGTTTTTATTATGGCAGCCATACTGGATTATTTGCTCATGTGATAGCCTGTGAAAAGAGCTTTTCAATGATGTACAACACGCTTGAGCAATCTTGTAATTGCACTGACAATTTTGGGAAAACCGTTTTGCGGATAGTAGGCTATGAAATTCAATACCAGAAAACAAATGACAAAAAAAGTGTTCAAAAAGCAGTAGGACATGGAGTATAACAATAAACTTCTACTTTTAACATAATTTTCCGTAATAATTCACGATAAATTCTGATTTGTGTTGTGGTGATTTGGGTTTTCTCCAAGTGTACTTATTAGTGCTCATCACAGGTTCCAGTTTTCACATAGTGAATTATGGCTCCCAGGTCAACGGAACTGAATCTATATAGAAAGCTAAGTACTAAAATTAGATTTTTAGGTGCTGATATTGCTTTTTTAAGATCATGCAAACAGAAGTCAGTTTTTCCTGATTTCGTTCAGAATTTTTCTTCCTCTGAAGATGTTTACTTGGTCAACGAAACGATTCACGATGAAAAGCAGGAACTCTGAGCACACCAATGAATCGGCCCATTATTACAAATGGTACTTTACATTACAACATTATCCTAAAAAATTGTTATAATTTAATTAAATAGGTAAACCTAGTAAATAACTAAACATATTAACAGAACTCAACAAAAAGGAGATTAATGATTTACGAAGACGCCTTTGAAAATTGTTTAATTTTTAAACGTAAGTCAACTGAAAAACAACAGAAGGAAGGTTCCTATGTATATAACACTATCGCGGCAATTAAGACTACTGTCATTCTTAATTATCTGAACAATTTGAGGTGTATTTAACACGTTGCTTAAAATTTTGTACTAAATAGTTTGTTTCCTGTTTATTTTAAATATTATTCAACAATACGTTCAGTAATGTAGAATATTTTGACATGTTGAAATGTTATATTCGTTCTAACCGAAATACTGAGGCAGCTGCAAATTCATATCAAAACAACTACCCAGAAAGACGACAACCAAACACCAAAATATTTCGCAGGATAGTGACCAATCTATTGAACGACGGTAGCTGCCACGCAAAGAGACTACCAATGCCTAGAAATTAAGAAAGAAAGCTAGTTCTATTTTTATGTTAAATATTGACATACATCACGTAGACATTTTGAAAGCCTCATCTGTCATCTGTGTTTGATTTTATTTTAAATTTGATAAATGTTTTAACATCATATTATAACATAGCAACATATATTTATTTGTAGTTGTTATGATTTCGTACTAAATCAATTTTATTCTGTCTGAGAATGCTGTCAAGCAGCGAAACTAGTCACAGAAACGTTGAAGAACATCCTAGAACATCCAGAATTCATAAGAGCCACTTGCTCCAGTTAGTTTACGCGCTGTCTACGTCCTTCACCTACAAGAACGAAAACCAACAGTGAAGCCAGAGAAGTAGTCTCCAGGTCTGTGTGTAGTATGGACAAATTTCACAAAGTAAGAGCAACAACAATCAATGAATTGAATTTATTTGTTCGGGGGTGATGTTGTTAAAGACATTTCTAATAATTACTTTAAGTTGCTCCAAGTTTTGGCGGATCGGACTGTCACACCTGTCTTTCACATACGGCCATATCAAAATTTCTGGAACTGTGAGTTCAGGGGATCAAGGTGGCCAAGTTATAGGACCTCCTCTCCCTATCCAATGATTTCCACAGGTGGAATTCAGTGAGTCTACTGTAGCATAATGAGGTGGAGCACCATCCCGCTGAAAATAGACTGTCCCCAACAAATTATCCTGTTAAAGTTGCGGGAAAAAAAATGTTCTAACATGTCTAGATATGATGATGCATTTATAATAGGATGGTTGAAGAAAAAGGGACCGTATAATTTTTGTTTTGACACCGCTCACCAAACTGTAACTTTCGGAGAGGATCTGACGTACTGAGCAAAATGTATGATATTTTCGAATGCCCAAATTCCACTATTTTGCTTAATTACCTTACCATTTAAGTGAAATTATGCTTCGTCGGACATAATTTGTTTATCGAGAAAATGCATATATCTTCTAAGTAAATTACGAATTACCAAGTAAAATTAAGAAACCCAATTGGAGGAGCTGGCTCAAGTGATTTGCGACTCTGATTCAGAAGACGAAACACCGGACGATGATGCTGATACGTCTATTGACGGATATATAGAGAAAAGTGAACACGACTCTGAATCAGAAATTGAAGGTAACGACTCCGATGGCTTGGAAGAAGAGAATGAAAATCACAAATACTTCATGGCTAAAGATGAATAGACCAGTTGGCACAAAAATTCGCTGAAGAGCAAATTCAGTAAAGTGGGAGCTAATAATCTTGTGAAAATTTTCCCCGGTGCTAAACAACAGGCAAGAAACATACAAGATGAAGTAGATGCTTTTATGAGAATACTAATCAATGAAATTATGTAACATATAACTGAATGCACAATTATACACATTTCAAAAGTTAGATCCAAATATATGAGAGAACGTGACGCGCACGATGTAACAAAAATAGAAATGCTAGCATTTATAGGTTTGTTATTATTATCAGGATACAAGAAATAAAATCATACACATTTTCTGGAACTATGGACCAAAGATGGTACGGGTTCTGAAATTTTTCGAGCGTGCATGGGCAAGAATAGATTTTTATTTTTGCTTTCTGTAATTAGATTAGACGACAAAAGTACAAGGACCCAAAGAAAGCAGATAGATAAGTTGGCTGCAATAAGGTGGATCATAGATGAATTCGTAAAGAATTGCAAAAACAACTATTCTGTTCATACCCATTGATGAAACGTTAATAACTTTTTGAGGAGGCTGTGCTTTTGTACAATATTTACCAAGCAAACCTGCGAAGTATGGATTAAAAGCTTTTGTAATGTGTGATGCAAAAACATTTTATGTATCGAATTTTGAAGTCTATTGTGGAAAACAACCGTATGGGCCCTATAGCATGTCGAATACACGTAGTGCGATTGTTCACCGCTTGCTCGAGGAAGTAAAAGGTAGTAACAGAAATTTGACATGAGATAACTGGTACTCAAGCTATCCGCTAGCAAAATAATTATTAGAAAATAAAATTACAATGATGGTAACCTTAAAAAAATTAACGAGAAATACCGGCAGAATTTTTGCCTCATAAAAGCTGACCTGTGAAATCTTCACTGTTCAGATTTCAAAAAAATTTAACATTAGTCTCTTATGTACCAAAAATAAATAAATCTCTAGTATTACTTTCGACGATGCACGAGGATGGAGCTATATATCCAGTAGCGACTAAACCTGATATAATATTATACATATAATATTAGTGGGAGGATGTTAGTAAGGGAGAATGTCAGATAAGAAGAGAAGAGAGTCGGTGGATGTGAATGTGCTGATAATATGGTGGAAAAGATGTGGTGTGAAGTTGTTCTATGGTAAGACATATGAGTATTGAACTGGAGTGTTTCAAAATGATATCTGTTGTTTCTACATTATTAACTATGGTGTGGATGGCGTGTTTTAGTTTCGTTTGTTTTTATTTCATTTTAGTTTTTGCTGATTAAGTCGAGGAGCCTATTAGGCGGTTTTGCATTTGTTGTTCTTTAAATAAACATTAGTAGACAAGAGTAACGCAATATAAAATAGGTAGGTTATAATGTCACGGACAAGTGTATACTTATGTGACATAGATGTATGTATCTACTTTGTAAGCCTGGTTGTTTAATATTTGTGTTTATCACTAAGTTACTAAATACAACTCCACCAAAGGCGAATTTGACACTGTCGATAAAATGGTAGCACATATTCTGTATCTAGAAGAACAAGGAAAAGGCCATTGGCTATATTTTTTCAACTGATAAACATAGCGGGAATCAATAGTCAACTGCTTTATAATGCTACTCATATCAATACACCTTATAAGCACAGAAGGGAATTTTTGAAAATACTCTCTTTAGCTTTGATGAAGCCACATCTTTGTGAACATGCCAGTAGGGAGTCATTGCCAACTGACATCAAATGTTTCCTGACAAAATACAAGACACCAAAAGAAGGGACTGAAGAGGAACAACCTGCAAAAATACAAGCAAGATGTTTCATCTGCGGTAGAAAAGAGAATCGGGTTACAACAATTATCTGCGACAGTTGCAATAAATCAGTATGCAAACAACATATGACCACTGTTGTTACATTGGACTCGTGCAAGAATGGTGAACGAAGCAGTGAATGCAGCGAATAAAAATATAAAGTTAATTTCATCAGTTTCTTTTTGTTTATTATTAATCATCATGTTCATTTATCGTTAAATTTCTAATAAATACCATAATTCATCAAGACCGTGTATTTTCTTGTCCCAATGCAATAAGATATGTACTCAATTTCACAGCGATAGGTGTGGTCTAAAAAATACTCCGCGCGGGTAGTTACGTGAAACTTCAGGGCGCGGGTAGTTAAAGGTTAATGTAGTATGGCGGTATACAAAGTTTCTGCGAAAATCATTTGAGAATCTAAGCACCAGTTACCAAAAGAGTATCAAAGACACGTGCATCTACATTTTATTTGAAACGTTTGCTTTAAGCAAGATTTTAATCAAGCAGACTTTCAAGATTATCCTAGAGAAACAGAATCAAATTAGTGTGAAACATGTGTGCATGACACAGAAATTAAGGTGTTGTTGCAAGTGCTGGTGGCTTGATGCATGTTTTCCCAGGTTTGGTTAATCGAATGCTCATAAAGTGAGTGCCTGTTGCAGACGCTTGATTTCGGGAGCAAAAACCAACGTTTCATTCATCAGCTGAGGGATTCTGACAATCAAATGTAATTGCGTTTATCTTGAAGGTAGGATTAAAGCTTGCAATTACTTGGACCGCAGGATAACTGATATGCAACTGTTAAAAACAGATGGCTTTACACCGTACATAGATAACTCATATAACTATTATCCCAGAATATGAATTACCGCTTGAAGGCAAGCTTCGTGTAGAAGCTTTCCAGTAGCGGCTCGTACCTTAATCTATTGGGGGTGCTCTCAAGCAAAACAGTTCGGGACGCAGCAAGTGCGTTATGGTAGTGAAATTTTATTAAATGCTACAAATTTGAATAACTCAAGTTTCTACAAACTTAGAAAGTTCTATTTTGGTGTGTAGCAAGGCCTCAGTGCAACATATCCACCAAATTTCATCTAAATAACTTTGTAACTTTTGGAGAAAAATATTTTTTTTAAATAAAACTCAAAATTTGAAGAACTCAATTTTATAAAAATGTAGAAAGTGGAATTTTAGCGTGTGGTAAGGTCTTTTGCAAGGTAACATATCCGCCAAATTTCATTAAAATATCTTTGTAACTTTCGGAGAAAAAAGTTTTTTTTTTAACAAAACTCAAAATTTTCCCGGACAAACTTATCCGATTTTCCTAACTAACGAAATCATCCAAGGCATTAATTAAAGAAAGGCATATATATATATATATATATATATATATATATATATATATATATATATATATATATATATATATATATATATATATATATATATATATATATATATATATATATATAAAAGTTGAAACTGACCCCGGATATGGGTTCTAGGGATCCTAGTTCGTGCTCATTTGAACCATTTTTTGCAAAGTCTCTCCATCGATACCTCTCTATTAGTGAGTTTTTTTAAAATAAAAATTCACTAAAAATGAAGGGCTCGCCTCTTTTCCCCCCAAAAATGTATAAATGTATTATAAAAAAACCAACTTACTAAACTAACTAAACTTAATAATTATTAACTACTTACCAAGTTTTCCCTTAGTTAGTTATAGCTTATAGTACTTAAAAAGTCCTTTCCTTTGATAATTACTAACACAAATCACAATTCTGTCAACACTCAGCATTCACTTTAGTTTATAAGTTAGTTATAACATAACAGACCTATATCCATTACTTAAACGAAAAATCCATACGTCTATTTTTGATAGCCACAAACTGTTCTAAAACTCGTTCATCAAAGTTCGGTATTTCAAATACAAAGTCCCTGTTTATTGCCAACATTGCTAGCGCATTAAGTCAATCACAGGCTCTGCGAAAAGTCCACTACAAACTTCGTTTTCGACGAAGATAGTCGATCATTTCGCATTGAAGTATCGCATTTCCTGAGAGCGCCGAAAAATACACACCGCTGCGCGACTGATCTATATGGATATGGATATGGATGATGAAGCGTCTACAACCATTAACACCATACTTATTCTGATTCTCTATTAATGGCTGCCGACTGTGCGATCCTCTGAATGCAGGAGGTAAAAAAGTAAGTAAAAATGTATTAAAATATAGCATAGCAAAAATATTATTTTTTCCACGGCAGGCGGCAGTGCGCGCGCACGAGCGCACTTATTGAGGAGCCGTCTCTGAAGCTTTCCCTGGAAATAGGAATGGCATACAAATTGCTTCTATTGCGAAATAACGAAAAGGGGTCGAAATTTATTTCTCAATATAATGGTTGAAAATACCAAAGATGGGATTTTTTTTTCCGTTTGGGGTATATTGGAAATAACACTACGGTAAAACGGCATTAGAATTATCTATAACGATATGAATTTTTATCGCTATTTAATCATAAAGTAACAATAATTTTTTAAATTTACTCACAGATCTCCTTATATATACTTATTTATTTGTTGCTAATTCAAATTATACAATATTTCATACAAAAAAAACTTGCTTGTGCTTGCACTGGACCACGATTTTATTCATCATCCTCTTCCTTAACGTCTAAATAGATCAAAGAAAACATGACAGAAATTAAAAAAATCTTTTTTGAACGTCAATACGTCTGGATTTGACATAATTAAAGGCATAATTAGAAAGCTTTTACTACCAGACAGCCTTTTATTTTCCAACACTGCGCGTTATGGTCTCTTATTGTGCCATCCTCAGGGGTTAAGACTTAATTTCTGTCTCAATTACAGAAAACGTGCTGTATGGGACGTTTGCCAAAGGTTTGGTTTTTCATCCTCCGTCTCCATTCGGATTTTTACTTGACAAGTTGCACAAAACTACATTTTGTTGTCCGATAAAATAAAAAATATGCCTCCTTTACACTCATCTGGCTAATCCGAGTCTGGTGATCTTGTTGTCCTGTTTAATGCTATTTTAGTCAAAGAATCTGAGTACCATGGATGAAAAACCAAATCTTTGGCAAACATTCCATACAGCACCTTTTCTGTAATTGAGAAATAAATCAAGTCTTAACCCCTGAAGATGACCCGATAAGGGACCGAAACGCATAGGGTTCGAAAGCAAAAGATTTTTAATTATCCCTTTAATTATTATGAAATAAAAAAAATCGGGAAGCCGCAATTGCGTTATAGTAACAAATTTTCATAAGTTACCTTATCTAAGAAACGTCTCAACTTATTTAGGTTAAATTTAGTCTGTCAATGATGGATAACCTTCTAATGGTTTACCTTTTTCTGCACACACATACAAACACATGTGCTAAATTTCAGTAACTGATTTATAAACAATTCATTCCAAACCATATCAATGCTTTCTATTGATTTTGTAAAGGCGCTCATAATTATATTGATTAGAAACGCTATTGGCAACGATTAACTCATTTAATAAATCCCTCATTGTTTATTCCATTTAAATTAATTCAAAACGATGTCGTTTTCTAATAACAAGGAACACGTCTGGTGGTATTTTCCAAATTCTGTTATGTTTAATAACGGAAAAACTTGGATTACAATTATACAGCATAAAAAAAACCGAAGATGGCGTAGAAGCTTGACGAACTGTTTTGTTTTTACATATATATATATATATATATATATATATATATATATATATATATATATATATATATATATATATATATATATATATATATATACATATATATATATATATATATATATATATATATATATATATATATATATATATATATACATTGTGAAGATATTAATTTTGCAACTGGTCTGTATGGCTTATAGAGGCTCCAAAAAGCTAAAAACTCAATTATGATTTTAAAATGCAAATTTAAAGGTTAATATTTTTTTTTAGATTTCAAATAAAATGTTTAGTCGTTTGTTCAAGGGGTTGGCTCTTAAAATTAATCAAAAAATAAGGGTATTAATATTCTTGCGGAAATAACTAAAAAATTACACTTAAATTCGGAGAACCCATTATATCGTTTGTCAACAATTACGACGTTAGAGTAACAGGCGACATGTAATTGAAAAAAAAATGTTCTTTTGGGCGATTCAAATGATTTTTAAAATACCCTATATTTTTAACTTAATAAACGCCCCCATTAAAGTTTTATACTTAGCATGTAGCATAGAGTGAGATGATCAATGTTTAATGAAGGCAACAAAGACATTTTTAAGGAACTATCGCTTTCATAAAGAAAATCTAACGTTTTTGACAAACCATGATAGTAAGAAGTAATAAAGTAAGACTTTACTTAAGGTCAAAACAGTGGATGTGTTTCAGCGACCGGTAGAAAAGTCACAATATAATGTGAATGCCTTTCTAAGGAGGATAGGGATTTTTAACGTGCCCAACATCGCACGGACAAGGGACATACTCTTTACGCCCTCTCCGAAGGGCGGTACGTGCAGACAATAAACTTGCTCAAATACAATGCCACAATCTCGGTTGATGTTAATGTTACAGTATGTACTGAAAAAGTGAAAGGAGAACCCTGCGATCGAAGCCAGTACCCTTCGGGTCAGAGGCACACGTTCTTACCACAGAACCACCGAGGCTCCCAACTGTTAAGGTGAAGAAGCACATAAAAAACGGTGAGATATGCAGTTTTTACAAGTAAATTTATATATATATATATATATATATATATATATATATATATATATATATATATATATATATATATATATATATATATGAACTAACATACTAAAAACTGACTGCTGCAATAAAGACATTCTTATATTTCCTATCTTATTGTACGCAATAAAAGGAACATTTTTATATATCACAAGTGCCTAATATAGATTGTTCAACTTCACAAAATAAATATCTGAAAGTTAATACAGACAAGTTTGAAACGCGCGCGCATGCATAAACGTCACTTGCTTCAAGCCAAAGGGCTGTCTATTAAATGATACGCCAATCGTATAGGATAAACAGGGGTTGTTAGCAATTTTGTGCCTATGTGAAACTGTTAAATATTGTTTACTTTACGTTTTTCTTGACTCTACTTTATTAGTTTGAGAATAGCACCGACTACCAATACAGTTTTGCCTGACTAGTTAGGCAGCTGACGTCACAAATAGCTGGAGTATTTATGGTCATGTGACAAAACTAGGCCCCGAGAACCCATATCCAGACAGTTAAAATTATATATATATATATATATATATATATATATATATATATATATATATATATATATATATATATATAAAGAATGAACAATTTACCAAAATTTAGATCTGTTGGTTTAAAGACAAAAAATTAGAGGCATTTTAAGAAAAAAAAATTGGGGTTTTCTTCAAAACGTAAAAAGTCGCGATTTAAAACATCAAAATTGGCAACATTTAGGCAAAAAACCTGCAAGACATACGAATTGCTTTGAAAGTATTTTTAGTTAAATGTATGGTTTAACGGTCTATAATTTTTAGCTAATTTTTATAGAAAAAATTCGTTAATGAGGAGGCCGCGGCTTTTGAATTATAAAAAGACTTCTTCAAATGAGCGCAAACTAGACCCCCTAGAATCCATATCCGGGTTTACTTTCTTTTTACATATATACATTGTGACGCATTTCTACGGTAAAGCTCAATATAATTATTATGCAAGATACGAGAAAAAATTTTATCCGCTACCTATAGGGTGTTTTGAGCTGCATCTTATAAAATTATTTTGACAACCACAGGATGGCCCATAAGCCGTTGGTGATACCTACTTTTTTTTTAACATTCCTTATTGAATTTTTGTATTTTTCATCGAAATATGATGCACGTTTGTAAAAAAAATCGAGACGCAGTAAGTGCGTTTTAGTAGCGAATTTTCATTAAACGCTTCAAAATTCAATAACGCAATTTGCTATTAACCTAAGGTTCGTCAGCCAGGAAACGAGTTTTCTCGGATATGTTTTAAGTTTATTTTCGGAAAATTTTTGTACATTTTCAAACAAGTTATGTTGGTAAAATATGGTACATTGTTCCTACTATATAGGTTATACCGGTGACCAAATTTATTTCTGCTTGCATTAAAGATACATATTCTCTATTAAAAACATTTTAAGAAAATTCACTTCCATAACGCACTTGCTGCGTCCAGACTTTTTTCTGATTTACTATGTTTACTGTAACATTTAAGTATGCAAAAAATGTAAATACCTAGATGTGGATTTAATGTCATGCATATTCCCTATTGTAGTGTGTGTGTGTGTGTGTTGTCTTTGTTTATGGCTGCGGTCGTGAGACCATTCGCACATTTTTTCCCTATTGTAATAATTGATGGACTGACAGATAATAGCGCACCCCTGTATTTTCGTTCCTTAATTCGTAGGCGGCTAAACAGTGCATCGTTTCGTGTCAGCCTTTTTTGGTGGATTCTGTATAGCTTAATAGACTTCAATTGATGCCAGGTATCGGCTTTAGGAACTGGATTATTTTTTAAAGTACCTATTTAAAGCAATGTTTTCTGCAATAATTCTGCGATAGTTCCAACTTAGATTTCAAATTGTTTTTAATTCAACATTTGATCTTAGAGTTTTTGTATCTCTTAGATGGTAGTTTTGAAGATGTATTATGTATACAGACATATCTATGTTCGGGGTCGGCATTACCCATTGCGTCATCCCCAAGGAATCACCACTGGTTTGTTAAGTACAAGATGGTGGTGGGATGGAGGTTTCTGAGGCAGTTATCACGTGGTGCGTATGGTGATCTCTGTACGACTGACTTGTTTGCACGTAATTATGGAAACGCATTCAGCTAGAGTTCATTACATTGAGGGACGCTAGGGACGAGGGTTTAATTACACAATAATTTACAACCCTCTACATTTTAGATTTGCAACTACGAAATTACATCTGTTACCTACTACACTGTCTATTGTAGATAGTCGGCAACCTACTGTACTCGCTTTCATACTCATATGTGGTGGCAATATTTGGGCCTTTAACACCTATCATATCGTGTCCGCAAATATTTAGGAGAGAACTCGTTAAGTAAAACATTGTTTGATGAACGTTTTAGACGTATTAACCGTAGTCTGTTTCAGCTTTCAGCAAATATGGTTAGTTTCAACTGGTGTTCTAAAACTACATTTGCCATTTACTCTTTGGTAACATTCTGACACAAGCAAACAGCCCACTGTGATGGCAACAACGATCTTTATAAACACTGTTACAACGTATCTGTTCATTATAAATTATTCGACTATAACTTTAAAATATATGTCAGCTTGTCACGCTCGACTTTTCAAGTCAGTTTATATTTTAGTGAATTTTTTTTCAAAAAAAATTCTTCAAATGAGCGCAAACTAGGACCCCTAGAACCCATATCCGGGGCCAGTTTCAATTTTTATATGTTTATATATATATATATATATATATATATATATATATATATATATATATATATATATATATATATATATATACATATATATATATATATATATATATATATATATATATATATATATATATATATATATATAAGTGTCACACCGACAATAAAAAAATGTCTGGACGCAGCAGGTGCGTTATGTTAGCAAAGTTTCTTAAAAATGTTTTTAATAGCAAATGCGAGCAGGCATCAATCTGATTATCGGTATGGCCTATGTAGTAGAAACAATCTACTATACTTTATCAAAATTACTTATGGTTTGAAAATATACAATAATTTTCCGAAAATAAACTTGAATGTTGGTTTCCTAACCAACAAAGCTCACGCAAATAGCAAATTGAGTTATTGAAATTTGAAGGATTTAATGCTACCAAAACGCACATACTGCGTCCAGATTTGTTTCTCACTAACGCATCATATTTCGACAAAAAACCAAAAATGTATTAAGGAATTTGTTCTACGAAAATTAGCAAACAATTACACACCGTTAAACCATAAACTTCGCTAAACCTTCAGCGAAAGCATCAACTTAACTAAACCGACAGCCAAAGCATCAGAGAAAGGGTCTATTTGAAATGAGTTTTTTGTCAATATTTTAGTAAAATGCAGGGCAATGATGGTTGAATCTGAAACTTAAGGGTTTGCAGAATACTCTTCTTGCAACACTTTCTTTTCACAATCCGTATTTGTTTCACATTCTTTGCCTAAACATTGCCGATTTTGACGTTTTAAATTGCGAGTTTGACGTTTTGAGGAAAACTCCAAAATGTGTTTCTTTAAATGCCCATAACTTCTTTGTCTTTGAAGCTAGAGACTAACGAACTTATCCAAGCCACTTGCAAAGAGAAGGTACTCACCAAATTTGATCAAAATCGGTCCATTATTTTTTGAGTAATCGGTCGTATATATATATATATATATATATATATATATATATATATATATATATATATATATATATATATATATATATATATATATATATATATATATATATATATATAAACACAGATCTCTTCATTAGCGATTTTTTTTAAATCGTTAATAAATGGGCCGATTTTGATCCAATATGGTGAGTACCTTCCTTTTGCAAGTAGCTTGAATATGTTTGTTAGACAGAGAAATCCGGCTAGGTTTTCCGGAAAATTTTGTATTTTCTTTCGGAAAAAGTGTATGTCTCCGGAGCTAACAACGTAAGGGCAACCAAATTTAATACACTTATTTGTATTATAAATTGCAACCCACCTACCAAAGTCTAGGTCTGTAAGTTCAAACACAAAAAGTTATAGGCATTTAAAGAAAAAAGAAATGGAGTTTTCCTCAAAACGTCAAAGTCGCGATTTGAAACGTCAAAATAACGCAACATTTAGGCAAAGAACCTGAAACAAATGCGGATTATGTAAAGGAAATGTCGCAAGAATAACGTTTTACAAAGCCTGAAGTGTCATTGTCCTTCATTTTACTAAAATATTTCCAGAAAATTCATTTCAAATAGACCCTTTCTCTGATGCTTTGGCAGTAGTCTTACCTATAGAGTTTATCGTTTAACGGTATATTATTTGTATTGAGCTTTTTTTATTTTTTACGAAAATTCGACAAAAGTTATATACCACTAAACGATAAACGTTATAGCTAAGACTACTCCCAATGCATCAGAAAAAGGGTCTACTTTAAACGAATTTCCTGGGAATATTTTAGTAAAATGAAGGACAATGGCGGTTCAAGCTAAAACTTCAGGATTTGCAGAACATTCCTCTTGAGACATTTTCTTTCCACATCCCGTATTAGTTCCAGATTCTTTGCCCAAATATTGCCAATTTTGACGTTTTAAATCGCGACTTTTACGTTTTGAGAAACCCCAATTTATTTTTCTTTAAATGCCTGTAACTTTTTGTCTTCTAGCTTACAGATAATTTTGGTAAGTAAGGAACGTATAATGTTATAAATCCGCGTACGAAATTTGGTTGCCCTTACTTTGTTATTTCCGGAGGTATAAATTTTTTTCGAAAGGAAACTCCAAATTTTCCGGGAAAACCTGAGCCGATTTTCGTGGCTAACGAACTTATTCAAGTCACTTGCAAAAAGAAGGTATTCACTAAATTGCATTAAAATCGGCCTATTATTTTTTGAGTTATCGGTGTGATACCTACATACACACACACACATATATATATATATATATATATATATATATATATATATATATATATATATATATATATATATATATATATATATATATATATATATATATATATATATATAGATATATATATATATATATATATATATATATATATATATATATATATATATATATATATATGTATATATGAACATATAAAAATTGAAAAGTCGGGATCTCCTCATTATTGTTGTTTTTAAAACAAAATTCACTAAAAGTTATATAAGTTTATAAAGGGACAAAATATAATTGACACAATATAATCGGGCACCCGGTGTTGTGACTCACCTTGTATATACATACATATAAGCGGAGCATAAACATGGGATTTTCGGGGCTCTGGTGGGCGCTTATTAGAATTAATTTTCTGCGGATTTAATTACCATTTCTTATTTTTTTTCTTTTACTTTAACGTCGACCTATTTCTGCAACAGTGAGCAATAACCGACGCCAGAGAGCAGTTTCACCTCACTCTCCTGGAAATTTTGCCGAACCCCTGCCTTTCTGTAAGAAGGGTAGGGATCTCTAACATGCCCAACATCGCATGGACACGGGACCGATTGCCTTACGCCCCCTTCGAAGGGGTCTTGCTCAAATTCTATGCCAGAACCTCGGTTGATTTTTTTTATTGCAGTTTGTACTGAAAAAGAGAAAGGTAACCGAACCCAGCACCCGTCGGCTCAGAGGCACGCGTTCTTACCCCTGGGCCACTGAGGCTCCCCCTTTCTTATTAACAATTCTATTGAACGAACTGCTCTGACAACACAGAACATCATATCTGATCCAAGCTAATGTGAGTGTTTATCCTGGCTCATGAGAGCCGTATGAATATTAATGACTTGGGCTTATCCCGAAGGATAAGTAGCTGTGACGCTAAAAATGGAAAGAGGGAGGCACTTTTTACAACTATTCCATATTTCAGCCACTAAACTTACTAAATTGTGTCACTCGAGATCATTAATATTTATGGCTAATGGCGAACTCAGCACGTGCTTCTTCTTACACTCAAACTGTGAACTTGGCGATTTCTCGAGAGCAAAGTTCACTCGTAACTACGTGAAAGCTTATAACTTTCTTCTCTCTGTCAACTTATGTTTTCATTGGTTAGGACAAATATATTCCTGTTTATCCTCGTTGCTATTCATCACTCAGTCGGGTTCAAAAAGAAATAAACCTGCAAATTTGTTCAACGTTTTGTGTTTTGTATTGATCAGGCCAATGGAACGCAGAACTTCAGTCCCGGATTAAAACGAGGACTTGGGAGCTAAACTCGTTAGATCGTACGGATTAACGAGGACCCAATATTCTGTTTTAGTGGAGGTGATTAAGTTAGTAACCAATGAGAAATTTTGATAAGCTTTAATTTTGTTATACAGTATCGAATTTCAGTCGCCACTTTACCTCATACTCCTGCCCGATGTGAAAGGGCAGGAGGGATACTTTGCGCCAGAGTGTATTCAATTACGGTGTCCTGGTTAAAAGCCCGGTCGAGTATCATTGTCGTGTTATGCGGAAGCTGAACTCTTTTGAAGCTAAGAATGTAACCAATTATAAACTCACAGTTTTTTTCACGCACAAAGTAAAAAAAATGTTCTCGACGCGGCAAGTGCGTAAGGTAGTAAATTTTCATAAGAGCAATATATTATAGTAGCCTTATTGTAAAAGTTATAAAACATTACTTTATTTACTTAGAAACAGTAAAAAATAAGGTAAAGAAAGGCAAGCAAAAACATGAGCTTTGTCATAAATATTTACAGAGTAATTTGGATACAAAACCCAAACCAAGAAATTAATAAACAGGAAATATACTCAACAAAAAATACACTAGAAAGCTACACATAAAAAAATCCCGTCGTTCATGCATTGAAGGTGATTGTATGCATGCAAAAGGGGAGAAGAATCCCCAGATCGAAGAGAGTTTCTGCTCCCTCCCCCAAGACACACGGGGTTCTTCTCCCCTTGTGCATGCATACAACTACCTGCAAAGCATTAGGCACAAGAAAATTTCTTGTGAGCAACCCTCAAGAAAGTTACTGGACCTGGGAAAATATGGTTGCGAAGCCGGGTAGACAGGGTTTAAAGAAGGTATTGCTGCAAAATGTGTAAAACGCATCTTTTCAAAGACCGACTAAATATTTTTTTAGCATTTTCCGCTCATACTTGCTCCCCCTCAAGTAACCCTATTCATTCTTGGTCAGTTAAGTTTATTAGGGGTTTTTTGCCCCAAGTTTGCCGTATGGCTTGTGTATCCAAGGAGGGTTCTAAGCATATTTCTGGAAAAAAAAATTATAAAAACCCTAAATGCAGTAAACTGTAAATTTACCGAAATTACATCCCACAACGTCGCCTATAATGCCTTTTTCATATAATATCGAACGCAGCACTAAAGTAAATAAATCCACTTGCTGTTTCACTTTTTTTATGTTTATATTACATATATATATATATATATATATATATATATATATATATATATATATATATATATATATATATAAGATAAGTAAGTATAACAAAGGGTGGCTCTTAACTAAAATCGGGGCTACACAAACTTAAAAGTACAGAAGATATTTAGATCATGTGTTAAGAGCCATAAGCTTAATTAAAAATCACGTCTAGCTGTATGCACACAAAAATTAGTCAAACATATTTATAAAATCTAAGAAAAAAACAACAGTTTTACGATATTATTGTAAATAAGCTAGTAGGAATACGTTTCGCGGCGATTTCGCAATTCGCGACTGTATAAACTTAGCTTTTGTCTAAGACTACACTGGACTACCAGTTCTTGATACTTGCAAAGAACAGTGACGCCCGTGGTACTAAATTTAACACAACGAACCTACCAAATATTGTCTTTCGCACGGAGACAAACTATTAAAAATGCCGATATGGTTGCTATTACTATATAACGCATTTGTTATTTCCTCCGGTTACACAATAATAATAATGTCTAAGGGGTCCTGTCGTGGCTCAACTAAGAAACATTAAAAACACTGCTCTTAGAATATGATTCACTGATAAACGGATTTTCTATTTCACGCAAAATTGTATTGTTTTAAGTCATTACCTCACAGTTTTCATTTATGACCATCGTCCAATATTTATTTTCAATATTTATATCCATGTTTTAAATATGTTAGGTTAATTGAAAGTCAGTTTTAAAATATCAAACGTTGTACACGTCTCCACCTATAACATTTTTTGTTAACTAGAGATGCCGTGACAACATACTACTTGGTTCCGCACCGAGATGGTGTCCCTGTCGTACTTCTCTTCAATGTTCTACATGCTGACATGTGGCAATAATGTAACTTCCATTTGTTTCTATCTACGATTTATTTAAATAGTATAGCAGTACAGGTAACGTCATCTGTCTTTGTCTAACATTGTAGATATTGCATTACAGAATCTGAGGTGATGTCGAGGATTATTTTAATATTAATTTAGAATAACTTTATTTTTCCTTGATCAAAAGACTTGAAAATTTGTAGACACCCAGGCCTGTCTATGTTCTTTTAAGTCGTAAATTTTCGTTTCAATCACTTAAACAATTTAGAAGATATTGCATTTAAAAAATATTTTTTTGTTAAGAAAAATTTTGCGTCAAGATCTGATGAACAAACTCATCCAAGCCATTAACAATATAAAGGTGAATCCCAAATTTAGTCCAAATCAGTGAAGTATTTTTTTAGTTATCGGTTGGATACACACAAACGCATATATATATATATATATATATATATATATATATATATATATATATATATATATATATATATATATACATATAAGCATTTTAACTGACCTTGGAAATGGGTTCCAGGTGCCCTAATTTGTGCTCATTTGAAGAAATTTTCTGAAAGTCTCACCGTCGATACCATTCTATTAGTGAACTTTCTTCATGAAAATTCTCTAAAAGTTATATGTATGTAAAGGAGGAATTTTATGTACCTAATTTTGAAAACACAGGCAAATTTTATATCTTGTGACTTGAACAAGGTTTAAGAGTCGAAGCATTTTAAAAGTCCTAACTTACTATTGTTAACGCCGTTAAGCTGAAAAACAAGTGTTTTAGTGAATTTTCTTTAAAAAAAAATGACTCTTCGGGAGATCGCAATCGAGCCTTTGGATTTTGACAAAACTTCTTCATTTCTTTAAATGAGCGCGAACTAGGCTCCAGAGAACACCTATCCGTCAGTTTCTATATATATATATATATATATATATATATAATATATATATATATATATATATATATATATATATATATATATATATATATATATATATATATATATATATATATATATATATATATATATATATATATATATGTGTGTGTGTGTGTGTGTGTGTGTGTGTGTGTGTGTGTGTGTGTGTGTATCACACCGATAACTCAAAAAATGGGACCAGTTTTTCCGGGAAGAATTTTAGGTTTTTTTGGGAATCATATCTCCGGAAGTAACAAAGCCATGGCAACATATATATATATATATATATATATATATATATATATATATATATATATATATATATATATATATATATATATATATATATATATATATATATATATATATATATATATATATATATAACTCTCTAGATCCAAGTTCAATTGATCATAGAATAAATGGTAAACAGCTCTGCTGTTTCTATAGATTGTTAATGTTGTCTGAGATATGTTGGATATTTCTTCGTATCTTGACACCAGACGTCTGTACACTGCTAGTCTGTGTACTACTTATTTTCCATTACCATGAAAAAAAAATACATCTGCGGTTTCTATAGATTGTTAATTTTGACTGAGAAAAGTTATATATTTCGTCGTATTTTGGTGCGAGCCTTATGGGTACTCCTAGTATGTGTACCACTTCTTTTAGAGCACCCTCTAAAAGATTTATATATCTCTGTAGCTCCAGATTCAATTGATCATAACAGAAATGGTAAATACCTCTGCTGTTTCCATCGACTGTTAATTTTGACTGTGATAAGTTACATGTTACGTCGTATTTTGGTGCCAGATATCTGCGTAGTGCTAGGCTGTGTAACACTTCTCTTAAATCACCATCTAAAACATTTCTATACCCCTGTTAATCCAGGTCCACTTGACCGTACAATAAACTTATATCGGTTGTTATCTTTGATTGCAATAAGTTACATATTTCGACATATTTTGGCTCCAGATATCTGTGTACTGCTAGTGTGTTTATCACACTATATCACCATGTAAAAGACTCCACCATGCAAGAAATGGTAAATACCTCTTTTGTTTCTATCGATTGTTGATTTTGACTGAGACGGGTTTTGATGCCAGGCATCTGTGTACGGCTAGTCTGTGTACCAACCCTTTTAGGCCACAATGTAGAAGATTTATATAGAGCTATTAATTCAGGTTCTCTTGACCACAGAAGAAATGGTAACTACCTCTGCTGTTTCTATCGATTGTTAGTTTTGGCTAAGATCTGTTAAATATTTTGTCGTATTTTAGTGTCAGGCACCTGCGTACTGCTAGTCTGTGTGCCAACTGTTTGAATGGCAATGCAAAAGATTTATAGACACCTGGTAATCTTGATCTTGCTGTTTCTATTGATTTTCTTACTGAGATAAGATATCGTCGTATTTTGGTGCCAGACATTTGTGCGCTGCTGGTTTGTGTACCATTTCTTTTAGACCACCATGTAAGGTAGATGACTCACATACCCTTGTTAATCCCGGTCATCTTGATCAATACCTCTGTTCTTTCTTTCGATTGTTTGGTTCTCATCGTTCTTCCGGATTATTTCTTTGGTACATACACTTTCATACTGTAATCAATTAACTAATTTTGGCTCATAAACCTTTCATATCTTGTGAAATTTTTCGTTTTTCGAGCGGGTCTCTACGTATCAGCATTCCTTTTTAGTGCATCTATATCTTGGCGTGCTCTTCCAGCAGCCCTACTTCCGGAGACATATTATCTCCAGTTATCGTAGAAGGTAGTAACCATTAATTTTTGGCACCCCGGTGAAGTTCATGACGTCTGCAAAGCACATATGCCATACGCATTACCCTGCTTAAACTCTTGTATAAACAAAACTCTTTGCATCGAACTAAAGACCTCCCCCTATTTCTAAAGCAGCTATAAATTCAAGATATCATTAACAATTTAAGAGAAATTAATAAATAATAGAATAATAAAATTTTACCAAAAAACATTACTTCTTATCTGGTCTTAGATTACGCTTGCAACATATTATGTAATTAAGTTGAAAGCCCGGCCAGAAGCACGCCGTAATAATATTTAAAAGAGTTTCCTTCGTAATCCAACCCTGAACGCTGTGGAGAAACATATAAACGCACACATACACACATATACAGATAATCTACAACATGCTTTGTATCTGACGCGTGTTCCCTTCTGTGTTTACACAACAAATGCGTGGTTTTGCAAATATAAAAAGAACACAAGTGATTTTTTCATATCTTTTTAGAAATAACACCACCCAGCATAATTTCACAACAGCTTTGCACAAAAAATATTTGATTACGCTGGCATGTTTGAAGAGAAGCTGAATTCGTGATTTTCAACTCGTGTTTTGATGTTTCAAACAGAGAACTACTGAAGTATGATTTGAGAACAAAAGGAATGTTCTACTTTAAAGGCATTCTTTTGTGTCCTTATTTTCATATAAAGAGATATTTAGCTAGCTATCCAAGTAAATTGTGCGGCCATTTTGCATATTACTGTTTCATTAAAAAATCTGTAGGCAGCAAGTGACTTATGGTAGCGAAATTATATATATATATATATATATATATATATATATATATATATATATATATATATATATATATATATATATATATATATATATATATATATATATATATATATATATTGTGCTGAGAATTGCAAAGGCCATATAAATCCATAAAAACAAAATGAAAACCCTTACGGAAACTAGTATGATAACGTTAAGTTTCGATTATTGATTTAATAAAAGTAGATTGGCAGATCTACAAAATTGGGTAATCAGATTAGTAATGGGGGGTAGTAGTAGTACCACTGGTCAGTAGTAAGTAAAAATACTTACGGTTTACACGTAATGCATATGGCTTCTCTGTATATTGTATACATATCCACATCGTTCAACATATTTTACTTAACACTAAAACAGAAAACGAAATAATAACATTAATATACAAGCATATTCTCTATTATTGTTAGTCAGTGTTATTTGGATAAGCAATGAAAGATATAATGCCATAATTTGTTGAAATGATCATTAATTAAATTTTCAAAATTTATAACTAGCAAATTTGGAAAGCATCTTAGTTTAAATGAATGTAAAAGAGCCAAAAACCTATATGCAAATAGATTAAACTAAGCATGAAATAAATACCAAAGAATTATGTTATAAAATCAATTATCTAAAGGTAATGTAAAAACCCCTTGTATGATGTATTTAGATGTAAGTTTATTATTTTATTTATGTGAACAATGAACTGAAGTTTACCAAAGACAGTGGTTCTGTTGTGGAACTTTTAAATCAAGATTGCAGCATATAAACTTAATTAATTTATAAATTTATTTTTGACTATGGTTATGTCAAGAAGTAAGGTTAGGCCAAATGTCATTTTTAAGAATAATGATGTTTAAACTTACCGGAAGAACAGCTGTCAATATATGTATTAATAATGTCAAGAAAGGATGCCTTGATATCAAATATTAGATGAATTTGGGCAACATTTCCGCTTTTGTTATGAATTATTGTTGGTTGTAAAATAAATTCAGATGCCAGAGTAGCGTCATTCTTGCTTCCCATTTGAATATAAATATTTTAAAGTATATATTGTGTAAAGAAGAGCCAATTTGCCACTAAAACAAACAGAAGAGGTTACCTGAAGTTTTTAACGTAATAAATCACAAGATAAACAGTAAATATATAAAGAATACCTACATTTAAGGATACCCACCACCATTAGCGAGGAATCAAGGTTAGAGATTTAATTATATTTATCTAAATCAGCACAAGGAGGCAAATCAATTTAGTTAAAAGACAGTATATTTTCTGTCGATCAAACGTCAAGCAAAAGCGTTTATGGGAAAATAAGATTTAATGCATAAATAGAAATCTTAGTTTATATTTTACCATAGTTCAAAATTAAGAACGTAGAGGGAGTTAGGAGTGCAGATCAGGGATGCATATTTGTTGTTACGAACATTTAAAAAGCAGCCGAAAATTCGGTTGATAATATTAATCATTGTAATTTAATAATAAGTTTGAAAATTTATAACAACGGATCCGTTTAGCTTTAAAATTTATAAAATTGTGTCAATAAAAGTTGTTATAAAAATTTTCCAAAACATAATTCTTTGAAACAAAAAACCATAATAAGATAAAAATAAGGTTAATATAAATATTTTTAATGAACGCAGACATCAAATTTGGCTAAATATTTTTTACAGAAAATTTTGCTAAAAGAATACGTAAAATTCAAACTATATACCTAATCTGTAATTAAAATTGAAAATAAAATAATTTGCAAGAAAATCCATTAAAACATTATTTTCGACGAATTTTGTTTTAAAAATGTTCCATAAATTGAATAATTTTTCATAAAAAAATTCTCAAATGTTTCTTCAAAGAAAATTCGCTAATAAAAATTAATTAAATAAATAAGAAAGTAGGTTAATTATTTTTTGAGGTATCGGATGGCTACGTATATATATATATATATATATATATATATATATATATATATATATATATAATATATATATATATATATATATATAATATATATATATATATATATATATATATATATATATATATATATATATATATATATATATATATATATATATATATATATATATATATATATATATATATATATATATATAAACATATAAAAATTGAAACTTACCCCGGATTTGGGTCCTAGTTCGCGCTCATTTGAAAAAATTTGTGCAAAGTCTCACCATCAATACATCTCTATTAGTGAATTTTCTTAATAAAAATTCACTTAAATACTAAACTGTTATCAATTAAACTTGGCAATCTTGTTTGGGAAACCGGAAACAAGTCCCTTAATCAGCCTTTATACTCAAGTTTTTCCGGTGAAAAATTGGGGAAAACATTTTAAAACGCTATATTTTTGTAAGCATCAGAGTAACTGGAATAAAACTTTTCATGTGGCTAGAAATAGTGCAAGTAAACTTATGTTGTGAATTCTAAGTGATTTGGTACACAATATTTAGAGTTTTACCAAATTAAAAAAAAATCCCAAAGATATGCGTTGAAACGACATGGTGGTTAAAGCCCAATCCCTAACAGACAGAGTAGTTAACCGCCACGCGTAGATTGATTCATACAACAGGTATAAACCATACATCAACGGTAACCAAACTAAATTTATACCAGGCATAATATATACTGCCCGAACCAACAATCGTGCAATCTCGGCCGCAATATTGGAAAATGATAGACGACATGAAATTAAAAATTTGCCAAGTAATTGTTATTTAACTGGGGGATTCAATCAGTTATTAAAAGACACTATATTTGTAGCTTTATGAGCGGCGTCAAACACAGTTTTAGGGCAGCATAGATATATTATGCTGTCGTATAATAAGAAATGTAAACAAAAATCAAGACAAGTCTCTATAAAAATGATTCTAAATAGTTTTTTTCTAAACTTAAACATAAGACGTTATATGAGACAAAAACAGTCGTGGGATGTGTTTCAATGGTAATTCTACTAATTCCGGAAATTAATTACGTATACTTTGAATATAATATCCCGGGCATTAAGTCGATCTAAGGTATCACGCAAGTAAAACTTTTGTTGACGTGTGACTAGATAGCGCAGGGGTATCGTGCTTACTTCCTAAGCAGAAGCTTACGCAATCGAATCCAGCTTCATTAACGTATGTTTTATAATATTTTAGTTTGACATTTGGAGAAACAAGATCTGATTTTTGTTTAAAACTCGTGAATAAGTTTGTCACCTTTGAGTCTGAAATTATAATTTTGTTATTGTTGGATCTCTCGTTTCGGTGTTCCGCAATACATCACCACAGACAGAGGTAAACAATTCGATTGCCACCTTTTCACACACCTCACTAAAACACTAGGTGCAGACCACATCAAGACCACAGCTTACCACCCAGCAGCAAATGGTGTAATCGAGAGATGGCATAGAGTTCTGAAACAGGCCTTGAAAGCTCATATGGACGAAAACTGGGTCGCTAAATTGCCAATTGTGTTACTAGGACTCAGATCGTACATAATTCCAGAATATCGCTCAACACCCGCTGAAATAGTCTAAGGAGAATCAATCAAACTTCCCACCGACTTTTTTCAACAGCACACAAGCTCAGGATGTTCCACCACTTATATCTCAGCTGAAAGAAGACATAAGGAAACTTCGACCAGTACCTTTTAAACATCATACTGCAAAAAAGGTATTTGTTCATCCTAAGCTTATGGAAGCTCCTTTTGTTTTTGTTCGCATTGATATTCCGCGAAAAACTCTCGAACCAGTTTATGACGGCCCCTTTGAAGTGTTATCCCGAACTGACAAAGTCTTCAAAATCAAGAAATCACACGGAGAAAAGACAATTTCTGTTGACCGTCTTAAACCCGCATTCATTCTTTGTGATAACGAACAGACAACTTTCCAGCCTCAGATACATCCTAGTGAAACTGAAAGTGACCGTGAAAGTCCAACACCTAGTGAAACTGAAAGTGACAGTGAAAGTCCAACACCTAGTGAAACTGAAAGTGACAGTGAAGTTTCCGTTCCCGTTCAAACTACACGCCACGGACGTAGAGTTCGATTCCACGAAGATACTTGAACTAATAGCGTTGCCACTGAGAGGGGAGTATGTGGCGGTGGTTCCGACCGCAGTGTTTTCGTCAACACTACCCTATGTTTCTCTTGACAGCTAAACGTTGCGTTACGTTATTCGACAGCAAGCTGTCAAGAAGTACTATATAAGAGACACCAGGGATCTCTCTCTCTCCTCGCTACCAACCGACACAGTGAAGATACGTCTCTCCACGCTCGGTCAGTTATCTGTTATGTGCTGTCTGTGATTGTTTTATAGTTAAATGTATCATATAGTTTATTCAGTTGGTGAAATAATAAAGTATATTAAATGTTTACGTATGGATTTAATATCAACATGTGCAATTAACATCCATAGTGACTTACACTATCTACAGACATAGCAAAATTTAATTCTTTTGCTTCATAGAAATGGAGTTTTCGGCATTTTCCTCAAAAGGAGTTAGAACTCACTATTTTTTTGATAATAGAGAGATATCGATGGTAACACTTTCGAAAGAATTATTCAAATGTGTGCGTACTAGGACCTCTAAAATCGATCTTCAAAGTCTCTGTAAGTTTAAAGTATTAACTTTACTAGTATGTCGTAGGCATAACAATAGTGTACAATTCTTATGAAAATTCGCTACTATAACGCAGTTGCTGTGTACCGAAATTTTTTAAATAATAAATCAGGAAGGACTATAAAACTTTCATTTTAACGTTTTTTTCCTAGCTATCTTACCTTAGGAAATAATTTAATATTTCCATGGATTAAAGCGACTCTGAGTTTTTCTTTTGAGCCAAATGTTTCTAATCTAAAATGCTACAAGAGAAAGAAACGCAATAAAGTTTCTTTTGTAAGATAAACCTTTCTACAATTTCATTTAACAAAAAAATTGCACTACCAAAACAGAAAACATCTAAAGCAAACAAAGTTCCACACTTTTTCCACAATAACACGGGAAAATGCTATTGCGTGAAATAAGTGTTCTGGTAGACTTGGCATTTTCTGTTAATTTAAGAACTATTATGTTTGCAAACAGCGTTATTCTGATACAGTTATGATACTTGCTCTGTTAAGATAAGAGAACTGCACTCCTTCTTCAACGTTTTAATGTTCGTACTTCTCTGCGATTGCAGGATTTGATTTTGAATCTGGAAAATGGCGATCTTTTGCCATAAATTGATCGCTAATTCTATGAAAGGATAAAAAGTCTGGACGCAGCAAATTCGTTATGGTAGCAAATTCTCGTAAAAATGTTTTTAATGGCAAATATGTGTTTTTTTTTACAAGAAAGGCATTTTTGTTGACAGTATGATCTATATAGTACTAACAATGTACCATATTTCCTTAAAATAGCTTTGTTGTTTCAAAAAAGTACAAAAATTTTCCGAAAATAAACTTTAAAAGTTCTATAAAAACAGGTCCGATTTTCTTGCCCAACGAACCTCTTCAAGATATTTACACACCTGACAAGAAATGATTATTCACAAACAGCTTTAGTACCAAAATTTAAAAAAATAATTATGCAAATTTCTTTTGAAAAAATTCACCATTTTTTTTTAAATAAATTGCCTTCAGTAATGTAACACTAAATTATATTTTTCACAAAAATTCGGCAACTCTTTTTTTACAATAACTTACAAAACATTTATAATTTATTACCAACATATCACAAAAATCTTACGAGAAATGATTTCTAAGAAAACACTAAAAACATTTCTGCGAAAACATTTCCAATTCAGCCACTATTTGAGAGCCGCTGTATACGGCAGCTCGATTTTTTCGACGAGTAATATAAACAAAAAGGCTTCTGGACGCGCGATTTCCATACGGCTCCGCTATCTATTGCTAAAAAAAGTCTGGACGCAGCAAGTGCGTTATGGTAATGAATTTTCATAGTAATGATCTGGCACAAAATATTTTATTATAACTCTTTTTCTTGTAACATAGAAATCTCAATTTTGGTCTATAGTTTACTTTTTATATCGTAAACCTACCTGTCAACTTTGGTTAACATAGCTTTTTCTTTTTTTGAGATAACAATTTTCTGGCTAACGAACTTACCCAAGCCACTTACAAAAGGAAGGTACGTACAAAATTCGATAAATATCGGCCCATTATTTTTCGTTCTCGGTGTGATACATACACACATACATACATACATATATATATATATATATATATATATATATATATATATATATATATATATATATATATATATATATATATATATATATATATATATGGATATTAATTGCACTTGTTAATATTACCTGGGATGGTGATATTGAATCCATAGGTAAACACTTGATATACTTTATTATTTCACTAACTGAATAAACTATATGATACATTTAACTATAATACAATTACAACAGTACATGAGTACATAGCAGATAACTGACCGAACGTGGAGGAACTGTGTTCACTGTAGCGGTTGGTAGAGAAGAGAGAGATCGCTCTGGTGTGTCTTCGTTGCTGTAGATCTTGAGAGCTGGCTGCCGCAGAACATAACATAACGTAAAACGTTTAACTGTCAAGAGTATTTATGCAGAAACACAGAGTAGTGTTGACGGAAACGCTGCGGTCGGAACCACCGCTACTATATATATATATATATATATATATATATATATATATATATATATATATATATATATATATATATATATATATATATATATATTGAAACCGACCCCGGATATGGGTTCTATGGGTTTGCAAAATTTTTTCATAGTTCAAAAATCGGGACCTCCCCATTAGTGAATTTTTTCTACTAAAATTTACTAAAACTCCGTATCACAATTTGTGATATTTTATGTGTTTGAAATATGTGCCAAAAACGTGAAAAGTTGCAAAAAGTAACGTAACGCCTGACGTGTTGAACAGAGTTAGGGAAGAATTCTAGAGCAGATTATTTAGTTGTGTGCAAGTAAATGAACATTTTGAACATTTATTATAAGAAAGGGACGTCTTTCTTAAGTTTATTTTCGAAATTTGAATTTCAGGGTTTGGTTTTAATATTCCGGTATGAAATTTCCACCCTGTATTGAAAACCGTGATATTAGACCACACATATGCGGTATTTACGCATCCAGAAAAATGTTATCCATCGAATTGTGATGAAACAATGTAGGGTTGCTTTTTTTTAAATGGATAAAGTGGTGGGGGTAAAATGGTGGGAGTTTAATTTTTTTAACTATGATTATAAGATAGTGTTCGACAAATTAAACTTCGCGTGTCTCAGCGTTTTCACAAAAACTATTTTCTGCTGAATAATGAATTTTATTCACACTATATATATATATATATATATATATATATATATATATATATATATATATATATATATATATATATATGTTCAGAAAGATTTCCGCGGTCTTTAATGTGATACATGCTTGGTTCTCGGGTTAAACCGCGTACAGAATTTATGGAAACTCGACGTTTCGGCTCCTGTTTTGGAGCCATTTTCAAGAGGTAAAAGAATTATGTAAGGACACTCTAAGGCCGCAATCTGCCTACTCCTTAGAGTGGTGGATAAAGGTAGGTTGGGTTGTTGTAGCTGATACTCTAAGGAGTAGGCAGATTGAGGCCTTAGAGTGTCCTTACATATTACCTTTACCCACCTTTGTCCACCACTCAAAGAAGTAGGCAGATTGAGGCCTTAGAGTGTCCTTACATATTTCCTTTACCCACCTTTGTCCATCACTCTAAGGAGTAGGCAGATTGAGGCCTTAGAGTGTCCTTACATAATTCCTTTACCCACCTTTGTCCAGCACTCTAAGGAGTAGGCAGATTGAGGCCTTAGAGTGTCCTTACATAATTCCTTTACCCACCTTTGTCCATCACTCTAATTTGTAGGCAGATTGAGGCCTTAGAGTGTCCTTACATATTTCCTTTACCCACCTTTGTCCACCACTCTAAGGAGTAGGCAGATTGAGGCCTTAGAGTCCTTACATAATACCTTTACCTCTTGAAAATGGCTCCAAAACAGGAGCCGAAACGTCGAGTTTCCATAAATTCTGGACGCGGTTTAACCCGAGAACCAAGCATGTCTCATATATATATATATATATATATATATATATATATATATATATATATATATATATATATATATATATATATATATATATATATATATATATATCCAACTGATAACTCAAAAATAATTAACCGATTTAGATATAACTCAGCTACTGCCTTTCTTTTATTAATGACTTGGATGAGTTCGTTAGCCAGGAAAAACGGACAAGGTTTTCCGGTAATGTTTTGAGTTATCTTTTGAAAAAAAATATTCTCCAAAAATTACAAAGTTACTTTAAGGAAATTTGGTGCATATGTTGCCTTGGGAAAGACCTTACTACATACCAAAATTCAACTTTATAAGTTTATAGCAAATTTAGTTATTAAAATTTGAAGCATTTAATAAAAATTCACTATCATAACGCACTTGCTGCGTCCCGAACTTTTTTGCCTTATAACTTTTGCGCGCCTGACCGCCAAATATTTTCATTGGCCTCCGGCGAATGACGCTATAAAAGTTGCAGCATTTGCAGATAGATTTGTGAAGCCAGACAGGTCCGTGTTTAGTATGAAAGTGTTACGATAACTTAGGCTAACAAGAAATAATAAACATATGGTACAACCTGATTTTCGAGGGATTTTATATAGGTTTGGCAACACTGCTTAAAGTTATTAAGTAGGTATCTAGTATTTAAGAAAACGAAAACTTTTATTAATTTAACTATTGACATCTGGAAATAGACTTCCTTATTGGCCCGCTAGTACTTAATTGCAATAACTCCTGTCTATAGCCGTCGCAATAAGGTATAATTTGCTTACATCCCCGACACCCGTTCCCCAACAACTGGGCTGTGAGGGGTGGAATTCCGGATATAGCATCGTCTAAGCTTGAGGAATTTCATGCGTAATAATAATGTGATAAACGACATACTGAAGTCAGTTGAGTGTAAGTCGAATATATATGAAGTTCACGGATCGTTCCTCCTGGATTATTACCTCAATAAAGCAACTTTAAACTTTATCAAAGCTCGTTTCGCCGGATCATATATCCGCCGCCCTTTGCGCTCATACAACTTTAATATTAATTTTGTCTAATATAAAATGTCATTTGCTGGCATCGAAACTTTTAAGTGAACTTAATGTAAATATTTTAGGAGAACGTAGATGCTCGTACTCTTGATATACGCCGAGGAGTGGTTGTTTGTGCAAGCTTATGTTTTGCCGCTGTATTCAGTTTAATTCAATTTCCCTGGTATTCACTCATTCATGCCCACTTCTTTGACCGAAGGGAAAATTTAAGCTAATTAGCTCACCTTTAACATCTGTTGCTGCAAGAATCGTTAAATTTATAAATGGTGCTTCGTTTAATGAAAAGGAATAATTTGGATCTAATGAAGTAATTGTGTTGCTTTGGAAGTTCTGTTAATTTGTAATAAAATCTAAATGCGTGTTTTATGACTGCAATTAACGCTACTGTTAGATGGGGGCTCTTAAAATTAAAAAAAATTTAGGACGCAGCAAGGGCGTTATAGTAGTGAATTTTCATAAAAATTGTACACTATAATTATACGGCATATTACTAAAATTAATATTTTAAAGTCACACAGACCTTGAATATCGATTTTGGAGTACGCGCAGATTTAAGTATTGTTTCGAAAGTATTACCATCGACATCTTTCCATTATCAGAAGAATCTTGTGTTTTAACTACTTTTGAGAAAATGCCCAAACCTCAATTTTGTATGAAGCTAAAAAATTAAATTTTGCTATGTCTGTAGATAGTATAAACCTATTTAAAAGACGCTGGTATTACAAATTTCGTTCAAGTTACAAAAGATTTCCAGAAGGAAACTAAATTCATATTTAGAAAAGTAAAGTAACGTTTTGTTTACACTTGTCTCTTTCCCACTTTGGGCATTCGAAAACTGTATGCTCTACAGTGTCAATTCCTGGGCAATATATACACGTGTCGCTTTCAGTTTTTACATCTTTTTTCCGTAACTTCTAAATCTTCCGTGCCCTGTAAGGATTTGTGTCACGAAGTAGTCCACGTTTTGGTGCTTACATTTTATCCAGAGTCTTATGTTTGGAATACATCTCTTTGTCCATTGGGCCACTCTGTCGTTCTCATCCCATCGACATTGCCATTCGTCTAGAATTTCTTCTCTTATTGTAGCTCTTTCTTGTTTATCATCTCCAACCACCCTCTGATGTAGGATACATCTTTCCTTCGCTTGCAAGTCAACAGGTATACTTCCGCCTATAACTTGCAGCGCTTCTGTTGATACAGTCCAATATGAGCAGGTTACTCTCAGCAGCAGTTTCCGCTGAACTCTCTCCATCGCTAACCTCGCATTTCCTCTCCAGTGCTGGATACCAGACAAGAGCCGCATACAGCAGTATAGAGTATACAGCCTTACACAAAATTTGTTGCTTAATGGTGCGTGGTCCGCCTATATTTGGCATTAGTCTAGTCAGGACTGCTGTCTTCTCTTCCGCCTTTTTGGTCACCGTGCCGATGTGTTCACCGTAGGTGTTATTATCATATATCATTACTCCCAAGTATCGAACTGCTCTCTTGGGCACAATCGTAGTTTCTTTGAGTTGGAATCGACGATTGTTTCTTTTTCTTGGCCCTTTCGTGACAAGTGCCTCAGTTTTGTGTAGTGCCAACTTAAGGTCGTTTTTTTTAAATCCATGCGTCTATCCGGTACAGTGATTCATTTACACGAAACTTCAGTTCGTACTCATCTTCGGCAGTGACCACTAGGGCCAGATCGTCGGCATATCCTATGGTTATTGCCCCTGCCGTCAGTTTCGTTTTAAGCACGCCATCATAGTGAATGTTCCACGGGACTGGTCTCAGGACTGAGCCCTGCGGAGCTCCCGCCGACACCGTGATTTCGTCCTTGCGGTCCTTTCTTTGAGATAGCTTCCTATGATGTTTACTAGGTGAGGTGATATCTTCCTCATTTTCAGCTCCTTCATTATTAAGTTCCACCTAGCGGTATTGAAAGCGTTTGCCACGTCCAGTGTCAGTGTACACCACTTTTCCCTTGCATCCTTTTTTAATTTCGTGACCTGCTGGATAGCTTCTATGGTAGATCTTACCTTTAGAAAACCATACTGATTTGAGGAGACCTCTTCGCCGATCTCAATCTCTACTCTAATTTTGATTAGCGCTTCACATAACTCACTACGCGTATTCAGCAGGTATAATGGTCTATAGGCACCGATATCTTGGGGTAGTTTTCCGCTCTTCAGTATTAAAATTATTTTTGCTATTTTCCACTCAGCTGGAAATACCTGTTCTCTTATTACCCTATTAATAATTGTTAGTATCCAGTTACGTGCTACCTGTATCGCTTTCTTAATGGCCTCTGGCGGGATTCCATCTAAGGCGGGAGTCTCTCCAGATTTCATTTTTTCTCTTGCTTCAGATAGTTCCTGTCCTGTGAAGGTTTCTGGTAGTTCGCACACTATTCTTGCTTCCATGCGTTCGTTTTTCTTTCGAAACAGTTGCTCTATGATTTCCTTCTTTTTTCTCTTGTCAGCTCTACCGGCATTTTGTTTGTTAATCTTCCGGTAACAATTTTGTATCCTGCTCTCCAAATGTCGTTGTCCAGTTCATCACATGATATTTCCCAATGTTACTTATTTGATTGTTTTATTATTTTACTCAACTCTCGTTTGTGTCTTTTGTATTCTTCTATTGCCTTCTCTGTCGCCTC
Organism: Tillus elongatus; assembly: GCA_964006375.1. Taxonomy (NCBI): domain Eukaryota; kingdom Metazoa; phylum Arthropoda; class Insecta; order Coleoptera; family Cleridae; genus Tillus; species Tillus elongatus. The sequence continues at coordinate 173,016,859 of OZ023264.1, read as the reverse complement.
CTCATGATTCCGCCTTTTCTTGATTCTGGTCGTCATTTTCGGGACTCCGCCAATAGGGCACTCGTCCACGGCTTGTCACTCTGCCAACTTGGCTAGCCAGGCATGTTTCCCGCAGCAGTTCAGAGCGCTCTGCATGATCTTCTATAGCAGCCTCTCTGTCGTCTAATCTCCAACGCAACAGCATCTCAAACGCGTCCCAGGACATTTTTTATTATGGTTCGCTCCCCACCTGTGCCCCTTTTTTGTTTAATTTTTTCAATTTCGAAATATATGGGCCGGTGGTCGCTCAGAATTTCTTCTTCCAACACTTGCCATTTGTTGATTGCTCTTGCGATATTAGCTATCGAAAGTGTTACATCTATATACGATTCGGTGCTGTTCCTGGATACAGTTGCGGTCCCTCCCGTGTTGTGCACTACGATATCTCGAGCTGACAGGCATTCGCTAATATATTCGCCCCTATCATCCGTCGTCGGCGAGCCCCATTGCGGCGACTTTACGTTAAGGTCCCCTAAGATAATGGTATCTCCTCCATGCTGATCCCTATCAATCATTATTGTGTCGATTTCTGCCTTGAAGTCTTCCAGAGGGACGTCGGGTGAACTGTAGCAGCAGTATATACGGGCCTTGGTTAGACAAATGCATACGTAGCTGTTCCCTACTTCCACTTTTTTTACCTCCAATCGTCTATTCAGAAACTTCGCCACCACATTATCTCTTCTGTCCTTGATTCAGTCCCTGTTGACTACTCGTTTCCTGTTCGGTTCCCCGGATACCAATATGTCTACCTCTCTTCGTCTTGCTAACTCTTCTACTAGGTCACGACTATTGTGTGACCTCATTAAGTTTGTCTGTAATATTTTTATATGTTGTTGGGTCATTACGTAGAGTGCTTGAGATTCGTCCTTCTAGTCTCTTTCTACCGTCCGTTTGACATTTACCACAATATGGGTTGCCTTTGCACTCTTTTGCTTGATGCCCTTCTTGCCCACAATTCAAACAAGCATTTGATTTATCTCCCTCATCTGTGCACTCGTGTGCTCTATATCCAAACGCATGACACTTATAGCATCTCAGGATGTCAACTCTTTCTTTGATTGGACATCTTAGCCAGCCTGCTTCAATAACACCTTCCTTTATATCGTATTTGCTAGATCTCTTGAGTAGTAGTAGTAGTAGTAGTAGTAGGAGGAGGAGGAGGAGGAGGAGGAGTAGCGTTAGTGTGGAGGCTATCTTTAGGCATATAGGCCACATAGGGACCTCTTTTGTCAACCCGAACATCCAGCAACCATGCCTTACTCCGCATCGGTCCCGTCACCAAACCGCCTTGACCTCAAAATAAAAGTCATGAGGGTCTTCCATTCGACGGAACTTACTTTCCTGGTGTTGTACAAGTTCAATAGGATTTTTGGCACCTGTTAATTAACATATCCTTCAGGATAAGCCGCCGCATAACAAAAATGGACAAGTGTAGGCTCTTGACATAGTAATTAGACCAAGACTTTTGACGATTTAGCAACTTATGTCGAACAAATTCGCTAATAAGAGGGAGCGATTATAGTCTCGACAAAAACAATAGTCTTAGGGAAATTGCTAGAACCTCAAAGGTTGTTTATATCAAACTCATAGAGTTGATTTTTTTAGCGTAATATCCTGGCACTAAAAATATCATGTTTTTAATATAACAATTTTTTCTGGTTTTAACATGTAAACCTCTTAAACTATTTTACCAATACGAGAGTCATTTCCAAGAAAAGGTGTTTATTTTAATTGTTGCCTTAGAAAAAATTCATGATTTATATTATATATCACAAAAATCATGGTATACAATTTTTTATATAACTTAAACTGAATATCTTAATACAAACTGTAGAAGCTCTTTGTTTACGCTTCCATACACGTGGTTTACTTCCTGAAGCTGTAGGATAGCTGAAGGTAGAAAGGGTGTTGAATAGGAAGGAGACCGAGACTGAAAGCTCCGGGCTAGTCTGAAATAGGAAGTTCCAACAGCCGAACAATAGAGGTATGACAGATCTGATTGGCAGTGAGGTCATGCGTGTATAATGTATTTACCATGGAGGTTGGTCAGTGAGGATGTTTAGGTGAATTCGTTTAGAAAACTTTGCTTCTCATTAATAGCACAGAAAATTGTAGTCGAAAATAAAATTAATAATCTATAGGATATCTACTGGTTTTTCTTTCTGGCGACTACATTTAGGTAAGACAAAATCACTGACACCCATATAAAAAGGTCAGAATGCAGCAAGTGCTTTACATTACCGAATTTTTATAAGCCTTGTAATACATAACGTAACTTACTCTATCGACTAACCATATCAATGTAGCTGTTAGACTTTTTTTTTTCTAATTTAGTCTGCGGATAATAGACAACCTTCCAATTGCATCCCTTTCTCTGCACACACACACGAACGCACGCACACACGTGCAAGCTAAATTTAAGTGACCGTTTTTTATTGATTTTAATTGACTCTAAAATATCTAAGTGATAGAATTGGTAGAGAAAATATCAATTTAATATGTCACTTATGTGATATTCTGTTGACTGGAAATAGTACTGACTGAAGTAGATCATAATATACCCAGCTTTGTTTATTCTATTGATCGCTATACAGCACACTAATTACCTTTTATAACATCAAGGAATATGTTTCGCGGAATTTTCAACATTCTGTTAAATGTAATTCTGGAGAAACTTTACAATTATTAAACGAAGCTGCATTTTGTAACATTTCATCTGTAGTTTGATGGCAAGATATATATATATATATATATATATATATATATATATATATATATATATATATATATATATATATATATATATATAGTTATAGTGTGTACCACCCAACATACAAGTTTGATAACTCCTTTGTTTTTATAGATATCAAAAAAGTTGCCCAACAAAAGTGATAGAGAGGTAGTAACAGCGCAAAATTTAAAATTATTCTGAATTATCCAGGGTATTTTGTAATTCAGGTGCATATTTCTTAATGAAAATTCGCTAAGAAAAAAATTTGTATCACCAACGATTTATGGACCATGCTGTGGTTGCAAAATTAGTTATATATGATGCAGCTCACGACAACCTATAATGAACATAAAGAATTTTTTCTCGTATCTTTATATTTCAACAACACACCACGAGGGCTTACAGCCTAAATACTATCGTACCGTGGGGGTCGACAAGGAGGAAAGGGGCAACTTGTTAATTCTCAACTTAAAGGTTTGGAGGTTCGGGGGAGAAGGAAAAATATGTGCCGGCAAGGAATTTCACAACTTGAAAGTCCTCGGGACAAAACAGCGGGCTTAACAAGATGTTCTATGTCTGGTGACCCGGACAGTAAACCAACTTTTTGCTTGAAAAGGTACAACAATTTTCCGAAGATAAATTTAAAATTTTCCCGAGAAAACTAGTCTAACTTTCCTGACCAACGAACCTATCCACGTAATTTACACAAAAACTACACCAGCCAAGACACAATTGATCACAGAAAGGTTTTTGACAGAAAAAGTGTTTGCATGAAGACTTGTAAACAATCTGTTTCAGGAAAATTCGTCTTTTTTTTACAAAGATTGGCTAAGTAATTTGAGAGCGGCCTGTACATGGCATCTCAATTTTTTTGACGATAAATATTATTGAAAACCTTCCTAAATGTGTATTTTCATGGACTACGATGTGCATTGGTAAAAACGCCGTATCACAATTTTTGATAAATTTTAAAATGAAAAAAAAGTTTAAAAACAATTGAAATAATTCGAAAACGATGGGCGATCTCATTTTTTTTCCTTACAAGTACGCATTAAACTTGGAAAATGCAATAAGGCTATAATCAAAAGTGTTTTCTTTAAAAAAGAAAACTTGTTTCACCAACGACTTATCGGCCCCTCATGACTGTCAACATAATTTTATAACACACCCCATAAGTACCTTTTATAATATTTTCCCGTATCTTGTATAATTACAAATATATTGAGCTTTACAGCAAAATGGACCTGTATATATGTGTAAACATGTAAAAATTGAAATCGACCCCAGGGGGGCCTACTTCGATTCGAACTACTTGGGAAAAATATTTTGAAAATTCTAAAGTCTCGGTCTTGTCAATAACGATTTTTTCTACGAAAATTCGCGAAAATGTATAGGCTATTGAACCACAAACCCCATAACTGAAACTACGGCTAAAACATCAGATAAGAGGTCTATTTGAAATTAATTTTCTGCAAATATTTTAGTCAAATGAAGGAAAATGACGGTTGAAGTTATAACTTAAGGCTTTGTAAAACACATTTATTTGAAATTTCTTGGACATATCCCGTATTTGTTTCGGGTTTTCCGTTTGATAAATGCAAATTTTGATGTTTCGAATCGCGACTTCGACATTTTAAGAAGAAAAGCTATAAAATTTTTAAAGTAAGTTTTTTGTTATTTATTGGCCATTTTGCGTCAAGAATACTTAGTCTTTGTCTGCAATATACAATAGGATTTGTTATCCATACAAAATATTTTGCTTGTGTGCATTTTTCTATAGGAACAAGCCTGTATACGGGTGTTCCACGTCGAGTATTGTATTAGATTATTTCCGAAAATATACATTTTTGAGTGCTGAAAATTTGTATACGGGGGTCTACGAAGATGCTCTATTTAATGAAAATAATTTCCAAAATGGCGGACTTCCGGTTACACCGTAAATAGATATAAACATCGTTATTTCAAATATAATACCCTGTAAATTATTGCATTTTTAGAATGCTCATCTAATTTTAGGTTAAAAGTTATAAGGGTATGCTCTCCCTATCTTCAACTGTTTTCGAGTTATGTCAATTTATTTGAGAATTCTGTTCAAGGGGAGGCTGACTTAATGAAGGTGATTTCGTGTCGTGTTAGGATGCTGAAAATTCTTTAATTTGTCAGACACGTTCCAAGGCCACTATGCTTCGACATGATTGTGAGGAAAAACTGTTTCATATACAGGATGTTTTGTAGGATGTATTAGAATTTGGTGTGTTTAAACTAGAATAACTCATTTATTTCAAATGGAACACCCTGTATATTATCTCCTCGTTGAATAGAGCAGATAATTCTCTTTCAAACTGTATTAGCATTTCCTATACCTAATGTTGATAATTGTCGAGATATTTGCGGTTTACAAAAAAGTAATTAATTTAATATTAATGAAATTTCAACAAGTAACAGAGAAGAACCAAAAGTAATGAAAGTTGAAAACGATTATGACTAGCTAAGAAACTCATGATTGATATTGTTCAAATTGTGTACCATTCGCACTAATGTATCTCTAAGCATATTACAACTCCTTCACTTGTTGTACGCCGTATTTCTGCGGGATCAATATTATCTAAACAATTACGGACTCTTCAAGTTCTTCCCTAGTGTTGACTGAAGTCGCTTAAACATCTGATTTTAATTTACCCCATAGGTAAAAATCCAGAGAAGTGAGGTCGGGCGACCGTGGGGGCCAATTGTATGTTCCGCCGCGTCCCACCCACCTCTCTTCGAATTCATCATTTAAAGAGCTTCTCACCTTTGCTGAATAATGCGCAGGAGCCCCATCTAGTTGATACCAACAATTCACATACACAGTAAGTGGTAAATTGTCCAAGAAATCAGAGACAGTGGTTCGCAAAATTTCTAGGTATTGCACAGTTGTTAGATTATTATCGTAAATGCAGTACGATATTTCATCGTCCATCAGAAGAGCAAACAAGTTGAAGCTGAATTTACTCTGAAAACAGCGTTCTTTTTTGACATTAGGATTATCTTGAGCCCAGTAGTAAATATTATGTCTGTTAAATATTCCTTCATGGTTCATCATCTTTGTTTCGTCGTCCAAATTATGCTTTTTAGAAATAAAGGATCGTTGCGGTGTCTTTCAAGGAGAGTCTGACAACATTCAATTCGGTGGGCTGGGTCGTTCGGTTCCAGAGCTTGTACACTTATAAATTTATAATTATGCATTTTATGCTTGGACAATATTCTCTGTATGAAGGAATGTGCTATGTTCATGTCATGTTCAGCTGAACGTATTGACGCCTTTGGATGAGCTTCGAAATAAGACAACACAGAAATTTGTGTGTCTTCGTCTTCTGTAACTGGAACTGATCTTGATGTTTGGTTAATCGTGCAACTTCCCGTTTTCAAGAAATTGGTCTCATAACGTCTGAATTTCAACGCAGTCATTGGCGAAGACTAAGGATACCTATCATTGAACAGCCGACATGTTCTGCTAACCACTCTGTTGCACTGTCCATGAAAATAAAATAAATTCAGCAATTGTTCGTTTGAATATCCGGCATTATCCATTATAACGTAGAATTCCCATTAATTCAGACAACAAAGACAAAATAACTCACGTTGTGAATGACAGAAATATAAAACTGACAATAAACGTGAAAATGTCAAACATCACATAGCACTCTTAGAATTCATACAGATTTTAGACATACTCCTAAATTTGTATTTTTTTTTTGGTAAACCGCAAATATCTCGACAATTATCAACTTTAGGTATAGGGAATGCTAATACAGTTTGAAAGAGAATTATATGCTCTATTCAACGAGAAGATAAATGAGCTATTCTAGTTTAAAGAACACCAAATTCTAATACATCCTACAAAACACCCTGTATATGAAACAGTTTTTCCTCACAATCATGTCGAAGCATAGTGGCCTTGGAACGTGCCTGACAAATTAAAGAATTTTCAGCATCCTAACACGACACGAAATCACCTTCATTAAGTCAGCCTCCCCTTGAACAGAATTCTCAAATAAATTGACATAACTCGAAAATAGTTGAAGATAAGGAGAGCATACCCTAAAAACTTTTAACCTAAAATTAGATGAGTATTCTAAAAATGCAATAATATACAGGATGTTCTATTTGAAATAACGATGTTTATATATATTTACGGTATAACCGGAAGTGCGCCATTTTGTAAATTATTTCCATTAAATAGGGCATCTTCGGAAACCCCCGTATACAAATTTTCAGCGCTCAAAAATGTATACTTTCGGAAATAATCTAATACATTACTCGACATGGGACAGCCTGTATATACACTAGGCCGGGCCGAAATAAGCCGTTTTTAATTTTTTTTTGAAAATATTGACGCGCTAGTTGTGGAAAGCTGTGAATGGGTATTATATTGACTCTGTTAAAAACTGGATGATCTAGGACAAATTTTGACCGCCCCCATTTAGACCTAAAGGTGAAAAAAAAAAAAAATTTTTTTTGGCAAAATTGACTTCGCGCTACCAAAAAAAATATTCATTCAGGGCCTCTATTTACTTCTATAACATATAAACTTAATCGAAAAATGTTTAGCCGACCCCATGGTGTTTAGAATATTAATATTTCAATAAAAAATTTGAATTTTTATTATTTGTGCAGCTCTTTGCCTGACTTAATCTTTACCTGCTTAAAAATATTATATCTGTAAGTGGCAAGCACTAAGTCAACCCAGAACTCACCGCGTGGAGGTGTCTGCACATCGAGTTCCTCCCTCCCTGCCACCCTATTTTAGTGCATTTTAGTTACATTCCCTGTTTTCAAAATATTGCTTTTTGTTTTCAAATGAAGGCAATAGTTTTCTCCCTTCTAGTTTTGAGCGGATATAACCATCTCTTTCTTCGTCTCCGCACACTTTTTGAGAAGCTTCGGTTACAATTTTCACGCATCGCTCTACTGCTTGCGTGTGACAGGGAAATTTCTTAAAGCTAGGAAGTCTTTCTCCATCTGTAATTTTTTCAAAATCTTCAATTGAAAGACTCGCTGTTAATGGTGGCTCACTTAAAGCACAGGTTTGCCAATCAATCATTTCTGTGTAGTCCTCCGAAGAAAAATTAATAGCCGGAATTTTAAAATATCTAACATCTTTGTTGCCTCTGAGAGATCTTGCTTTCACAATTCTTCTTACAGCTAATTGACGAATATGTTGGCGAGAGTCTGTAAGCATCGCTAATAAAACGTTTTCAGGATGAGCAAAGTAAGCGTTGTCCTGAAACACCTTGTCTATAACTTTCTTTACACTGTCCGAAAAAATTCTGGATGCTTTAATGGCTCTCCACAAATGCCTTGCACCATCATAAATTAGTGGTTTTGTTTTTATCGCAAACCACACAGGGGAATAAACTTTCATGATATATTCTGTTAAAATCTGCAGGTTTAAGGATGGATTAATGGTTGAGACGTACAAACGCAACACCCTGTTTGCCGTTGTTAGCCACCTGGCATGTGACATTATGCCAGGATCTTTTGTAGCTAAGTTGGTGGGGCAATTACCGTCTCGAATTGCACAGCACATTTGAAATAAATATTTTTGGTCGGTACTTAAATCGGTTTGGGTCGCTTCTGGTAGTTCAGTTTTAATTGACTTAAAACTGACCAAAGGCAAAGTTTCACAATTTTTTAAAAGTAAGCCAATGGAACCAGAATAACTAGATGGTCCTTTAGTTTCACCATCCAAAGACTGTAATAAATGTCTTAATGGTAATTCATTAAAATGCAGAAGGCAAATACTCCACTGAAGTGGCCTTTAAAGATGAGTTTCAAGAAGTCTAATGGCTCCACCTTTCCAACCAGTATTAACGTTAGTTCCATCACAACCTATAACAGTTAAATTGTCAATATTTGTTTTATACTTATTTAAACATTCCAGAAGTCCGTTTTCAATATTAACAGCAGATACAGGAGGTTTTAACGACACATGACAAAAGTAGTTACTTCCAGGTTCTTGGATAACTGAGATGTGCTCCTGTTGAATAATAATACGTCGATCACTTTCTCGTGAATAAGTTTGGTCCTTTCGCCCATCAAAATATAAACCATCAATTGTACTGTTATTAACCAAATTCTGCTCTTGCTGTCTGTGCCTATTTCTATGTAATGCGCGGCGTATCTTGTTTTTATCAACTACTTTTGAAGGATTTTCTGCTGAGATAACACTAAGATCTTCGAAAACGGCGTTTACCAATTTAGCCACAGTTCTGTTAGATGATCCTGTTAGATCTGCAACTCTAGCCGTATTTTGTAGGTGTATTTTCTTCAGGTTTTGATTATTCGGTTCTGGTAACTCTTTGTTTTTTTCATAATAGGATAGCTCGAAATTTTCATTGGTTGTACTACCCTCGGACTCCTCGGAGCTGGAAATTTCCAAACTGTTCTCATTTAATTGACAAACATTTTTAATTCCGCTGGTGCTTGGAATTGGCTCATCTAAGATCTTATATCTATTGCAATCCGCAATTTTTCTTGCTATTTTGTTTCGTGTTTGTGCTGTAACAACTTTATCAATTCCACCAATTCTCATTTTTCGCTCAAGTCTTTGATCCTTTAAAAACGACCATTCTAAAGTCGGCACCTTTCTAGCTCTCTCGCAACTGCAAAGCTCCATATTTACACATTTGCAAGAACATATATCAAAAAGCTTTTTGGAGTTTATTTGAAACTGATTCATTTTATTTTGTAAAAATGGTGACATTATTCCCTTGATAGGCTTTATAAGGTTTTGATATTTGCTGTTGTAAGCTAGGATAAGTTTTACGATGCGCTCATGACTAATAATCGGTAAAGAAGCACGGTTCCAAACTTCTGTCACTTTTGTTGCTACAGATTTGGCCACTATTGCAGCCGGCGGTTGCTTACTACCACCGCCCTTTAATGCCAATCTAACAGCAATATAACATCGTATAACATCTTCGTATGTCGGCAATTTGTATACCTCCGCAGAAATATCCTTGGCACTACCAAATATTGGGCAAGTTGAACTTGTTCTTGTCTTTACTAAATGTTTAGGCATTGTAAACCACTCATAAAAAAATGCACAAAAATATATAGACGCTAAAAGCGATAACTAAGAATCAAATTAACGTAACGAACGACACGTATTCAAAGATAGTCACGCCAGTACTAAATAAATACCGAACAAAATGCATGTTGAAAACTATGTAGTTGAATTATTCTCAAGGCCAGATGACGTAAGATAGCTGCGCGCGGTCCATATCATACTGTTTCGTGCGCTAGGCAGGTCCGGCTTATAAGTAAGTATGCAAATAACGATATGGGGCCGGCTAAAATTAAACGTAGGTTCTTTATTTTTTTTTGGGGTATTAAGAAGTACATAAAGATTAATTTTTTCGGTAGCGCAACGAAAAAAAAAACTGCCCTTTTTAAAGGCCCGTGGGCCCGGTTAAATTTTAACTTAGCCAGCTGAGTTTTTTTCCGTGTCTTATTTATCGACATCCACAACGTTTCCACAGTAGCGCCAGAGCAATTTAAAAAAAAATTTATTTCGGCCCGGCCTAATATACACGTGATAAGAAAAGCCAGGCTTTAGGTTTTAGTTATAATTTTCTGTGAATTCAGTTGAACTTATCCTTATCAGAATCTGTAAAATAATATCCGAAGACAATCATCAGCTTATTAAACTTAACATTACAATGTCAGTAGGTATAGTCTGCACATTTGTCGACATCTGATACTATAACTTCGAAAACAAAGATAACTTCCTGGATTGAAACTTCCACGGAATGAGGCGAATGGAACATTTACTTAGCACAACTTCCTGCTGACTGAAGTAATTTGCTGCACTTGCCGCTTACATATACGAAAGGCAAATATTTCCTTTTCGTATGCATCTAAAATTGTCACCAAATTGACTAGGATAATAAATTTACAGCTTATATATACACAAAAATATCAAGAAGATAAATACTGGACACATATTCAAATTCAGTGTGGTAGTAAATTGCTGTAAAGGATAGGTACATTATAACGAATTCCGTTGAAACCTGGGTGTTTTGGTTGTGTTTTGTTACATTTTTTGCGAATTACGTTTTAGCTTTTATAGACTGTAATGTAAAGTTACAGACCACTGTTTTCTTGTTTAATATTTTACTTTACAACTTGTTTATAAGCAGTTTTGTGATGTGAGGATTTTGTTTTGTAACGCTGCATTCTACTGTAAGTTCTCATAGCTATAACAAGGCTTCTTCAGTGGATGAATACCTTTTGAGAACGATACGCATACAGAAACAGAAACAATGGTTTTAAGGTAAATATATTTCAGCAACACACCACGAGGGCTAACAGCCTAAATACTATCGTACCGTGGGTGTCGACGAGGAGGAAAGAGACAACTTATTAATACTGGACTTGAAGGTTTGGAGGCTCGGAGGAGAAGGAAAACCATGTGCCGGCAAGGAATTCCACAACTTGGAAGTCCTCGAGACAAAATAGCGGGCATAACAAGATGTTATATATCTGGTGACCTGGACAGTAAAAGGGTGCATTCGCTCTGTTCCCCTGGTAGATCTGTTGGGGGCAGCAGGTGGAGGAACTATGGAAGGAAGCTCCTATATAAAAGATAGAAAGGTCACCAACGGCACGTCGGTGGGCAAGGCATTGCAGCCTTTGGGTGAGAGTTGGGTCACCGAAGAGACATATTGCTCTCTTCTGAATGGAACACAGGATAGCCAGTGTAGAATCGGCAGCGGCACCCCAGATGTGGGAGCAGTATTCGAGGTTTGGCCTTATTTGTGAAGTATATAAGGTATAGAGATTACCTGGTGAAAAATATTAGCTAGCCCGGAAGAGTAAACCTAATTTATTAATAGCCGCTTCTGCAATTTATGTGACATGTTGGTGCCAATTGATATTTCGATCCACAGAAATGCCAACAAGTGAAAAGGACTAATTACTTTGAATAATTTGGTTGTTCATTGTGATGGGTCTAGGGTTGGTGTATCTCTTATGAGATAGAAAGCAAGACTGAGATTTGGTGAGGTTGAATTTTACAAGATTTCTACTTCCTCAGTCTAATATCTTTTTGAGAATTACGGAGGCAGAATCCTCCATGAGTCTGTGATCCGCATCTAATTGGGCTAAAGAGACAGGCTTAGAATATTTTATATTTGAGTTGAGGGTGCTGTCGTCCGCGTAACTGTGCACTGAGTTGGATTTGCTAGAGAGGAGGTCATTGATGTGGAAAAGAAACAACGTAGGGGCTAAAGCTGAACCTTGAGGAACTTCTGCATTAATTGGGTACAGTTTAGAGGAATGGCCATCCACGATCAGCTTGGTTCTATCGGATATAACAGCACCTTGACTATTTACGCTGGATTCTTTCCTGTCCTTGACTTGACAACAAAACAAACAAAAAATTATATAAAATATATAAATAATTATAGGGATTTTTTAAGTAATGACCAGCGATGCGCAGACTCACACACCGAATTTTGATGGCTTGCTTCTGGTGGGGTAAGGATAGTACATAAGGCACGAGTTTAAATAATATTCGAAGGAGAATGTACAAAACACAGGTAAGGGTTATAAGATAAATGGATACTTGGATATATGACCAGTTGTAAGAATGACACTACTCAGTGGTTTCCCAACAAAAGGTGATTTTACTCAGAATATAATGCCATATATATATATATATATATATATATATATATATATATATATATATATATATATATATATATATATATATATATATATATATATATATATAAGTAAATACTTACTTCTAAAAGAATTAGTACATGTACATATTATTAATAATGTTTCTTTATTTAATTTATGCCGCAACAGTTTTAATCTATAAATTATATTCGATAAATTACGGCATTTGCAGATTGACGTTGGAAAGCACCTTGTATGAATATACTGACATAGGGATATCTATGTTTACTTTAATTAAAGGTCAGTTGCAAATTGAGCTTGTTACAGCGAAACATCGTGGCATTGCACTTCATATCGACAGCTGTTTGAGTAGACCACCTACAACAGCTGGAGCCAGGAGATTATTCACAGTCTGAAACAAAGAAAAAATGGTCGATTGCAATACCAGATTAAGAAATAAATAATGTAGTAATGAATTATTTTTCACGTCTGAGCAATACGATTTTTAAGTGTATGTTTCTTTACCATTGTAGTTGCTGTTTGTTTTTTGGTTTCTTAATAAAGATTATTATTAATATAAGATGAACTAGTCACCAAATTTCAATAGGAGTTCAATAGACGTCAACGCTCAATTATCTCTCACAAAATATGCGGTGCAGTATTCTTTTCGTCGTTGATATAACTGCTAAGAGTGTAAAAGTGTATATTATATTATTTGAAAAAACACGCTTTTCTAGCTGTACATTTGCAAACTAAAATAAGTGGCGTAATGTTGACATTCAGTTAAAAAATCTAGCTCAACTGAAATACACCATTATCTTAAAGCTAACTGGTTTTTACATCAACGGATCAGATGTTATAATTTAGGTTGGATATAACGAGCAAAGTCACCCATCGTGCGACTTCATGAAGCGTTTCGAACGAACCCCGACCAACGAGTCGAAATATGCCTGGGTATAAAACTGTGTGAAAACAGCTTGACTCCGTTAATTAAATCCCAAAATTAATTAGGTTCGCAGTTTTCAACTATTCAAGCCGTAAAGCGACCTAATATTCGTAACGTATGCATAGGGTGGGAACAGGAGTGTACTGGCTCCTGGGACCTCTAAGGTGAAATCCCGGTGGACTGAAGGTAAGTGAACCACTGGAATACGTGCGTATAATAATTTATAGCGTGCTCATTAATATAGTGTGTATCTACAAGTCAACAGGTGTATAAATTTTTGATAATTGACATCTATATAATTATTAAAATGTTCGGGACGCAGCAAGTGCGTTATTGTAGTGAATTTTCACAAGAATAGTATATCATAGTGATCTAGCCTTATATTAAAAGTTAGAAAACGTTACATTTTTTAATTGGGAACGGTAAAAAATAAGGCAAAGAGGGCAAGCAAAAACATGGCTTCTAACATAAATATTTATACAGTAATTTGGATACCAAACTCAAACAAAACAGTTGATAAACAGGAAATATACTCAACAACAAATACACTAGAAACCGGAACATAAAAAGATTTCTGTGCTTCATGCATTGAGGGTGATTGTATGCATGCAGAAAGGTAAGAAGAACCCTCAGGACGAAGAGGTTCTTCTGCCCCCTCACACAAAAACACGGGGGGTTCTCCTTCCCCTTGTCCATGCATAAAACTACCTTCTTAGGAGCAACCCCAAGAAAGTTACTGGACCTGGGCAAATATGGGTGTTGTTCGGGGCAGACAGGGTTTATATATGTGTGTGTGTGTGTCACACCGATAACTCAAAAAATAATAGTTCGCTTTTGATAAAATTTGGCATGTGCCTTCCCTTTCTAATTGGTTTGGATAAGTTCGTTATTCAGGAAAATCTAACCAGGGTTTCCGGGAAAATTTTGGGTTTTCTTTCGGAAAAAATTTTTATCTCAAAAGAGAGAAAAGCTATGGTAAACGTTTACGACATTAAAGGGAAACTATGTACCAAAATTTATATTTCGATGGTACAACAAAAAAAAAGTTATAAAAAAATATTTGGTGCCAGACCATTCCTATGAAAATTCACTACCATAACGCAATTGCTGTGTCGAGACTTTTTTCTTTTAACATACAGATCTCATTTTGGTACATAGTTGAGATTCTATGTGAATGTGGTTGCCATAAATTTGCTATTTACGGAGATAGAAACATTTTACGAAAGAAAACACAAAATTTTCCAGGACGAACTGAACTGATCTACGAGGCTAACAAACCTGTCCAAGCCACTTGCAAAAGGAAGGTACTCGAGATCGACGCATTACTTTTACTTTTTGGGTTATCGTTGTGATCTATATATATATATATATATATATATATATATATATATATATATATATATATATATATATATATATATATATATATATATATATATATATATATATATAACATATAAAAATTGAAACTGACCACAGATATGGGTTTTAGTGGTCCTGGTTTGTGCTCATTTGAAGAAATAAGAAAATTTACCAAAAGTGATCTTTTAGAATTTTAAGTTTGGCGGGTCTGAACAGTTTTTTTAAAGATCCCCCAGCTTTTATAATATCCTTAGGCATATAATAAACTTAGATTTAGTCCTGATTAAAATACAAATGTTCTGACTAAAATATAGGCTTGTACGTACATAATGACAAAAGTCTGGACGCAGTCAGCGCATTATTGTAGTGAATTTTCATAGGAATGATCTGGCACCAAATAGTGTATTATCACTTTTTTTCTTAAAACATAGAAATTTAAATTTTGGTGTGTAGTTTACATTTTATATCGTCAACCTACCTGCCAAATTTGGTTGTCATAGCTTTTTTTATTTTTTGAGATAAAAATTTTTTTCGAAAAAAAAAAACTCAAAATTTTCCCGGAAAACCACGTCAGAATTTCCTGGCTAACGAACTTATCCAAGCCACTTACAAAAGAAAGGTACGTACAAAATTTGATCAAAATTGGCCCATTATTTTTTGAGTAAAAATTTAAAGTGACCCCGAATATGGGTTCTAGGGGTCCGAATTCGCGCTCATTTGCAAAAATTTTTTCAAAATTCACAAGTCAGGATCTCCCAATTAGTGAATTTTTTCTACGAAAATTCACTAAAATTATGATTTTTCGGATAAAATTATAATTAGTTTGAAAACCATAAATTTTACATATATCAACCTAGTAAAATAAAAGCTTTTGAATTACACGTAGCGATTAAATATAGATTTATATATAGAGTGCTCTATAAAGTATTTACCAACTTTGTATTCACCTGCTTTTTGGCATATTCTGTATCGTATATCGTATCGATATAGTACATATATATTTCAAAATCTGGACGGAGCAAGTGCGTTATGTTCATGAATTTTCATAAAAATATTTTAAATAAACAATATGTCTTTTTCTTAAAGAAAGCAGGCATGAATGTTGGTTGCCAGTATAACCTATATAGTAGAAACAATGTACCATATTTTATCAAAATGCCTTTATTGTTAAAAGTGTACAAAAAATTTCCGAAAATAAACTTAAAACGATCCAGAAAAACTGGTTCCAGGCCAAAATGAGCTCTTGAAATTTGAAACTTTAATGAAAATTCGCTACCATAACGCACTTGCTGCGTCCAGTTAAAATTGAAATCGATTTCAGAAAATAACAAGCACTTGTGAAGCCACGGGAAAAGTCTACGGCTTTATTAAGTATGGAACGGTTTCACTAAGTGAGGGCAATAAGAAACAACCAGATGTGCTATTCAAATTTAATTAAGGTTTAAAAGTTTTCATCTCGTCCTAATTGAGCTTGTCATACAAAAACTTGGAAAAATTTATCGGAATTACATAATCTGACAAGATAACAGTAAAATGAAATAAGACTTAAAAAAAAGTGAAGTAACTAACTGAGATAAGAACGCGTGTATAGGAGTCCATTATTATATTAACACTGCTGCCTTTACCTGTCGTCCATTCTCGACATAACAGATGTATCCACTAACAGGTATTCAATCTAGTATATTACTTTTCTAACGTCTTGATTATTATTTACACCATACAATTTTTGTTTAAAATTGATTTTTTTTTCATATTTTAACGAAATGAATGAAAATGACGACTGCGACACTAATCTAAGAGCTTGTTAGTCATTTAGAGCCGTATTTTTAACTCACAAAGCACTAATGCGTACGACCACCAGAATTATCAATTTTGACGTTTCAACTTTTTTTTTTTAATTAGAGGCTTGTAATTTCGTTGAATTTTAACCTAGAGATTTGAATTTTGGTGCAAAGGAAGCCTTATCCCATTTTCCTCGCTAACAAACTTACTCAAGCCATTTACAAAGGGAAGGTACTCACCAAATTTTATCAAAATGGGTCTATTATTTTTTGAGTTATCGGTGTGATACATATATATATATATATATATATATATATATATATATATATATATATATATATATATATATATATATATATATATATATAAGAGGGCGGGTCAATAATTCCGTGACATTTTGAATGAAACAGAGGTTTTTTGACAAAAAAAACATTTTATATATCAATGTTGTCTCCTTTGAGCTCTATACACGTCTCCCAACGTTTTTCCATTTTTGTATCCCTTCCAAAAAATAAGATTTGTCGAGGTCCTCAAAATAGGTATTTTTTTGTGAGATGATTTCATCATTGGAGTCAAATCTCTTTCCGCCAAGCCATTTCTTTAAGTTTTGAAACTAGAAATAATCACTCTGGGCTAAATACGGAGAATAGGGCGGATGATGGGGCAATTGGTAGCCCAATTTATGTAATTTCGCCATGGAGACTACGCATGTGTGCACCCTTGCATTGCCTTGGTGGAAAAGAGCTTATTTGTTGGCTAAATGCGGTCGTTTTCTCTTCAAGTCGTCACTGAATCGGTCCAATAAGTTGGTATAATTGTTTGTATGATTGTTCTTCCCTTTTGAAGGTAATCAATGTGGATTATACCGCGTGTATCCCAAAAACGGTTTTCAAGACTTTATTGGTTAACAAACCCACCTTGCCCTTCTTCGGCGCCGATTCGCACGGAGAAACCCATTGTTTTGACTGCTGCTTGGTCTCTGGTGTGTTGTGGTGAATCCATGTTTCGTCCACGGTTACGAAACGGCGCAGAAACTCGTTCCTATTGCGCCAAACACTCCTTAGAAGTTGTCACACGATTGCGTTTGTGATCGATTGTGAGCAACCGCGGCACCCATCTTGCGGATAGCTTTCTCATACCCAAGTGACCATGCAAAATCGAAACCACTGAACCATGTCATATGGCTGTGGCTTCCATAGTCTCCCGCACTTTCAATCTCGATCGGCCAATACCATATCGTGAATTTTTTCAATTTTTTGGGGTGTAGCGACCTCAACTGGGTGTCCAGAACGTTCGGCGTCATTTGTGCTTGTAGCGCCGCAACGAAATTCAGTAAACAACTTTTTAACCATGGAAATTGATGGTGCAGAGTCCCCATACTTGGTTTGAGTTATCGTTTTTCTCCGAAAAAAATAATGTTTTCTGAGCACATGAAATTAATTTTTTTCCATTTTCGTTATACCACTCAAGAGGTTGTCTGCTTTCAATGGCTATCTAACACAAACTAAATGACGCAGCTTATTAAAAATTTGACAGGAGTCAACTGAGAGATTCTTGATGGCAGGAGCAGTGTTGGCCTTTCTGTGAAATGGCGGGAAATTAAAAATATCTGGACGCGGCAAGTGCGTTATGGTAGCGACTTTTTTTTTAAATCTTTTTTATAGCAAATGTCTTTCTTTGATGAAAGCAGGCATCAAACTTGGTTGCCTATATAGTAGAAACAATGTATCATATTTCATCGAAATAAATTTACTGTTTAAAAATATATAAACATTTTTCAAAAGTCTGGATGCAGCAAATGTGTTATGGAAGTGAATATTTCCATAAAAATGTTTTTAATAGCAAATGCGAGCAGGCATCAATCTGATTATCGGTATAGCCTATGTAGTAAAAACAATGTACTATATTTTATCAAAATTACTTATGGTTTGAAAATATACAAAAAATTTCCGAAAATAAACTAAAATGTTGGTTTCCTAACCAACAAAGCTTATGCTAATAGCAAATTGAGTTATTGAAATTTGGAGGATGTAGAGAAAATTCGGTAAACTTGCAGATTAGCTCCCGGACGCTTTTCAAAAAATTGTTTTCAGAAATGTTACTAAGACTCCACCTGGATGTACAAACCACAAGAAAAAAATCTGGTTCACACCCCCCAAGGAAGTTACGGGACTGGGAGTGCATAGGGGTGCTGGGCGGGATAGGTAGTAAAAAGGAAATATGAGCAGAAAAAGCGAAGAAAACTGCTTAGAAGCTGTCTATTTGAAGCCATATCCCCATTAAACCCCGCCTACACCACACAGCCCCCAGGTCACGTAACTTCCTTGGGGGGTATGAACAAGAAGTTTTTCTTGTGGTTTGTGCAACTAGGGGGGAAGGAAAATGCCTACGACCAAGCACCCCACCCCCCCCCCACCCGCGCTCCGATTTGCGGTAGGGTTGGGGGATCGGGGGTGGCTGCTTCGTCGTGGGGATTTTCCTTCGTCCCTCGCGTGCACACAACCACCCTTGTTGCATAAACCACCAAAAAAATTTCTTGTTCATACCCGCCAAGGAAGTTACGACACCTGGCGGAATAGGGGGGCTGTGCGGGGTAGGCATGGTTTAAGGGGGATATGGCTTCAAGATGTGAAAAAGACAACTTTTAAGCCCGTTTTATTCTCATTTTCTGCTCATATTTCCTTTTTACTACCTACCCCGCCCAGCGCCCCTACTTACTCCTGGTCCCGTAACTTCCTTGGGGGTGTGAACAAGAAATTTTTCTTGGGGTTTTTCCTTCAAGGGGGGGTGGGGGGTCAAGTTTCTGAAAACAGTTTTTTGAAAATCGTTCGGGAGCTAATCTGCAAATTTACCGAAAATTCGCTACCAAAACGCACTTACTGCGTCCAGATTTTTTTCTTATAAACTCATCATATTTCAACAAATAATGCAAAAATCCATTAACGATTTTTTTCTACGAAAATTAGCTAAAAAAATTATAGACCGTTAACCGTTAAACCATAAAATTCACTAAACCTTCAAATGAATATCCAAAAAAGCATCAACTTAACTAAACTGACAGCTAAAGCATCAAAGAAAGAGTCTATATAAAATGAATATTTTGTAAATATTTTAGTAAAATGAAAGGCAATGACGGTTGAATATGAAACTTAAGGGCTTGCAGAACACTCTTCTTGCAACATTTTCTTTTCACAATCGGTATTTCTTTCACGTTCTTTGCCTAAACATTGCCAGTTTTGACGTTTAAAATTGCGAGTTTGACGTTTTGAGGAAAACTCCAAAAATTGTTTCTTTAACTGCCCATAACTTCGTTGTCTTTATAGATAGAGACCTCAATTTTGGTACCGGGTTCGATCTTTATAATACCAACATGCGTACCAAATTTAGTTTTCCTTACTTAGGTATTTACGGAGATATGAATTTTTTTAGAAAGAAAACACAACATTTTCCGGGAAAACCTGGACCGATTTTCCTCGATAACGAACTTGTCCAAGCCACTTGCAAAAGGAAGTTACTCACCAAATTTGATTAAGATCGATCCATAAATTTTGGAGTTCGGTCAGATATATATATATATATATATATATATATATATATATATATATATATATATATATATATATATATATATATATATATATATATATATATATATATATATATATATATATATATATATATAATTGAGACTGACCCCGGATATGGGTTTTAGGGGTCCTAGTTTGCGCTCATTATTTAATTTTTTTAAAGAAAACTCACTAAAACGTTTAACCATAAACGACAAACTTACTTTAATTAATCGTTGCTTTACTTTGTACATGCCGGTCGGAGTGTTCTATAATTTGATAGGAATTATATCTGATAGCCCTGACAAATGAAAAAGCTGCTGTCAGAAGGTCAAAGCTGTTACTAATCCGTCCCTGTGCAAAACTCCACTAAAGGAAATCTCTTGCCTCAGCTCATTCGCCATCCGGGTACCCAAAGAGACTTTTATGGCTTCAATTATGTGTGACACTTCACACACTGCCTACAATGTTATTAAATGTTCATTGGCTTTGTATTATGCCAATTAGCGCTGCGGCTACTTTGCTTATTTCCAATAATTCAGCCCATAAATTATTAATTGCGTTACTATGTGGAGGGTATGATTTCCACATAGTTTATTTAGTATATTGCATTAGAAGTAAGTTAAGTGACATTATTTAATTACGAGTCCGAAACAGTGGCGTGTAATAAATTATGGTATCACGTGATTTTATACAATTTGTGACAGCTCAAACATAGAAAGGCCATATCTGCTGATTAACATACAGTGTTTACAGTATTTAGATCGAAAATTAAGTGGGATCTAGTTACCTGAATTCCTAGAATTACTATAGAAACCTTATCGTGATATAACGAAACCATTATAATAAATGTCTGGACGCAGCAAGTGCGTTGTGGTAGTGAATTTTCATAGAAATGATCTGGCAGCAAATATTTTTTATAACTTTATTTTCTTTTAACATATAAATCTAGGTTTTAGTGTGTGGTTTACTTTTTAAGTCGCAAATTTGGGTATCGTAGCGTTTTTATTTTTTTGAGGTAAAATTGTTTTAGAAAGAAACTGAAAATCTTCCCGGAAAACCTGTTCCGATTTTCCTAGCTAACGAACTTATTGAAGCCACTTACAAACTGAAGGTACATGCAAAATTTGTTTAAAATCAGCCTATTATTTTTGAGTTATCAGTGTGAGATATCTCTGAGGCCTGGGGTTAAACACACTGAGACTTTAGAGACGATCTCCAGCGAGATTTGGGGAGTAGGCAGATTGAGGCCCTGTAATCGAGCTACAACAACCCAACCCACCTTTGTCCACCGCTCTAAAGTGTAGGGAGATTGAGGCCTTAGAGCGTCCTTACCTATTTCTTTTACCTCTTGAAAATGGCTCCAAAACTGGAGCCGAAACGTCGAGTTTTAATAAATTCAGGACGCGGTTTAACCCGAGAACCATGCATATCTTATATATATATATATATATATATATATATATATATATATATATATATATATATATATATATATATATATATATATATATATATATATATATATATATATATATATATTCGTACCGTGGGTGTCGACAAGGAGGAACGAGGCAACTTGTTAAGTCTGGACTTAAAGGTTTGGAGGTTCGGAGGAGAAGGAAAACATGTGCCGGCAATGAATTCCACAACTTGGAAGTGCTCGGGATGAAAGAGCGGACATAACAAGATGCTCTATGTCTGGAGACCTGGACAGTAAAAGGGCGCAATCGCTCTGTTCCCCTGGTAGATCTGTTGGGGGCAGCAGGTGGAGGAACTACGGAAGAAAAATTATCTGACCAGTGTGCAGATATCTATAAAAGAGAGAGGTCACCAACGGCACGTCGATGGGCAAGGGATGGAAGCCTTTGGGTGAGGGTAGGGTCACCGATGAGACTCTCTTTTGAATGGAGTCCTGGATAGCGAGTGTATAAGCGGCGGCGGAACCCCAGATGTGGGAGCAGTATTCGAGGTTCGGCCTTATTTGTAAAGTATATAAGGTATAGAGATTAGCTGGTGAAAAGTATTAGCAAGCCCGAAAGAGAAAACCTCATTTCTTAGCATCCGCTTCTGTACTTGATGTGACATGGTGGTGCCAATTGAGATTTAGATCTACAGAAATGCCAACAAGTGAAAAGGACTCATTACTTTCAATAACTTGGTTGTCCATTTGGATGCTTTTAGGGCTATCTTATGAGATAGATAGCAAGACTGAGATTTGGTGGAGTTGAATTGCAAAAGATGTCTACTTCCCCAGTCTAATATTTTTTGAAGATTCACAGAGACAGAACCCTCCATGAGTCTGCGATCCTCATCTAATTGGGCTAAAGAGACGGGCTTGGAATATTGTATATTTGAGTGGAGGGTGCTGTCGTCCACATAACTGTGAACTGGGTTGGATGTGCTAGAGAGGAGGTCATTGATGTAGAGAAGAAACAAAGTAGGCGCTATAGCTGAACCTTAAGGGATTCTTGCATTAATTGGATACAGTTTAGACAAATGGCCATCCACGACAAGAGAAATGCTCCGGTTGGAAAGGAAATTTGCTTTCGAGGTACAGAGTTTAGGTGGTATTAAAGAAATGAAAAAAAAATGCATTTAGAACGTGACCAAAAATGTATAAGCTTATGCATGGTGTAGCTGAAAAGCAACAAACCCTTTTTTCTCAAAATAATTTGAAAGTATTTAACATGAATTTTGTCGATGTTAGATGAGAAATTTAGAATCACCCATATTTTTTGTTTTTTAAATATCAAAATCATGGATTTAAGGGTAAAACAATCTACAATTAAAAATATATATTTAATAACGTTACGATGTAAACGTAAAAAGAGTACAAAACATTTTGTGTGCAGGCTAATGAAAATAAACCATTCTACAAATCTCAAAAATGTCAACTTACTATGTTTCTTAGGTTTCCCTATATACCTCATAGGAAATCAATACAGTTAATGGTTCAGTCAATCGCGAAATGTATTAATAACTGAGTTATTGATAATGTGCGTCACCTAGATTCAGTACAGAGTTGTAATTGAGATGTTACATAATGTATCAGAAAGCACTTCCAAACAGTACCGATTATAAATTCCGACAAAATAGTCTACAGACCGGATTTGAGCACGTAGCTGTGCGGTTGTGTTCGCGATAACATAATATCGTATACGTTATTAAATCAACAAGAGGACAGAAGGCGCAGCGCAAACTATTGCATTATTTCCCCTCCATTGTACAAGTTACTAGAAACAAAACCACTGTGTCAGTCACTGTGTAACGTAAAAAATTAATGCATACAAGCAAAACACTAATAATCATGTAAAAAGCTTTTTAACAGCGTACGCGCGATAAACGTCAGAAATGCCACAAAAATGTTGTGCCGTTTTCAATCCCAGTAGTATCTGTGAAAAACATTTGTTTTCAGAATTGGACTAAGCTTCGCTTCTAAAATATATTGCATTGCTGAATTCTAAATTGCATACTGAGTCTTTTTTAAATGAAATCATTTAGCGAATAGTTTTGCTACAAGGCATGCTGTTGTCATTTGCATATACCTAAAATCCCAACATTGCTAATAAAGTCTAAACGCAGCAAGTGCGTTATGGTAGTGAATTTTCATAGAAATTATCTGGAAAAAAATATTTTATTATAACTTTTTTTTCTTGTGACATAGAAATCCAGTTTAGTTTTTATATCGTAAACCTACCTACTAATCTTGGTTATCATAGCTTTTTGATTTTTTGCGAAAAAAATTTTTTTCGAATAAAAACTTAAAATTTTCCCGGAAAACCTCGTTCGATTTTCCTCATTAACGAACTTATCCAAACCATTTACAAAAGACAGGTACATGCCAAATTATATCAAAGTCGG
Source organism: Tillus elongatus (assembly GCA_964006375.1). Taxonomy (NCBI): domain Eukaryota; kingdom Metazoa; phylum Arthropoda; class Insecta; order Coleoptera; family Cleridae; genus Tillus; species Tillus elongatus. Next base: position 172,992,897 of record OZ023264.1, on the reverse strand, counting down.
CTCATTATTTTTTGATATAAATTTTTTTTTCGAATGGAAACCCAAAATTTTCCCGGAAAACCTCGTCCAATATTTATGATTAACAAACTTGTTTAAGCCATTTACAAATGGAAAGTACATGCCAAATTTTATCAAAATCGGCTTATTTTTTGAGAAAAAATTTTTTTCGAATAGAAACTAAAAAAATTCCAGAAAACCTCGTCCGATTTTCCTAACTAACAAACTTATTCAAGCCATTTATAAAGGGAAGGTACGCGCCAAATTTTATCAAAATGGGCCCATTGTTTTTTGAGTTATCGGTGTGATATATATATATATATATATATATATATATATATATATATATATATATATATATATATATATATATATATATATATATATATATATATATATATATATATATATATATATATATAAACATATAAAAATTGACCCCGGATATGGGTTCTAGGGGTCCTAGTTCGCGTTCATTTGCAAAAATTTTTTCAAAATTCAAAAGTCTGGATCTCCCCATTAGTGAATTTTTTCTACAAAAATTCACTAAAAATGATTTGGTGGCTATTTCTTCACAGACTTGTATTGTGACAAGAAGTTTTTGACATTGTAATTGGCTGGATTTCACTTATGTGACAAAATTAAAACTCCTAGGATAGCTATCAAAATGTAAAACTGTGATTGCCTTTTTCACACGGTTTTCTCACTATAGGCAGCTTAGTGAGAAAAATGTTATGTTGACTCTGTTTTTTACATACATATAGTGTTTGTCTGTATTGAGAAAGTCTTAAACTGCTGTTAAAAACGCCTGGACGCAGCAAGTGCGTTATGGTAGTGCATTTTCATAAATATATTTATAATGGGAGATATGTCTTTTTTTAATGAAGGTAGGCATCAAATTTGGCTAAATATTTTTTGCACAAAATTCTGCTAAAAGAATACATAAAATTCAAATTCTATACCTAATCTGTGATTAAAATTGAAAATAAAATAATATATTTGCACGATAATGCATTAAAACCTTATTTTCGACGAATTTCGTTTAAAAAATGTTCCATCAATTGAATAATTTTTCATACCAAAATCCTAAAAGGTTTCTTTAAAGAAAATTCAGCAAAATCATTTATAAGAAAATTTGCTATTAAAAGAACATTTTGTAGAAGAAAATTAGCTAATAAAAATAAATTAAATAAATTAAAAAAAAAACTGCTCCGATTTTCCTGGCCAACCAACTATTTCAAGTTATTTACTCACCTACCGAAATATAATTTTTTACAAAAACTTTTTCGACGACACAACAAACATTTCATGAAAATTTGCAAACAATTTTTCAAGAAAATCTCTAAACTTTTTTTATAATAACTTATTAAACATTTATCATTCATCACAAAAACATGATTTCTACGAAATACAAATTTCTGCGAAAACACGTTAAGTATCTTTTTACAAAAAATTTTGCAAAAGAATACATAAAATTCAGATTTCATACCTAATCAGTAAATATATCTGAAAATAAATTTTTTTTTGCACGAAAATCCATTAAATCATTTTAAGACTTTTTTTTAATTCAAAAGTCGGGACCTCCTCATTAGTGCATTTTTTCAAAGAAAATTCACTAAAAACTAGAAGACAGTAAAAAAGTTGGTTAAAGCCAATTAGCTCCAAAAGATGTGAGAAGTGATCATACTCACCCTTTCCCACATGGATGGATACTTGTTTAATATCCAGATTTCCCAATTGTAAAGGATTAACGGACATAAAATGTGAAAAATGTAGTGTCAGTTTTTGTTTTAATAAGAACCGTTTGAATAGTTTTTCTAATCTTTAGTTCTTTTATAGTACTTTTTTTGCTACGCATTAAATTTTGTTTCTTATTAACTTCATTTTTTCATTCAAAACTTATATCTCAACGCGCTAGTTAGCATATATGCAACAACAAAAAAGTATCTAAAAAATATTTCTCATGAATTACGATTTAAAAAAATATTTTTGTGTTTCTATAAATAAAAATAAAATTTGCGCATTTTAGGGTTAAATAAATCGGCCCCGTAGATAAAATTCGGAAACTATAAAGACCTGAAAAAATTCTTCTTGGCATATAGGTCCGTTGTTGTAAGAAAAAGTCTGGACGCAGCAAGTGCGTTATGATAGTGAATTTTCATTAAAATGTTTTAAATAGCAAATATGTGTTTCTTTAAGCAAGAAGACATCAAATTTGGTTACCGGTATAACATATATAGTAGAAACAATGTACCATATTTCATGAAAATAACTTTACAGTTTGAAAATGTACACAAATTTGTCGAAAATTAACTTAAAATATTCCCGAAAAAAACTAGTTTACTGGCCAACGAACCTTATAGGTTAATAGCAAATTGAGTTATTCAAATTTGAGGCGTTCAATAAAAATTCGCTACCATAACGCACTTGCTGAGTCCTGAATTTATTTTCTTACAAAACATGCATTATAATTTCGTGGTCGAAATTCTATACATTTAAGGTCAGCTCAGAACTTATACTGATCGGGGAATCCGTATGTCTAATTAAAACAAACCATTGTTTAATGTATTTCAACTGAGCATAATTTCCTGGCTAACTAGCTTATCCAAGCTACTGGCAAAAGAAAGGTACTCACCAAATTTGATCAAAATCGGCCGATTATTTTTTGAGTTATCGGTGTGATACATATATATATATATATATATATATATATATATATATATATATATATATATATATATATATATATATATATATATATATATATATAAACATATAAATATTGAAACTGTCCCCGGATATGTGTTCTCGGGGGCCTAATTAGTGCTCATTTGAAGGAATTTTTTCAAAATTCAAAAGTCGCGATCTCCTCATTAGTGATTTTTTTTTCACTAAAAAAGAGAGAATTCACTAATACCTTGAGTTGTGGGAGTCAGAAAGTCGGAAAATTTCAAATATCTATACATATATTATTAAAATATCGTATACATTTATTAGGAGAAGGTGATATAAATAAATATAGTTAAAACAATGTGCCATGTTTCTTCAAAATAACTTTATTGTTTGAAAACGTACAAAAATTTCCGAAAGTAAACTTAAACTGTTACCGAAAAAACTCGTTTCTTGGTAAACCTTATAGGTTAATAGCGAATTGAGCTATTCAAATATGAAGCATTTGATCAAAATTCGCTACCATAACGCACTTGCTGCGTCCAGATTTTCTTTTCTTACAAACATGCAGTCTATTTCGATGATGATGCATGATATAAAAAAAGAGAATTTGTATCAGCAACGACTTATGGGCCACCCTGTGATTGTAGAAATATTTTTTAAGATGTAGCTCAAGACACCCTATAATTATACATTTTTTTTCATATCTTGTATAATAACGGATATATTGAGCTTTATTGATTTTTTACGAAAATTCGACAAAAATTATATACCATTAAACGATAATCTCTATAGCTAAGACTACTGCCAGAGCATCAGATAAAGGGTCTATTTGAAATGAATTTTCTGGAAATATTTTAGTAAAATGAAGGACAATGACGGTTGAAACTAAGACATCAGGGTTTGTAAAACATCCCTCTTGAGGCATTTGATTTCCATAGCCCGTATTTGATTCAAGTTATTTGCCTAAATGTTGCCGATTTTGACGTTTTAAATCGCAACTTTGACGTTTTGAGGAAAACCCCAATTTATTTTTATTTAAATGCCTATAACTCTTTTTTGTCTTTTGACCTACAGAGCTAAATTTTGGTGGGTAACTTACCTATAAGGATGTAAACCGGCGTACCAAATTTGGTTGACCTTACTTTGTTAATTTCGGAGATATAAATTTTTTTCGAAAGGACACACAAAATTTTCCGGGAAAACCTGGCCAGATTTTCCTGGCTAACAAACGTATCCAAGCCATTTGCAAAAGGAATTTACTCGCCAAATTTAATCAAAATCGGCCCATTATTTTTTGAGTTATCGGTGTGATACATATATATATATATATATATATATATATATATATATATATATATATATATATATATATATATATATATATATATATATATATATATATATATATATATATATATATATACATATAAAAATTAAAACTGACCCCGGATATGTTTTCTGGGGGGGGCCTAATTAGCGCTCATTTTAAGAAATTTTAGCGCTCATTTTAAGAAATTTTTTCAAAATTCAAAAGTCGAGATCTCCTAATTAGTGAATTTTTTTAAGAAAATTCACTAAAATACATTATATTATTTTTTTTGTAGGAAAAAAAATTGCGCATTTTAGGGTTAAATAAAGCTGCCCCATAGATAAAATTCGGAAACTATAAAGACCGGAAAAAATTCTTCTGAGCGTATAGGTCCGTCGTTGTAAGAAAAAGGCGACGTCGCCTTCAAAATTAGCTAATAATAACATAATATTTACGCAAAAAACACTTTTCTTTAACAGTGCTTGGTGAAAAACTCCACTGCCTTTCGTTTACCTACACTTGGTATCTTAAAGACTTTTTCTTTTTTCAAAAAGGTAAAACTTTTCCAGAGATGTTTAAGATGATCTAATTTTAGTATATTCCTAACTACACTTCTTACTTCAGTTTAATTTATTCTAGTATGCCTTGGAGGCCGATCATTAAACAACATTTCAGCGGAATTTTCACAAAATGAGAAGATATATAAATGAATTCTTTTAATCCATTTTCTCTTCGTAATTCCACTTTATTTCTTATTTCAAAGTCTCACAGATTATCTCGCATTCCATTGTTATGCTATAATCTCATTTCATTTCTCTTAAAACGTTTCTTTAGACAAAGGAATAACTAATTCAGTTGTAGACTTTACAAATCCATCCAGATTGCTTCCGCCCTAATTTTGTAAACTTGACCCCCCATTAATACATTATAGTAAATCATCCCTTTGATGTTATTATACTCTTTGTTCAAACCAAGATTACAGCGCTTTTATAATTGTGTGTAAAATTATATTATTAGCTGATTAGTTAAGTGACAAAATATAGGGGAATTGTGCCTGAGATGGCATACTTTTCTTAACCCTAGAATACTGGACATTCGTAAAATTTACGACGCGAGCTTAAAGTCGTTAAAGTTCGAATACTTCCGGGCTATGCATCGCCGCGTGCCTCTAGCTATTTTCCTAATTAGTCCACAGCTAGCCAATGGTGCATTCGGTTGTCGCATTTTTTACCGCTAAGTGACATATTTCGCGGGCTCGTCGTAAATTTAACGAAAGTCCAGTGTTTACGTTAGTTTTTATTGTAATAATTATTGTGACTAGTGCGTCGATAAATTGGGCTAGTTGTTATCTTTTTGAGAGGTAAGGCACATTTTTGATATTTTGATACTTAGATAATTGTTTTTTTGTTAAGATGGCGCGTAAACCCTTAACACAAAAGGAAATAGAGGCCGAAATTCAGCGTATAATGGCTGGTGAAGACTCAGAACCCGATCCTTTTGAAGACAGTGGAAGTGATTGGGAAGAGGACCATGTAGAATTCGAAGCGGAAAGTTCAGATGATGAATGTGATGACGATATGTTTTTACCACAGCCCCCACCCAACGTCAATCAGTCCAATCAATTCGAAGATTCTTCAACTGCCGAAGAAGAACATTTAGTAGAAAAAAATGGCGATGACATTGAAGAGGAATTTCATACCAACGAGGATCAGTCCAGTCTCCCTGACTACTGCCTACCTGCTGAAAGTGATAAATCAGAGAGGAATATAGCAAATAGCCCTTTTTTATCTAGCTATATAATAAAGCCCAACAACACCAGTTTGAAAGGAAAAAATGGTCATAAATGGTCAACGGTATTACCTTCCAAGCGTGGAAAAACCAAAGCAAGAAATATTATTCATTTTGTACCAGGTCCTAAAGGGGATGCTAAAAAGTGTTCAACTTTAGATGAATTTTTCTTACACTTTTTTTCTAATGAAATACTACATACCATACTTTTGCATACAAATGCCGAAATTCTTAGACAAGCACAAAAATATAAAAGCAATGCCAATGTATCGCAAACGACAAAAAACGAGATAAAGGCCCTTTTTGCAATTTTGATAAGGGCGGCAGCGAACAAAGATAATCATTTGTCTGCAAAATATATGTTTAACACCAATTTATCAGGAACATTTTATAAAGCCTGTATGAGTGGTGAGCGCTTTTCGTTCCTAATAAATTGTCTTAGGTTTGATGACAAAGAAACCAGATCGGAACGAAGAAATGTGGATTCGTTCGCACCGATCCGTGAAATATGGGATATTTTTATTGCGATATGTAGAGACTCCTACACACCTTCTTCTTACTTGACTATTGACGAACAGCTGGTTGGATTTCGCGGACGTTGTCCCTTTCGTATGTATATACCGAGTAAGCCGTCCAAATATGGAATAAAAATAATCATGGTTTGCGATTCGTCTTCGAAATACATGTTAGATGCCAGCCCCTATTTAGGAAAAAACACAAAAACAAATGGATTGCCATTGGCAACGTATTTTGTACAAGAGCTTACTAAATCTGTCCATGGTAGTAATAGAAATATTACCATGGATAACTGGTTTACATCAGTAAGTTTGGCTGATGATTTACTGAAAGATCCCTATAAACTTACTCTGATAGGGACCGTCCGTAAAAACAAAAAGGAAATTCCCAAGGAACTGTTAGATGTTAAAGGTAGAAATCCTAATACGTCTATGTTTTGTCACGATCAGATGAAAACCATGGTATCGTACATGCCAAAAAAGAACAAAATTGTGTTACTTTTATCTACTCTTCACGAAGGGGCTGAAATATTAGCCACAGGAAAACCTGCAATTATAAAGAATTATAATGAAACAAAGGGAGGAGTAGACACTTTCGACCAGATGTGTTCTAATATGAATTCTGGTCGAAAAACTCGAAGGTGGCCGATGGTCATATTTTATGACATGGTAAATATTGCAAGCATAAATTCTTACGTACTTTATACTTCAAAATTACTGAAACTAAACAAAAAACCATTGAATAGGTATCAATATATGATTGAAGTAAGCCAATGTCTTGCGGAACCATGGTTGAAAGAGAGGCTCAACAATAAAACTTTGCGGCGTAATATTCGGCAAGATATTGGTAATATCCCAAATATTTCTTTGGAAAGTGTGACACCAGAGTATCAAAATAAAAAGCGAAAAATTTGTTTTTACTGCCCCAGTAATAAAAGACGCTTGACCACCACATACTGTAACCAGTGCGAGCAAGCCATATGTGGTGAACACCGAGGAAATATATGTACTGTATGTGCAACTGTTTAAGACTTTACTTCTTAAAAATATTTTTTTACAAGCTCAATAGTATACTGTATTTTGTAAAATTTTTGTAGATTTTTCTGTAATAAAAGCTTTTTCTAAATTTGGTGTTTTATTAAACGTCGTAAATTTTACGATACTCCAGTATTAACGTATATTTCAAATAGTCCATTAATCTAGGGTTAAACACTAGTGTTTTTTTATTACATAATCTTTATTATGCCAGCTTTGAATATTTGGACACATGTACGTTACTTTTACAGTAAAGAATTTATAAAATTCTATTTTCCACAGAAAAAGTATCCCTGTTTGAATATAATAAAAATTGCATAGTGTGCCATCTCACCTGGACTATTCAGGGTGAGATGGCACACTATTGCATCTCTATGCAGTTGGGTATTGGGTATCCAAACTCAGGGTGCTATTGAAGATTTATGTAATTTATTTGTCGAAAGAAGGTAATTATTACAATTTAATTAACATTTTAAATGCACACTTCACAAATAAACATTTTCGCATTCCTTGAAAGTCCAGCACATTCACAGTGGGCCTATTTTTGACAAGACTGACATTTTATCCACCATTCGTTATGCCTTGAGTGCGAAAAAAGCTCGTTACAATAAATACATACGGCGTCATCTTCATCATCATCAATTTCGACAGCAAATTCCATCTCCTCTTGGTTACTCTCTTCGTCTTCGTCTAGGTTCAAAACTCTCTTTGTCTTGCGCGCAGACTTTCTTCGTTGTACATCTTCTTTATGTCTCACTATTTCTTTTAAGGCTATTTCACGGTGCTGTTAAGTACCCCAGTTTTTCCTGTATTTCTAGAACGCTTCTTACGGTCTAATGATGTGGCTTTTGGAAGTGGAGATATATCTGTTATAGCAACAGAACATCCAGAGGGTGAAAACTTTTGAAAAGATGTAGAAACATCTGTATCTCCCAAAAGGATATTATTTTGTGTAGCATTAGTTAGCAAAGCCTGAGTTTCTTTGTCACCAGAATTACGTTTCAGATGGCCCTTTTACATTTTCTTGTTCAAGATCTGTTGCTTCTGCTGGAACAAACATCCAGTCTTGGAAATGTCTGGATCAAAGGGATATATTCCTGTCGTGGAAAAACAGCATTAGACAGTGTTGCTGCTTTCTGGTACGTATTTTCGAAGAGCTCAGCCACTTGGTAGTGCGTTACTATTCTTCCTGGATGGGTTTTCAGCCATAAATTTAATTCTTGATTATAATAGGTGGTGAGAGGTCCAAAAAAAGCAACGTCCAGAGGCTGCACCCGATGGGTGCAGTGTGGCGGAAAACAAAAAAGAATAATTCCAGTGTCTTTAGCAAACTCTTGAGCCTCAAGGCTTTTTTGGCTTATGTGACCATCCAGAATTAAGAGGACCTTATCTTGTTTTGTTGGTTTAATGTGCTTGACAAAGTGGTTCAACCATTTGACAAGTATGATCTTGTCCATCCAGCCATGCTCCTGAGTAAATGCAACTGCTCCAGCGGGAGCGTTGTTCATTAATTCTTTTTTCATATTTTTTCTAGGGTAAATGAATGCTGGTGGCACATAGACTCCTGCAGCGCTGAAACTGCAAACTACTGTAAGGTGCTGCCCACGTTGGGCGCTTGTTAGAACACCGACTTGTTTCTTACCTTTACAGGCTATAATCTTAGAATTTATGGAAGGTACAGTAGAGAGACCACTTTAATCCATATTAAATATTTTTGTACAGTCAAAATTCACATCTTCCATAGCTTGAGCTAGCAACACGAAGTCCTTTTTTAATTGAGGCTTATTAAAAGCACGGGCACTAGCTGACGATGTGGACTCAGGGGTTCTAAGGGACAATGTGGGATTCCGGGTTCGAAAACCTTTTAACCAATCCCACCCAGCTATTTACTTTTCTCTATTGAATGCGTGGAGAATTTAATTTTTTTCAGCCCACTGGTAGGCTAGCTTACGAAGCTCAATTGTAATTCCAAAAAATCTATATTCTACATTTTTAACGTGCTCCGCTAACTCTTGCTCCTGCTTGATGGAAAGAGTAGTTTTCTTGCCAACCGTATAACCTTTCGTTAAACCTGTGGCAAATCGGTTACCACTTACTTTATTAGCTCGTCTTCTTAGTGTTCCAAAAGGCTTTTTGAAAGTTTTTGAAGCGCGCAGCCAACCCATTTGTTTATGTTCGATAGCCTTTATGTCTGCCTTCATAGCCTCCTCACTCCAGCCGTGCCGGTTACTCTTTCGCTGGTAGTGTCCTACCATAGTTATTAAACTAGAACCATTAATAAATAGATTAGGATAAATATCTATAAGTATAAATTGTTACGTTTTAAACACGCGTACGCGGATGACAGACTTTCCGGGTGAGTTGGCATACTATGCCGTCTAGGACTGGAACAGTGTATGCCAACTCGCCCGAATAGTGTACTATACAAAACTAATTTTATTGCTGACTGTACCACATGAAGGAACCTTACGGCGTCATGAAAACTTATAGGTTAGGGTTCCATAAAACGTAATAATTTGTTATAATGGTCATATCTACAGCAATAAATTAACGAATATAACTAATATAAATTACTGTTGAAAACTTCTCACCTCTTAATTCACAAAAAAAAAGCGTCGTTTCTAAAATACGCCAGTAAAATATATACCCGATGCAACTGCTTGTTCGCTATCAACTGCTGTACACGTACACTGCATTTTAAGCGGGAAATATTAATTTTTATAAGAAAAACATGCGCTGTGCCAACTCGGGCGGTATTCCACCTCAGGCACAATTCCCCTAGGCATTTCTAAAGTATACTTATTTTGGCGTCTTATCAATTAAATAAAATTAAAATAGTTAAAAGTTTGTAGGTCACTTTAAAATTCGTTTAGATTACGTTTCTGGTGATACGGGTAAAGCAATTAATGTCACCAGCCCTGCAAACAACACCCTTCAAAGCAGGGGGCTAATGTTACCAGCCCCGTAAACAACACCGCTCGAAGCTCAGCTTAAGCCCCTACTTTGTTTCTTCTCCACATCAATGACCTCCTCTCTAGCACATCCAACCCAGTTCACAGTTACGCGGACGACAGCACCCTCCACTCAAATATACAATATTCTAAGCCTGTCTCTTTAGCCCAATTAGATGAGGATCGCAGACTCGTGGAGGGTTCTGTCTCCGTGGATCTCCAAAAAATATTAGACTTGGGAAGTAGAAATCTTGTAGAATTCAACCACACCAAATCACAGTCTTGCTTTCTTTCTCATAAGAGATACACCAGCCCTAGACCCATCACAATAAAAAACCAAGTTATTCAAAGTAATGAGTCCTTTTCACTTGTTGGCATCTGTGTGGATCAAAATCTCAATTGGCACCAACATGTCACATCAATTGCAGAAGCGGCTGCTAAGAAATGAGGTTTCTCTTCCGGGCTCGCAAATACTTTTCACCAGCTAATCTCTATGCTTTATATACTTCACAAATAAGACCAAACCTCGAATACTGCTCCCACATCTGGGGTGCCGCTCCCGCTTCCACACTCGCTATCCTGGACTCCATTCAGAACAGAGCTATACGTCTCGGTGACCATACCCTCACCCAAGGGTTGCCATCGTTGCCCACCGACGTGCCGTTGGTGACCTCTCTCTCTTTTATAGATATCTGCACGGGCACTGCTCAGAGGAGCTTTCTTCCATAGTTCCTCCAACTACTGCCCCCAACAGATCTACCAGGGGAACAGAGAGAATGCAACCCGTTACTGTCCAGGTCACCAGACATAGAACATCTTGTTATGCCCGCTCTTTTCTCCCGAGGACTTCCAAGTTGTGGAATTCCTTGCCGGCACATGTTTTTCCTTCTCCCCGGAACCTCTAAACCTTCAAGTCCAGAATTAACAAGTTGCCTCTTTCCTCCTTGTCGACACCCACGGTACGATAGTATTTAGGCTGTAAGCCCTCGTGGTGTGTTGTTGAAATTAAAAAATAATTTTTTCTATCCTGCATACGATTTTTATTAGTGAATTTTCTTTAAAAAAAATGCTATTGAGATCGAGGCTTTGGAATTTTGAGGCATTTCTGGAAGCAGGAGTGATCTAAGTTTTTTTTTATATTTAAATAAATGGTTGTTTCAGCACTTGTATTAAGTGTATTTATTTCTAAATACTTTAAGCATCTGCAGAAGTTATTTAAATACCGTTTCTTACCCATTCATTACGTTATTAAACGGAGACATAACCATCCATGAATCAGCGATCCTCATCTAATTGGGCTAAAGAGACAGGCTTAGAATATTATATATTTGAGTGGAGGGTGCTGTCGTCCGGGTAACTGTGAACTGGGTTGGATGTGCTAGAGAGGAGGTCATTGATGTGGAGAAGAAACAAAGTAGGGGCTAAAGCTGAACCTTGAGGAACTCCTGCATTTATTGGATACAGTTTAGAGGAATGGCCATCCACGACAACAGAAATGCTCCGGTAATGGGAGACGATACATTTTTTGAAATAAAATGGCATACAACGAAACTGTTGCAACGTTTAGGCGCTTTAATTGACAACCAGTATAATGTAAAATTTTATAACTCGTCCAAAAATTTGGTTCCTCGATATAACATAGACCAAGTGGGCTTTTGTGCAAGGCAAACCGCATCAAAAAGGATTTTAATAAAAACAGCTTATTAAAAATTGTGCTAAAAGTTGCGATATTTTACTGACAATTTTATATTGTCATAGCGAACAGTCTTGAATGACATTTCTAGAAGAGACCAGAAGTGACAGGTGTAGAATAGTGTAGAAGGTCTAGAATCTCTATAGACAGTATAAATAGACGAGCGGTGCGCAGAATAAGTTAGTTCAGTATTAAGTCGGTGTGGTGAAGAAGTGATCATAGAGTGTTGAGCGAGTCAGTAGTAAGTGTTGGTGTTTAAGAAGCGATCATAGAAGGCGAATAGTGGAATATAATTCTATGGACATTTAATAATAGAGAGAAACATTTGAGTTGGCACTGGTGTTGGAAAATAGTTGCATATAATAAATTAGTAGTTTGAAAAGCTGGGTTTTGTTAGTCGGCAAATCCAGAACCCCGCACAACGTAACAATATGTTGCTTTTAGCCATAGATCGCACAGTTATTTTTCAAAATTAATACTATGCACGCCGGAGAAACTTAAGAAGCTCATTTAATTTTAAAGCACTCTAATATTAGGTAGGGAGGATAATCTTCGGAATCGAATTACATTTTTATGAATCTCAAGTTGAAGTAAATAACTGTAGATGTAGCAATTTCCTTGATATTCAGAGTAACTTCCTCAACCCCCAAGAGAAAGGAAGGCTATGTTAGTGAACTACTTTACACTTTAGAGTTCTATTCATTTGCGCATATAATACCTTCTAATACGGGGATTAACTCCGAATAAACTTAATCCAAAATTCGATAATAACGCAAGCAGAATTAACATAACCATCGTGTCGTACACTGTAATATAGTCAAGATAAGGCGTGTAGGGAGCGTTATTTTAATTAAAATATGTCATGAATCTTACGGCATAATTACCATAATTGTTATCTAACACACTTATTGAAAAATATTATCTCCCAACATTATCAAGATTCTCTCTTTACGCAGCTCTTTCATATGGTTCGCTATTTTGTGCGAACACACACCTAATAATACTGTGTGTTATTACACCGAAACATAATTAACCAGATTTAATCAGTTCTTGGTTTGTGTGTTCGTAAAACAATTTATGGATATTAAATTTCTGGGATTAAATAACTGTGATTTATTAGAGCACCTAATTACAGAAAAAAAATCCTGACGCAGACTTAAAGCTTGACTTGGAAAAAAATGAAAAAAATTTTGGACGTAGCGAATTTTCATAATCTTTCAAATACGAAAAGTTAAAAAAATCGTATCTCTGAAAACAATAAATTTAGTTTAATTAAATTCCCGACACATGTTGCCTGCATAAAGTTGTTTACAAACCAAAGTAGGCTTCTATCGATTGAGTAAAAATTATGATATTGAAATTTTAAAAAGGTTCATGTACACTAAGTGAAGATTGGAACTTGTGATGAGCACTGATAAGTACACTTGGAGAACCCAAATCACCGCAACATATTTTAAAAGACCTGACGATCATTTCACTAACCAAGTTAGCGTCATTAGAGGATGAAACATTCTAAATACTTAAAAAAAACTTACATCAACTCATATACCGGATCTTAGGTAAAGAGATCGAACTGAGATAGGAAACTAGTCGCAGGCAAATTCCACAGTGTATTGTATTTTCATCGTCGGACAAGGTCTTTGCACTGTGCCTACTACTTTAACTAAAAAGTGTCCATCTGTAATAGTTTTGAGAAGGTTCAACGACTGCTAAATTAACATAGATTCCTTTGGCGGCAATATCTGTATTCTTATGTTTAGAACGTGCTGAAACGTGGGAATTTTATTTAGCAAAGCAATCGATCAGGTGACTCGTAATTGGCAGTGGTGAAACGTTCATACATTTTTTGTTGTAACTATATTTCGCAATATATACGCTTTCGAACGTGTTTAGCTGTCCTGGTTTTCTAACATTTTTTATTAATTTCAGATAATCTTTATCAACGTGATGATTATTACCCCAAATGTGTCGGGCGACGCAAGACTTATCTACAGTACCGTAACGTAATTGGGATAAGTGTTCTTTGAATCTAATTCCAATCGATCTATAAAAAATTCAACTTACAGCTAACGTTTTCAACAACAAATACCTTAAAAAACTTGCTAGGTAACCCAAAAGACAAGGATAGCGCGGACAAAATGTCGGTAATTTATAAAATAAGTTGTAAAGATTGTAATCGGGCAAACAAAAAGATCGTCTAGACCCTTTAAAGGTGGTAATAATAGCCCTTATATTTTAAATGGGGAACATAGGTCCAGTGTTACATCATTTGAAAGCTCTTTCTTTTCTGAATTCAGCACACACATTTTTTTGGAAAGTTTTATCAACTAGTTTAAAAATTATTCACTGTTGGAGTTGCGAGAACGTATTTCATTCATTGTGAAAAGAAATGCACTAATTAGTAAATTTGTCGTTAAAAGAAACTAAAAAACAAAACCAAGCGTTCAAAAATGTTTATTCAGTTAAGTAAGTCTTCAAATTGTTGACCACCAGCTTCCATACAAAAGTACAAATTTTGTTCAAAACGAGCTGACATTCTGGAGCATTTGTGGAGTTATTAGACGGCATTCTTTAACAATGCGTCACCGTAATTCTTCCAGAGACTCCGGTTCTGTTGCGAAAATTCTACTCTTTAAATGGCCCCATAGAAGGAAGTCTAAAGGAGTTAAATCCGGTAATCTAGCGGGCCACCCAATAGCACCTCTACGCCCAATCCATTGCTCTGGAAACTCTCTGTTCAAAAGCTCCCTAACACGTTGTGAAAAATGCAGAGGAGCTCCATTTGTTGAAACACTAATTAACTTTTTTGATATCGATCATCATTTTCCATAATGTCAATTAGTAGAGGGTAAACGATATCTTCTAGTAACTCTAAATACGTTTTGCCACTCAAATTGCCATTAAGAAAAATTGGTCCGATTAAACGGTCTCCAAAAATGCCAGTCCAGACATTCAGTTTCTGTGGAGTTTGAGTGTGGACTTCGCGAAAATTTCTTGGATTATTATCTGCCCAATAACGACAATTGTGACGATTGACTGTAAAGTTTATCAAAAACGTACACTCGTCTGAATAACAGATATTGAACAGAAAGTTCTCGTTATCAGCTACTCGTGCAGCCATACCTCACAAAACTCCAGCCGCGATCAAAATCATCTTCACTCAGTTGTTGTACAAGATGAATTTTACACGAGTGAAATTTATGATGCTTCAATATTCGCTGAATAGTTCTTCTTTTGATGTTTGAAACAGTGGACAATTTTCTTGTGCTCAAAGTTGGGTCTGCCGCAATTTGTCTTAAAACTTCAGTCTCAGTAGTCTCATTTCTAACCGGAAATTCACGTTCAGGATCCCGTTTTTTGTTGGCTACTGAACCACTTTGTCGAAACTTTGCAACTAACTCCAAAATATATTTTCTGTTAACATGTCTGTTCGGATGTCGTTCATTAAACAAATTTGCGGTACAGTCATCGTTTTTGAAAAAAAGAGTAATTATTTCAACTCTTGCTTCTACAGAATACAGCATTGTGAAATTAATTTTCGGTAGTACTATCAAGTATCAAACCGACCGATAAACTGAAATAATAAACCGCATGTCTCTCATTCCGATAAGAAATGTTCTGATAGTCATTTTTCTGTTTACAAACCAACAAAACATTGACTATCAGCACATTTCTTATCGGAATGATTGAAATGCGTTTTTGCATCTTCAGCTGTGAATATTTTTGAACGAGTTCATAAAACTTCCAAAAAAAAAATAGTGTTCTGAATTCAGAAAAGAAAGAGCTTTCAAATGATGTAACACTCTCTATTTAAAATATAAGGGTTGTTATGACCACCCTTGAAGGGTTGATGTGACAAAGTTGAGTTTTATGTCAGAACATGTCCCCCTCAATATTAAAGTTGACCTGTTTCAGCGTTTCTTAAAAAAAATATTTTCTGGACGCAAATCGGTCTGTTTCGTTTCCAATGCGCCACCCTATATATATATATATATATATATATATATATATATATATATATATATATATATATATACAGATCTTCTCATTAGTGATTTTTTTTAAGAAAATCCACTAAAACTGGTATAACATGGATTCATATTTTAGGTCACTATTTTGATCATTTATTTTGATTATAAAATCTTGGGCGCTTGCATGACTTAAATTGTGCTATTATACGTTAACTGTATTTATGTATTACTTAATTATTGAAGTGTAGCATAAAGTAAAATCTACATATCTTCAGTTCTTCTCACTGGCTCCTCATAAATTAATAAAATCTTGAAACTATAATACTGTTGACAATTTATTTCATTGCAATTTTACGGTGGAGCTTTTAAAATAGCAGCTTAAAATAGCATTTGTCTCAAGAGTGCCGAGGTCTCGCTGCACCATATAACACCTAACGTTTTTGTATAGCTGACCAAATCCTGGATTCCGACGCAAACACATCCACAGACAAAGCTTGATTATATTTTACTTTTATGGTACCAGAAGCTTCCTGCG
Organism: Tillus elongatus; assembly: GCA_964006375.1. Lineage (NCBI taxonomy): Eukaryota > Metazoa > Arthropoda > Insecta > Coleoptera > Cleridae > Tillus > Tillus elongatus. The sequence continues at coordinate 172,976,430 of OZ023264.1, read as the reverse complement.
GAACTTTTGTTATAAAGAAAATTATTGTATTGCCGGTATTTTTCTCGGGAAATAGGTCAACATCAGCCTTATTCTCTAGTATATACCTAGGGCGGCATTTGTCGACATCATATTAAATAGCATAGATAAATTATATTATATAATCTTTAATACTTAACCTAGAGATTTATTTGAGGTATGCAATATCATGCAATATGAGTGTTATATTTCAGGTTTTTACAAATAGTAAATATAAAAGATATTTATCAATTAAACTTTTTCGGGTCAAGGCGATGTAAACAAAAAATAGTACAAATGCCGAAAAGCAAGCTTATTGTAAGCAATATTTTAGAAGCTTCGGTGATACTGTGATAAAAACGTGTCCCTCTGAACTCAAAGGTACTGGTTTCCAATCCCAGACGCGGACCATTTCAGATTTCAGTACATATTGTAAAAACTAACATCAACCGAGGCTGTGGCATTCTGTTTGGGCAAGTTGAAGGGCTGCACGTTTCGATTTTCGGGTAGAGCGTAAAGCCGTCGGTCCCGTGTTTTGACCAAACTAAAAATATGCCTAGCCTCCGTACATAAAGGTAGGAGTTTTAAAGGTCAACGTTGTTGCCTTGATAAACGAGTAAATAATTCTGAATGCAATATAATATAGGGTTTTACTTTGTCATATATATATATATATATATATATATATATATATATATATATATATATATATATATATATATATATATATATATATATATATATATATTATAACGGCCACTTGGGGTATCTGGGGGGTGGGTGGTTAGTGTTAGTTTTCCCTAATATAAGGAATTTCCGGGATGACATCGGGGACACGGCTTTCCTACGGGATCATGCTCAAGCGCCAACGCCTATAGAGTTTTCTTGAGAGTAAACGTGCTCTAACCCCTTTCCCAAGTCACTGTCGACGTACACACAAGCCTAGGGTAGATTCTAGTGGAGACAGGGTCCTCCTAAGTTAAGACAAAGTCCTCCGATACTTTTGGTTATGGTCTTTATTAATGATCTAGGGGTAAGGTATATATATATATATATATATATATATATATATATATATATATATATATATATATATATATATATTATAACGGCCACTTGGGGTATCTGGGGGGTGGGTGGTTAGTGTTAGTTTTCCCTAATATAAGGAATTTCCGGGATGACATCGGGGACACGGCTTTCCTACGGGATCATGCTCAAGCGCCAACGCCTATAGAGTTTTCTTGAGAGTAAACGTGCTCTAACCCCTTTCCCAAGTCACTGTCGACGTACACACAAGCCTAGGGTAGATTCTAGTGGAGACAGGGTCCTCCTAAGTTAAGACAAAGTCCTCCGATACTTTTGGTTATGGTCTTTATTAATGATCTAGGGGTAAGGTTTATTTGGGCGGATATTCTAGAGTGGTTAAATGAAATGCTGAGTAAATTAAAATAAAATCTATTTACTAACTATTTACAAAAGAAAACAACGGGTCCTGCTACCAGGGAATTAAGTAATTTTGAGGAGCCAGGGGCAGAGATGGCGATTTGACTATCAAAGCTACGCGCGGGTTACACGGGGGTCAAAGTGGCAAGATCTAAGCGGTGCAGGGTGGTGGCAAGGGTGGTGAATGATAGCGGGAGTAGGTATATAAGAGGGGTTCTGGAACCACCACCCACCACACACCACCGGTGGTGGAGGTGGTGGAGCCACTGACCCGGACCCGACGGCCCCCGACCTAACCCGAGCACAAGGTGGCGGAGCCACTGACCAGACCCGAGCACCTCCACCACCTGACTTCGTATTTAACCCGAACAAGTAGCGAACTAACCTGAGATGACGTAATCAAATTCAAAAGCCAGCTAACCTGTATTAGGCAAACGAGGAACCGCCATTTAAAATAACATGCGTAATAAGAAGTTAATTATTAGCAATAAAATATAAACGACTTATCTAACCTGAGAAGTATATGAAAATTCGCTAACAGAACGCACTTGCTGCGTTTAGCTTATTTCTACAAAAAATTAGTAGACCAACTCACCAAACATAGCCATCGCCTTCAGACAGATTATTTTCGTAAAACGTTTTAGTTCTGATTTTTCACAAAAAAACTAGACACATATTGATACAAAGTCACCAACAAACCATAGCTCTATATACACAGAAATTTCTACAAATAAACACAACTTCTCGCTTCACTAAACCTAAACACCTGTAATGAAAACACACCTATGGCATATTAAGTCAGATTCCAAAATTATTACTGCAAAACGCATAATTTTCATGACCACGCCTGACTGATGTAAACTGAGGTTATTAGCTGGTCGCTCAACAAAACCGGAAACACTCTTGATAACGGTTAATCAGCTGATGTACTAATGCGTTTGCACTAAAATCATAACGTTTTATTTCGCTTTCATTTAATTCGATCGTTTAAAGATTACACCAGCTGAGTAACCGTTTCATTATCGTCGGCTTCCGGCTGAGATGATAGGTGAATGCCCAGATCATATGACGGCTTTAGTTTAAATAGAGAATCGGTAGCGAATTTTTATATGTTATTTGGTGTAAATTATTTTATTATAAAATTGAAATATATGTTTTTTATATCGTAAACCCACCAAATTTGTTTCTTAGACAACGGTTTAAGGTTAGAAATAAAACACTCGATTGTAATACAATTAATTTATTAGGAGTAATAATATTTACATACAAAATATTACATAATGGCTCTTACAATACCAGTTAGAGGTTTATATTCAAATACACAATCATGAATAATTAAACAGTAGGCCCTAGTTCTCGGAGCAAAATTGTCTTTACTCATAAACTCCACTTTGATGTCGACTGTTGAAGACTTGATTGATTCATTCTGGTGTTGGCAATCGATTACAAATAGAGCTCGATCTTTAAACTCATCATAATTTAAAAGAGGCTCCGACATGTTTTTATAGTAAAAACTTTTTTGAAAATCTGTATACATCTGGTAGGCTTCAACGTATTTTGATCTTTCGAAATCCATATTCATAGCTTCATAAGGGTAGCATTCTGAATTTAGGAACACTCGTAGATCTACCATACCGATGTTATCGAAGAAGTCACCTTTTTTGCTTATGTTATCTTTCCGATCTGTTTGAAACGCTATAATCACATATCTAGGTCTTTCCAAGTTGGTTGCAGTTTTAACAGCCCACACATCTCTGTTTATATCTCTGAGTGATGGTAGCTCAAATATATCCCATTTCCGATATGCGAGAAATATAGATGTGTCTTTTGCTATTTTATCCATCAGTTCCAGCTTCATTTGATCGTTTGGAAATACATGTTTTGCTTTTAAAAACATGTTGGTTACAGTTATCTTAGATCTTGCTGTACCTGTGCTGTAATGGCAGTTGGAATCATTTCGAGCTCTTGTAAATCGGAACGTATGTTTACCACAGAGAACTCCTTTAAAGTGATGAAAGAAACTGAAGAGGAACCAAAGAGGTAGGAGCAAGTGAAACTTGTTATCGTTTAAGGTGATGTGATCTGATGATACATTCAACCCAGCATTGCTAAGAGATTTTGCTTCATTCTTACTAAACGAAAGCAGAGTTTTGATGTTTGTTGTGGTGTATGGATCTCGTACTCGCTCCACTTCCTTGTTATTTAATTCATAGATCATTGATTCAAACAGAGCTACTCCTCCGTTATTTGACATGTGGCAGACACCAGTAGCATTTTGTACTGCTAGAGGTTCCAGAGCACCTTCGATTATTAGAGCTGACTCTGCTAGACATACGAATGCATCTTGCTGATTGATGTTTATTTCAACTTCATCGCTGTTACCAAACGATTTAGTTGATGAATAGTAAGACCTAAGTTCTTCTCGATCAATGGAGTCGTCAAGCTTGGGGTCTTTGAATATTTCTAGTTTTGATGACATGATAACCAAGACTTTTAAGGAATTCAATATTATCGGAACGAAGTGTATGCTTCAAAGGAGCTGATTGTACTAAATTTGTTTTGGTAGATTCGCTTGCTTTTATATCTTTAAAGACTAGCATTCTAGGCAATCTTTTTAAGCTCTAAGCGAACAGACACCTCTTCACCTTGAAAGTTTACAGGAACTGAATCTTGATCCACGATGTCGATGCTTATATTTGAAATTTCTCGTTTGTTTACTGGTAAATAAATTAGATTCTTAGGTTCTATATCGATTGCATAACTAGGATCGACCATCGGTGCAAACTCATATAACGTATGTGAAGGTTTTCCATTATAGTAAGAACCAGACACAATATTAGTTTCTATACGAATCTGTTTAACATCCACTATTTCAACAGGTAAATCAGATTCATGGAAGACACCTGGTTGAAGAACTTGCTTTGAAAATCCCAGCATTCGCCCAATCGAATCATCAGATTCAAAACTGATACTTGTGAAACACTTTATTTCAAATCTAATGGTGTTGGGATTAGGTCTTAGAATCAAAGCTAGCTGCTTTTGTTCACGTGTTGCTGTAGCACCAACAAGTTCATTTTGAAGCAAGTTTTCCAAATGTGTTATTTCATATGCACCAGTAGGTATCGTGATGATTCTCCAAGCAGCTCCTTCTTTTACATAAAATTTATTTTTACCTTTATATATGTTAGGTATGTTGTTGTATGTGTGAAAACCTATCAAAGCAACTGCATAACTACCACCTGGATCCAATTCAATTGGAGGATCGTAGTCTGTTGACAGATGACAACTGCGATCTTTCAACGTGAAGGTTTGCGACATGACTGAAACACAGATACTACTGTTTAAGGCTTTTATTTAAAAATTTTAAACATAAATGACCACAATTATTAGTATTATATTTCTGATACACATCATGATTGTACATTAGAGTAGAGTCTTTAAGGTAACGCTACAGCTCAACTGGTGGCTTCAAGTTTCCATATGAGTCAAAGTACACGGCTGTGTCACCACGTTTCTTAACTGCAACCCAATGACTGCCAGGTTCCTTGTTTGTTTGCAAATTCATGATAAGTGATTCATTCTTGCGTGGCCCATTCGATGGCAAAGTATCTCGCATGTATACACCTCTAAAATATGGAATTTTCATTTTACCAGCAAATTTCATAAGATCTTCATTTGTTAGAGGTCTTGCTGGTAAACATCTTACTCGTTTTTTGGTTTCTGCAAATACAACCCATAACCGCTACGCTGCTTCCTCAGATATAATCCTTTACCGAATCTCTTATACTTTGGTTTTAATTTCAAACCATTACCTCTCTTACCCATAGCAATAGCCTCCTTCGTTTTGTTATGACGTTCTTCTTCTTCTAGTTTTTGTTTGGCTGATTTGGCATCGTTAACTGCTTTAGCAATGCCTGCAGCACCGCCACCTAGAGCACCTAGCGCTGACAGGCCACCAAAAATTAAAGGTAGTAGTGGAAGGAAGCCTCCGCTTTTAGGTATTGGAATAACTCGCGGTTTCAGCACATTCTTGCGCCCACCAATCTGTTTAACAATTGCGTGAGCGATATCAAACACAGCATTCTCTGATGGAATAAGATTTCTGTCTTTTAGAACTTCTCCAATCAGACTAAGAATGTTTTTAAAGGGAACTTTTTTCCTCGGTTTTGAGTTGATTACATCAAGACCCATACCGAGCTTTCTTTTAACTTTCATGGTGTTTGTAACACTCCAAGCGGCTAACTTTTCACCAAAACTCGCGTCCTTTGACTTGACTCTCCCAAGCTCGATTCTCCAACACTTCGTCGGCTCGATGCCTATTACTTAACTCTTTTGATTGAGAGTAAGCGATGTCGTGGTCTCGACAAGCACGATCTAAAGGATTGATACCTTGATCACCTCTAGCAAGACGTTCTTTAAGTTTAGTACCCGGGCCACAAAATTGATAACCAGGAACGTGCAGCTCAACAGGTAGCTTGTTAATAGCTGTGTTTACAAGACCTTCACCCTGTGACACCAACATTGATACTAACTGTGTGATCCGCTTACATGTCTATATTTATATACATACTCGAAAAATATAGTTTAGTTCCAGTCAAGATGCACACCATCAAACACGCTTCTGTCTTACCTATTACAAATATAGACGATGTTGTTGATACAGCAGAACAACAACTAAGGCATGGTCCTCTCTTCCCAAACACAGTTAGAGGTATCATATGTGGTCCTAGTGGGTGTGGTAAAACAAATGTTATGTTAAGTTTATTGTTTGAACCGAACGGCTTAAAGTTTGATAACGTGTATGTGTATTCAAAGTCTCTGTATCAACCTAAATATAAGATGTTAGATGTTACAAAGGGTGTTGGATGCTACAAAAAGTGTTGGTTATTATCCATATAGTGAAAACGATGAAATATTAGATCCAGCAGAAGCCCAGGACAACTCGGTGTTTATATTCGATGATGTGGCTTGTGACAAACAAGATAAAATGAGAGCATACTTTAGTATGTGGAGACATAAGAATATTGATTCATTCTCTCTCTGTCAAACATATACTCGAATACCCAAACATCTGATACGTGATAACGCTAACGTTTTGATTCTCTTTAAACAAGATGAAACGAACTTAAAACACATCTATGACGATCATGTGACCACTGATATGGACTTTAAACAATTTAAAAATATATGTTGTCAATGCTGGAATGGTAATAAGTATGGTGTGTTGGTGATTGTAAAAGAAAACGGAGTCCACAGAGGGAGATATAGAAAAGGATTCGATAGCTACATATTAATCTAATGGTCTACAACCAACAACAACAACAAAGAGATGTCTAGCAGGACAACCAACCAGCTAACAAGACAGACAACCTGTCTAAAACAACCTGTCTAAAACAACTTGTCTAAAACAACCTGTCTAAAACAACTTGTCTAAAACAACCTGTCTAAAGCAACTTGTCCAAAACAACTTGTCTAAAACAACCTGTCTAAAACAACCTGTCTAAAACAACCTGTCTAAAACAACCTGTCTAAAACAACCTGTCTAACAACCTGTCTAACAACCTGTCTAACAACCGGGTCTACCTGTTGTGTTAGATACCTAACACTAGATAGGCAGACATACAACCAATTCAAAGCTAGTACACCTTAAACCACAGAACTGTTTGCATCTCTTAACACGAAACAAATAACTTTAGCAAGATGGAGGTGATGGGTAAACAAGAGAGAAAAATCAAGAAAAAGATTTTACAGCTTGCCGAAAACATTCGAAAAAAACATTTAATGCTTAAGCTTGGTAGAGCTGAGAATGATGAAGCCCTGCAGCGTTTGTATAAACCACTTGTTGACCCACTGAGTGAAATATCTAAAAATACATCAACGCTTAAACTGCAGTCACCAGCTGAACAAATCAAAGAAGAAGCGGTACCAGAAAAAAAACCCAAAGTTGAGTTCCTTAAAGACCATGAAGTTTTTGAAGCCGAACCAGAAGTAGAGACAAGTTTTGATGAGGATATCCCAACATTTGAAGAGCTTGAGGCAGATCTACAAACTGTCACAAACAACCCAGCATATCAAGAATTTTTGGAGCAATATCCTGAACGAGTTCGATATTATGTAGACAAGTATTTTACTGAACCACCGAGGCTTGCTACTATTGATCAAACGTATGGTGCTCGCTACGCTAAAGATACTGGTAGTTGGAGTCTTGGCAATAAACACTTGGACTTTACTGATAATGACATTCGACTAGGTCAAAGGAGATATCCGCAAACACAAGGTCTGCTAGAATTGATATTTATGAAAACACCTAGAGGGTATACCTATGACGATCTTCAACACTATAGAGATATTCTAGAAGCAACTAGTGTTCATAAAATGAACTACGATCCCAACGCACGAACCAAGGGTTGTTCCTCGGAAAAGTATCTGACTCTAATAAAACCAGTTATAAACCCAAGAGGACGAAGATCCTCAACTCCTCAAGGTTTTGGTTACGACACACATCATAACGCAGAACAAAAAACTGAACTTAGAGCTCAGAATGTAAGCAGCAACACTAACAACTATATGCTACAAAATAACAAACAAATAGAATATGTCTATTGGGATGACATAAATGAGTTGGTTGATAGACTTAGACTTTTAGTAGCTTCCCAAGCTGCTGGTAATAATGCTCATAACAATGAAATTCAGTCAATCATTGAAGAACTGAAGGAGGTTGGTGTTATCGCCTAATATACCTACATATATCACAGATATACCTACCTTAGTGCTTAGTATAAAAATGTCTATCGATAAGTTCGGACGTTCCCAATCCAATAAAGTTTCTAAGTTTAAAATTATTGAAAGAGAGATTTTCCCAAGAACTGATAGTGGTGATTTTGATTTGCAAAGCCATAGATCGTGTAACATCGCTGATCCAGTCGATGCAACAGATGGTGTAAATAAAAAATTTGTTGATGTATGGATAGATGACTATCAGAAGAACAAAGATGAGGTAAAACAAAGAATCATTGCCATACTACTTGAAGCTGTACACAAACCTGAGTTGGAAGATTTAAAAAACGAATTTGAAAATAAATTGAAAATTTTAGCTAAGAACATAACTACTCAAGTTTTAAAAGATATTGATGTGTTAAAGAATAAGAAGCTAAAGAATAAGCTGGGAGAAATAGACAGCAAACTAAAAGATTTACATGATAAGTGGATACTTTTAAATCCAACATCACCATGAGACGCAAAACTGTTGACCCATCTAATACCAAAAAACAAATTATTGATGAGTTATATAAACCAGCAAGAATCAATTTTAAACGTAGACGTACAATAATCAAAGGTTTAAATGATTTGTGGCAGATTGATTTAGCAGAATTTACAGACTACTACAAAGCAAACTCTGGTTACAAGTATATTTTAGTGGTTATTAATTGTTTTTAAAGTATGTGTGGACTCGCCCTCTTAAATCTAAAACTGCTGAAGAGGTGACTAAAGCTATGGCTGATATTTTATCTACTAGTACAGCGCCCTCTAGCATCCAGTCTGATCTTGGCCGCGAGTTCTATAACTCAAAATTTAACGCCTTAATGAAAAAATATAACATCAATCACTACAGCACTTATAGTGTGAAGAAGGCTGCAATGGTGGAAAGAGTCATACGTACCTTGAAAGAGAAGATCTATAAAAATTTCAACTTGATTGGTTCCTACAAGTGGATTAATACACTACCTGACGTCACTGCTGCTTACAACGCTACTGTTCATCGAACAACTGGTGTAAAACCTCAAGATGTTAACAAGAAAAATGAAAAAGCTATTCTGAAACAAGTTTACTCAAATCTGAAAGTGTTTAACAAAAATAAATTTAAAGTGGGTGATGTTGTACGTATAAGTAAAGCAAAAGCTCAATTTGAAAAGGGGTATACACCTCGCTGGTCAACAGAATTATTCAAGATTGTTAGTATTCATTTCACAAATCCAGTAACATACTTTCTTGAAGATATGCAGGGGAAACCAATCAGTGGAGGGTTTTACGAGGAAGAACTACAAACGACTAAACAAACAGACATCTATCTGGTTGAACGCATCTTGAGGAAGAAAGGCAAGCAGCTCTATGTAAAATGGCTGGGTTTTGATAAATCTCATAATTCTTGGATACATTCAGATGATATTAAATAAGCTTATATATTTAATGTATTAATGTACTTAGAATAAAATAAAAGTCTTTATTAAAATAATGTTATTTTATTTTTTCATCTGGTTACATACAATTAAGCTAAGTGAAGAATTACAATTTATGTCGTAAATCAATAATATCCTGAATAAACTTCTCCTGCGGTACATCTGCTATCTGTAGATCGTTTCTCTTCGCCTTGAGGTATTCGACTTCGGTCTTTATTCTGTTAAAGAGATTTACAGAATTTGGATCATACAACATGTTTAAAACTACTTCGGAATCAGGGTGTTTATTTTTAAAGTTCTTGACAGCTCTTTTAAAACTTTTCTTCTGAGTCCTTACAGCATGATATGGATAGGTAGCATCCTTCTCATTTCTTGAAAGCAAACCAAAAACACAAAGTTTTCCAGGGTTGCTTGGTTTTGGAGATATATCTTCTAAATGTTCTGCGATTTTAGCATTTGTTTCTCGCTTACGCTGCACTTCATCCATTATCTCCATTAATTTCACTTCAATTTCTTTGAGGTTATCCTTGTACTTTTGATTAAATTCACTTACGAAAAAATCAAAAATAATTTGGTTGCACTTTTCATAGAAACTATTGGATATCCAACAAGCCAAATTTAATATTAAATCTTTACAGACATATGAACCAGATATCAAGTTGTTTTCAGCTTGTGTTCCACCAAAGTCCACTAAGTATGTAGCGGTTGTTGGTGTTACTTGAGATGTTGCGTCCGTTTTTAGGGCATCGGTATTCCGAGCCCCTGGAGATGAGTCTAAGTGGGCTCCTTTGGTTGAAATATTAAGGGTATCGGTATTCCGGGTACCTAACTGTTTCTTTAGCTGACCGTTGTAATAGACAATCAACTCTTTAGTTTTCTTATTTTCCAACCAATGATACAGTTTTTTCTCACCGTTTTTACACAGCTTAGTCGCATTAAAATAACCAGTGTTCTTATCGATAATTAGTTGAAAGTCTCCAAATAAACCATACCAGAAGTTATCTTTGATTTGCTGGTAACACACATCACTTAATGTAGCCATTTTAAACACACTACTGAGCACTTGGATACGTTAGAGTTAACTGAAGCACGTCTTACCTCTACGATAACTAAATTTTGAATGAGTTTAACAGTGTGTAGTGAACAATTTATAGATGTTGATACCACTATCGTTTGAAGCTGTATTTATTAATATTTATTTCCAACCACATTAGCTGTTCCAACATCCATCCGCTTTCAGCTTCTGCAAACTCTAAAGCTTTTGTGTAAATTTCGTCGACGAATTCTTGATATATACTTTCAAAATTAGTTGACACTGTAACATTTTTATTTTTAGTATTAAATGACTTCATTTCTTTTTTATTTCGACTTTGGAGTACATACAAACAAAACAATTCTAAATTCATTTTAATTTCATTATGCTTAGCTAAAGCAGCTTCCATCAGATGAAACACTTTATGTCTTATTGTTTACATAAACTGTTTAATATCAATACCTTTTTCGTATATACGATAGGTAGCCATTCTGTTTTTAAAAGCTTGAGTTAACATCTGCACTTGTTCAACTTGCCATGGTTCACATACTTTTGATTTATGAATTTCACTACGTAAATGCCCAGAGAAAGCACTCTTTTTCACTTGTAACGAGCACGATTTACAGTATCTCATCTTAACTATAGATGCTTAACTAATGAATAAAAACACAAATCTTCAGCTTATATATCTTTATTAACAAAAATGTTTACGGTAGATACCTTTAAGTATAGTGTTATATTTAAAACAAAAGTACATCAGCATAAATATAGCAAGACATATAAGAAAACCAGTTGACATAAACATAGAAATATAATTTGAAGTGAACAGATAAGAATCGGTTAATATGAGAGTTCTCCAATCAGATGTCTCATTACGGGTACCATTATCAAACAAGAACATAAGTTTATAGCGCACCATATCACTCTTAATTTTGGACATGTTATATGTTGAAACTTCAATCACCTCATCGTTGTGTAGATGTGTTTTTGAAAGTCCAGACCATTTCATGCAGCCGTCGCTGTCGAAACAGATTCGCACTTCTTTCACATTTGGTGGTTTGTAGATATAAAATACATTTTGACATAGTGCTGTCAGGATGATAAAACTTGCTTTAAAATGGCCCATTGTATATCGTATGTATTTCTTTAAAACGATTAAGTATTTGTTTCTCTGCAAAGTGTAAACACTCTAACATGCAAACTCGGAATGATGGGTCCTGATCTTTCAACATAATATTTATAAGCTTTACTATTTCATCGTCACACGGTAGCTCCTTCTTATTAACACATTTGAGAACATCAGCGACACAATAGAGGAAATCACTAAGCCGAATATCAAAGTTACAATTAGTTAGAAACTTCACCTTTTCGTTGATGATTTCAACCAGATCTAGTAGTTGTTGAACCGCATCATTGGTTAAATAAAAAGTAGTAGAATCATCTGAGATTGATATACCTTTACTGTCTAAAATTTTAATAGGTTTGACAGTATATACTCCAATATTTTCTGGTTCAATCGTATTACCTTTGGTAAAGTATTCTTTAGCTGCTTTTGTTAGTGTTGAAATAAAATAGTCCCACTCCCAGGAGCCAGATGAGATTGTTATATTTGGATTTGGCGGATACGGACTATTATTTACAATCTTAATTATTGGAATCAATCCAGCAGCGTTTGATATACCAATTGCAACACTTAGAGAGGGGTTAACAGTATACCTTGTTTCCAACAGCATTCTACTTTCTTGCTTAATCTCAATAATATTCTGGCGCATAGCTGCGTCAACTTGACCCCAATAACAATTTTCACAAACACTGTTATTAGCAGATCTGAAGGACCCAGGTCCATCGTTAACATCGATACCATACATGTTGAACAGAACAAGTACACTACTATAACTACTAAGAATACCTACTGTGAGCAAATTGTCGACTGATGTGCTTGCATGTCACTCGGTGTTTTTATAATTATATCCCCACCTTTGATTTAAAATTATCAACCTTTTATACAAAAAAAATCTGGAGTTTTATCTATTTCATATGACTTTAAGGTCGTTCAACGGAAATAAAACCACAAACAGGAAATATGAATTGCTCACAAGGTTATTTCAACAGCTGCGAGGAAAATATGTTGGCTAACAAGGTTAATTTCGGGAAATGCTAAATATAGTCATAGTTGGAAGCGATATCGCGGCTACCACTAGATGTATACCTTGTTTCCAGCTCTACTTTCAACAGATTCTTTAAATCAAACCGATTCCAATAAGACTTAAGAATATAAATTTTTTATTGTACACATGTACATATGTTAAATTTGGATTCTGCTTACCTAGACGAGTGATATGACACCAAACACGTAGGACTTTAACCAACAAATAAAAAATTGCTTGTACGCATGCGCTGGCCGCCATGTTTAAATGGCGGTTCCTCGTTTGCTTAATACAGGTTAGTTGGCTTTTGAATTTGATTACGTCATCTCAGGTTAGTTCGCTACTTGTTCGGGTTAAATACGAAGTCAGGTGGTGGAGGTGCTCGGGTCTGGTCAGTGGCTCCGCCACCTTGTGCTCGGGTTCGCTCGGGAGCGGTCGGGGGCGGTCGGGTCCGCCACCTTGTGCTCGGGTTAGGTCGGGGGCCGTCGGGTCCGGGTCAGTGGCTCCAGCACCTCCACCACCGGTGGTGTGTGGTGGGTGGTGGTTCCAGAACCCCTCTTCTATACCTACTAGCGGGTCTTCCCAAGCGGGCGTGCAACCTACAGGGGGTGTCTGACACTACATCAAGCTAAGCTAGCTGCGTACTAAAATATGTGGCACTAAAAGGTATTCTCTACGGCCCACCATCCATATGCTCCACTCACACGCTAGGGGAACCTTGTTCGGTGCGGAAGATGCCCACCCCTGTTTCACTGATTTACAGGCCCTCCGAACGGGGCCGCGCACAACTCGGGACGCCAGGCGCCGCCTGGCTGCCTCGATACGGACCAGCGCAGTCGCTGCAATACGAATCTACCACAGCCCAGGAATATCCCGGTTACAAACCTCCCTCAGGAACACGGCTGCGACCACCCAGAGGGCAGTTTTTGACTGTCCGTAATAGTGCAATCACTACAACAGGGACGACTCCCAACACCTTCGTGCGGCCGAATGCCTCCGCGATCCCGGGACGAGCGAAACATCGGAATGCAGCCCCTAATCCCCCGAGCGGCCCGCCAACGGAGATAGGGAAGAAACGGTCCCCTCGAAGGTTCCCAGTGTCATTGCGAAGCGTTCAAGGATCCTGCTACGGGCTCGATATATAGTATCAGGCTTTGACATACCTGGGGTACTCTCCGGTGACGATGCTCACTAAACAAACGCTGCGGCGGAGGTCTCGTGATTCGGCGGCCTCGCTAATGTTTCTGCTTACCGGTATACTGTTCTCTCCCTGATGCGGGCTCCTTCTCTTGAACGTCACGTACTTTACAATTCCACTTACTGGCGGCCGATTATTTGCTTGTTCGCGGTGACTCTAGAACTAACAACTCTCCGTCGGCGTTCCGTCCGGCCACAGTTCTTTTTCCAAAATCGCGCCCGCCTAAATTTCCCCCTACTAATTATTTTCTCCGACGTGCCGGATTTCGTATATTACTCCACGGAAAAAATATTCCAACCTTCGCAAATGATAATTGCAGTTTATGGTGTATCATAATGCAGTAAGCTATGACGGTAAATTAGGCTGGGTAATCTCTCCAGGATTAAGGACTACGTGACAATATATATATATATATATATATATATATATATATATATATATATATATATATATATATATATATATATATATATATATATATATATATATATATATATATATATATGATGTTACGGCTTGATCACACCGTATATAAACATCTAAAACTAGCTATGAAAAGGATATATAGCTTCATCAAACTCCATCTGAAGCACTAGACACATAAACAACAACACTGAACACAAAAGTAATAGTAGTAGTAGTAGCAGCAGTAATATTTTCAATAGTTGAAAATCCATTGTTCGGTTATTGTTTTATCTTTTGATAACAAACCAATGCCACTGTATAGTGTCGTCACTGGAGCCTCTTTTGAATCTTATTTTATTTCTCAGCCGGTCTTATCGAAAGATAAGAAAAACTTGAAATTCCAACACTTCTGAACAAATTTTAGATTTATTCTCTCATTAATTCATGTGGTCGATTCATTGTCATTTGGTTAAAGAATAAATTGAATATGAAAGTAATTACTGTTGGAGACAATTACTGTTATATATTAGATAACATAGCCTTCTATTTGAATAAAGGAAAGAAACCTGTGCCTGTGTAAGTCATTGCTACTGCAGTTTCAATTGACACATGTTGCTTATAGCAGTTTATACGCTTTGTAGGTTTTTTCTTCTCGGATGTTTTCCGTTAATAATCGTATAATTTTATGGCTGCCATCAAAGTTTGGTTTATTGGTGAGAACTTAGGCTAAGAAATTTTCAGCTGTCAAATAGAATTCCTTTGGGCTGTGCAAGTCTGGTTTTTTGATGATGGAGTTTGTTATTGGTCAACTCATACCCTGGAGTTATTTAACTGGTAATTTCAACGATGGTCAGAGAACCTGTGGCAAGACAGATAAGTTGTAGGATCACAAACTCCGACAATTCTAACATTTGTCTCATTTATAATGTAACCTGTGAACAAAACTGCACGTGTATTTTTGAGGAAAATATCATGTCCATAATACTAAAGTCCTGTTAAAAATAGTAAATTGTATAATAGAGAGACAGTTCATTATCATTTATTATTTCGTGATAATATAATTTAGAATGTTAGATAAGTACACTTGGAGAACCCAAATCACCACAACACATTTTAAAATACCCGACGATCGTTTCACCAACCAAGTCAGCGTCATCAGAGGATGACACATTCTAAATACTGAAAAAACTAACATCAACTTATATACCGGATCGTAGGTAAAGAGATCGAACTGAGGTAGTTTCTCACCCTTTTGTCCCGAGCACTTCCAAATTGTGGAATTCCTTGCCGGCACATGTTTTTCCTTCTCCCCCGAACCTCCAAACCATCAAGTCCAGAATTAACAAGTTGCTTCTTTCCTCCTTGTCGACACCCACGGTACGATAGTATTTAGGCTGTAAGCCCTCGTGGTGTGTTGTTGAAATAAAAAAGATAATCAGAGTTGAGGCAATAGAGCGACATCTCCTTTAGACTGAGGTTATGAGTCGAAACAGTAGCTTTCTGTAAACAACAACGATTATATAGTTAAGAAATTAAATTGTAAACCAAGTCAATATTGTAAAAAAAAAACACTGAAAATTGTATTTTGCTCCCGGTTTTAAATCAATTTAACGCCAGTGTTGTTGGATAAAATTGGATTGATCAGTAATGTTCTTTTTGCTCATAAAACATAAAACTTCCCAGTCGACGGCGTTAAGGGTGTTTTTTTTACCTATTTTGTTTTGTGTTTATTTAGTCGAATGCAGCACAGCAGAATTTCCGATACACAAAGAATGCTATTGGTTATGCAGAATAATAAAATATTGTTTCAATATATATGAAATGCAGACGTAAAGACAGTTCTCTGCTTTAAGGAAGTTTTATTCTTTATTCTTGAGATTGGTAGCCAATAGTTCTTTGTATACAACATATGGGCAACTTCAATTTAGGTTTTCTTTCTTTCAGACATTTTGCGTCACTTTCTTTACGACAGCGAAACACAAACAATTCACAAAAGTTGGATAGCTGCATGAAAGTGCTTCTTGGAAAGTAATCAGTTTTCTATTACGGTTAAGTTAAGGTCTTGGTAGTTTTATTGAAACGCTGGCCATAGGTTGCATCTGTAGGTATTTATTTTAAAAGCTGACTTTTAATTAACAATGGGTGTTCGGCTTCTAATCAGCGCTATTCTTTACTTTGTTGACACAATTTGATAAATTTGTATATGTGTGTGTGTTTTGTTTCTTTAACGTCTGCCTACTTCCGCGACTATGGCCAATCACCGACGCCAGGAAGCAGTTTAACCCCACTCTCCTGGAAAATTTGCCTAACCCCTGCCTTTCTGTGAGGAGGGTAGGGACCTTTAACGTGCCAAACATCGCATGGACACGGGACCGGTGGCTTTACGCCCCATCCGAAAGGCGGAACGTGCAGACATTCAACTTTCTCAAATACAATCTCAGAACTTCGGTTGATGTTTACAGTTTGTAATGAAAAAGTGAAAGGAGTACCCTGGGATC
This sequence comes from Tillus elongatus, assembly GCA_964006375.1. Lineage (NCBI taxonomy): Eukaryota > Metazoa > Arthropoda > Insecta > Coleoptera > Cleridae > Tillus > Tillus elongatus. The sequence continues at coordinate 172,959,532 of OZ023264.1, read as the reverse complement.
GAACACAGTACTCTTCGGTTTAGAGGCACACGTACTTACCCCTGAACCACCGAGGTTTTTGATAAATTTGTATCAAGTGTTTCAAAAATTTAGGTAGCTCAAACAAAAATCTTAATTTTCCAGCCGATTTACAAACATTGATGCAATTTGGTGATTACAAAGTAGAGCTAGAATCGTTTATGTATTTTTGGATAAAATTCTTTTGTTTACTTATATTTAGGGCTGCGATTTATATACAAACTTTTAAGGTGAAATATGCCCGTATGTATGCAGAAAATTTGAAAAAAATATGCATCAATTTGAACAAAATATGCACAAAAATATCGATATATGCAATGCATAAATAATCATAGTATCCCAATAAAACAAGTTTTTAAGAGTCTAAGCTAATAGTTTTATTCACAATCAATACCACATTGGACCCTAATTATATTATTAATTAATTATTTATTAATATTATTATTACAATTATTACTATTAACAGATATTATTAAGTGGCGCTCTAAATTATCTATTTTGAAAGATTGTCTTCTTTCAGTTAGTAACTTTTTATACGAAGAAAAACTCCGTTCTACGTCGACTGAGGTAATTGGGCCATATTTTAGGCTTGACAATATGGCAGGGTCTACATTGTTTAAATTGTCTGAAAAATCTTCATCCAGAGCTTTTGCAATCTGCGTTAACTTGGTAATATCCTCATTTTTTTTTGTGAGTGTTTCTGATAATTTTTTTGTAATTTGTTTTGCAACAGGCCCGTTTGCTTTGCCAATAGTTTCTTTGCGATGTTCTATTAATTTAACTGATTTAGTAAGCAATACATTTTGCTGCTGATGTTTTTTATAGTTTCTGTAACTATTTTATAATTACTGTTTATAAAACATAATTGCTGCCTCAATCTGGAGTCCTTTAAAATAATTTTTGCTTGTTTCACTGACGCACCTGCTTTATCTGCAAATTCAAGCATTACCTCCGTAATTTCTATAAAATGTTCAAAACAAAATAAGGCAGCCTCGTTTCTGGTTGCCCATCGCGTGATTACAGGTCTAGGAGGTAATAGTACCCCCGGCAGAACTTTTCTATATCTTTGAACTCTTAAAGGAGCTTTGACGAACACTTTTTTCATATTATTAATAAATTCATTGACTAAAGGAAATTGCTGCCTATTTTCTTCTGCTAACCTGTTTAACCCGTGAGCCAGCCACGTATAATGAATTAAGTTGGGATAAAATATTTTTAAATGAATTCCAACTTTGACCATAACGAAGCAGCATCGGTAAGCAGTAATAAAATTTCATCAACTGGTACAGCATTTGGTAAAAACACGTTTGACAGACCCTCTTAAATAAATATTGTTATAGTAATATTACTTGGTTTTTCTAATTCTTTGACTGCATAAAAGAAGGTCTAGATGAAGACATTTCAGTTAAGGGGCCTTTCATTAAATTAGCAATATATCTCACGCAAAAATTATTTTTTATAGGACTTTTTACTTCTGAAAAAACTTCTAAATAGCATTTTTCACCCATATTTTTCTGAAAGTACTTTCATCTGGTATAGACTGTTTACAATATTTTTCCATAAATGACTTGAAGACAGTGTTATTTATTTTATTCAGTGGAATGTTAAAAGGAACCACTGCCTTGCATAAGTCAAATTTAAAGGTATACTCTTCTGCTTTCTTTGTTTGGTTTCCCAAACATTCGCATATTGATGCTTGGGATGTATTATTTAAATTTCGTTTTTCACAATTCCTTTGATGAAGATGTGTCTTACAGTGTTGGTCTGCTTTATTAAATTTGTTATTTCGATTGAATTTTATAATTTTCGATTATAAAAATCATGTGTCGGAAAATTTAGCAAATAGATACTGGGCTGATTAATGGCGAAGGTTAGAAAAACAAAGAAAATAGATCAGTTGCTTAAAATAAAAAGTAACTTACCGGTTTCCCGCATGGTTTACAAAAACCGCTGTCACCATCTACTGAAAGCCATGAGTTAGCAATTTGTAGTAATTTAAAGTAATTCATATTACCGAATTTAAGTAATTTAACCTAAAGGTCTGTTTATGTAATTTTAACTAGGGATATATGTAAAAAAAACTCGGGACGCAGCAAGTGTGTTATGGTAGTGAATTTTTATTAAATGTTTCAAATTTAAATAACTCAATTTTCTATAAACTTAGAGAGTTTAATTTCAATACGTAGTAAGGTTTTTCCCAAGGCAAGATATCCACAAAATTTCATTAAAATAACTTTGTAATTTTCGGAGAAAAAAATTTTTTTCGAAAGAAAATTTAATATTTGAATAACTCAATTTTCTCTAAACTTAGAAAGTTGAATTTTGGTACGTAGTAAGGTTGAGGCAACATATATAGTAAATTTCATTGAAACAGCTTTGTTACTTTCGGAGAAAAAAAATTTTTTCGAAAGAAAACTCAAAATTTTTCCGGAAAACCCCGTCTGATTTTTCTGGATAACGAACTCATCCAAGCCATTAATAAAAGACAGGCACTTGCCAAGTTTCATCGAAATCAGTTAATTATTTTTTGAGTTATCATATATATATATATATATATATATATATATATATATATATATATATATATATATATATATATATATATATATATATATATATATATATATATATATATATATATATATATATATATATATATATATATATATATATATATATATAAACATATAAAAATTAAACCTATTTACAAATGAACTTTAATAAGATATTATGCTGTGACAATACCTCTCTCAAGCACCCTAAAATATAATCAAAATGTGCACAGTTATATATGTTTTATTTCTTTTTCCCTTGTCTTAATACACTACATATTTTATGACAATCGATTTAATTTACTTATTTGATTTCATAAATAGTCGGTTAATAGTGACTTGGAATGAAGTAGACACCACATCTTCAAACATATTAAGAGAATATGAGTAAATCAACAGCAACTGGGAATGAATTCGGTCAGTCGCCCAGCCACGTGGTTAAAAACCACTGTTTGTATGAGTGGTTACAACTCTAGCTTTAAATAAAAGGACTGTAACAGCGGCAGAAGCAGAAGTCAATGGAAGGTTTGTGTATTCGGAAAGAAACTATTGAATATTAATAACAACCATTGACTAAAAACGCTGCGAGTTGTAAGGCAAAAATAATTATACTACAGAGGTGATAAATGATAATACATTACAATAGGGTTATATATAATCGTAAATGCTTCCAATGATTAACAATCAGTGAATTCAGTATTATTGACATTTCTCGGAAACTTACAAATGAATTTCATGAGTCAATAAGAAAAGCATTGACTAACCAACAGCAACCACATACTTATGATTTAAACATAAATGTTTCAAATTTGAATAGCTCAATTTTTTGTAACCCGAGAAAGCTGAATTTTGGCACATAGTTAGGTATTTCCCAAAGCAATATGTAGACCAAATTTTATCGAAATTTTCGGAAAAAAAATTTTTTTTGAAAGAAAACTCAAAATTTTCCCGGAAAACCCCGTCCGATTTTCCTGGCCAACGAACTCATCCAATCCATTAATAAAAGAAAGGCACTTGCGGAGTTTCATCTAAATCCGTTAATTATTTTTTGAGTTATCAGACAAATACATATATATATATATATATATATATATATATATATATATATATATATATATATATATATATATATATATATATATATATATATAAACATATAAAAATTCAAACTGACCCCGGATATGGGTTCTAGGGGTCCTAATTCGCGCTCATTTGAAAGAATTTTTGCAAAGTCTCACCATCGATACCTCTCTATTAGTGAATTTTTTAAATAAAAATTCACTAATAGTAGTACCTACTGTATTAGTTTGAGGTAGGTATATTTCTTTTTAAAATAATTTTTGTTTCACTTTCGTAATATCTACCAGTGAATTCTGTATAGAGTTCACAGGTAATACATATAATATTTTAAACACCGTAAACGTGAAGAATGGAAAGCTTAATATTTATACATAACGAAACGTTGTTCTAGATTGCTTTTAAACAAATTGAATCACTTTCCTTAATTTTTTTATATATTAGTATACATTCGCATGCTAAAATTTGGGGCTATTGGACGTAAGCTTTGTCCCGGTATTACGAAAGAAATGGTCCAAGGCCGACATTTTACTAGTTGGTTATACATTCTACACAGCTCCATCTATTAAATTTTGTGTAAACTAGAGAGGTGTCGTGACAACATACTACCTGGTCCTGCACCGAGATGGCGTCCCTGTCGTATCTATCATAATGTCTGACTTATGCAATAACTTCCATTGTTTAGATGTTTATCTACGATTTATTTAAATAGCATAGCAGTACAGATAACGTCATATGTGTTTGTTCAACATGGTAGATATTGCATTACAGAATCTGAAGTGATGTCGAGGATTCTTTAATATTAATTTCGAATAACTTTATTTTTCGTTCATAAAACGACTTGAAAATTGGTACACAACCACGTGTGTCTATGTTCTTTTAAGTGGTAGATTTTTGTTTCAATCACTTGAAAAATTTAAGAGATATTGCGTTTTAAAAAATATTTTTTAATTTTTTACTAAGAAAAATTGGCCGTTAAGATTTGATGAACGAACTCATCCAAGCCATTAGTAAAATAAAAGTAATTGCCAAATTTGGTTCAAATCAGTGAAGTATTTTTTGACTTATCGGTTGGATACATACATACATACATACATACATATATATATATATATATATATATATATATATATATATATATATATATATATATATATATATATATATATCGGAAAAGTCTAGGGATATTTTTAAAAATGCACCAATTTTTTTCTTGGTATGATTTAAGAAGAAAACAAAGAAATGTATGGTAAAGTGTTTAATATTACATAAAACGAAATGTTTTATTCAAAAAACCTAGAAGATTATTAAAATGTATATATACACTGAAAGCCACTATTTTAAGATTTTTCAAAAACTTTCGAGCGTGTGAGAAAAAGTATAATACAAAGTATGACCGTTGTTCAGAGTACAGGTAATGTCTCATAAAGGCCGTAATAGAAGTAGAAACAGAATTGTTAAAAACACTAAAATAATAATTAAAAGTAGTTCATTTTAATTCTTTACAGCAAGGAATGTAAATATTGTGAATAATTAGAAGTCAAAATTGTATCGATTGACATTTATTTATTTATTTATTTATTTATTTATTTATTTATTTATTTATTTATTTATTTATTTATTTATTTATTTATTTATTTATTTATTTATTTATTTATTTATTTATTTATTTATTTATTTATTTATTTATTTATTTATTTATTTATTTATTTATTTATTTATTTATTTATTTATTTATTATTTATTTATTTATTTATTTATTATTAAAGTTATACAATGCATCTCACAAATAAGCTCTGCTTGTGCTTGTGGTGATACAATTTTGTTAAACATCCGCTTTCCAAATTTCTTCTGTCCAAATGATTTTGATGAATGTCACTTTTTAATTTCGCTTCTTCTGCTATTGACACTCCCACCAATGTTTTCGCAGTAGCCATGAAGATTAATATTCACTTCTATTAGAACATTAACATTAATTTTAACAAAATCTCTTCAAAAACTACAACATTATCCTGCACAAAAATTTTGACATTTCTACTTGACAGTATAAAGTCATTGAAAATATCACTTTCAGTATGTAAACAATAAACAAGTAACTTTTCAAGATATACAGGAATGTTGCCGTCAGCAATTCGGAAGGTCGTAAAACTAATGAAGAATCAAATAAGTGTTGTTGTTTTGTAAATATAAATGAGATCAATTTTAGTAAGTCAGAATTAATTAATTAACCCGTAACCACTGGGGTGGATTATTTTCCTTTAACTGCTGAGGTGGAGTCTTACAGACTCCGACAAATAAATAGGGCTAATTAAAGTACGAAAATTGAAATAATTGCAATCCACATGCTGCACTAGTAAGATTGATATTTTTGGAAGTACGTATCACCAATTTTAACAAAAAAATATCGTAAAGGTGTAATAATAATATTTATTTGCAAATTACGGTACAAAAAGAACACATATTTCTTTTAAGTCATTTCTGACTTTGAAACGAGAAAAATAAATTACATAACTGCGTAAGTATGGTAATAAAGGTTGAGACAAAGTAAAAACGTAAAAAACAAAAAAATATCTACTAAGGAAAAAATTCGTGCAGGTGGTTCTTACTCCCTTAGTTCGGCACAGGTTGCACAGATTTTTCTGGAACATCCAAGACAGATTGGCTTCTGGCAGTGAATGCATACGTATTTCGTCTTCCTGTGCAACTTGGATGGACAGAGGAAGCAATATCGTCTATTTTCAAGGACAATTTCCTCATCAAGAACGGGAATAGGCATGTCCAGTATTCGACTGATGAGCATTTTTACTTCTTTGTTTATCCTTGGATTTCTGAGTCTGATTTCCATGTAGGGTTTGACGAGAGACATTGCCAGATTTTTTATAAAGTTACTTCGTGAAACGTCTTGGTTGTTTTTGTAACAACCGTTTAAAATGTAAGCATTTACCGCTGACATATCCAAGATTCTGAAGAATATGGCCATAGGCCATCTTTGCGTTCGGCGACTTGTTCCATAGATCGCACACTTTTCGTCCAAGGAATCCACTCCGCCTTTTGTGGTATTATAGTAAGCTATAATTTCCGGCTTTCCAGTTTCAGGATCATCGGACATGGAGTGGTGCATGGATGATACCAGTAACACAACCTTTCCTTTTTTCGGAACATGCGACAATAAAGTCACATCTTTGGTGAACCCGTATATGCTTGTACCTTCTTCTCTTTTCTTCCCCAAGAACTGCAAAGGCACTTCCCTTTTATTTTTTTTTCAATGTACCGACGTATGTCAGGTCTTGCTTCTTCAATTCGTCAACTACTTGCAATGACGAAAACCAATTGTCAGCTGTTACATTGCGGTTGGACCCGTAAATTGGCTGTGTCAAACGCATTACTGCTTGAGTGGGTACATTCCAGTTCTTTTTTTGCGAATCAGTCAAAGGCATTCCATCACTTCCTTTTCCAGAATAAATATAAGCATTGTATGCATATCCAGTTCGAGCGTCAGTCAGCATCATTATCTTGACCGGTTTATTGGGCATATACATTTTGAAACGGCAACGTCCCCTGAAACCTACCAACATCTCGTCTATGCATGCATTTGCACCGATTGAGTACATTGATTGTGCGTTTCTTATGAAATTGTTGAAAATCTCACTCACTGCTGCAGTTGGATCAGTTTTCTTTCTTTCATTCCGATCGACTGGGTTGTCGAATCTCAAATGTATGAGTAGCATGTTGAACCTTTCTTTACTCAATACTGCCCGAAAGATATCTCTTCCACTGCCATCTGTGGCAAACAGCAGCGAAGAATCTTCATGATTGGACTTAAAGACAGCCGTGTAATACAGAAGACCAATAAACGCCTTCATCTCAATTGCATCAGTGTCCCGCAATTCGGTTCTCTTGTCATCTTTATATTTTGAGGCTTCTTTTCGCAGTTTTACATTTGTCCATTGAACGACCATCGCGATCATTTGACTATCAAACATTGTGTTCCAGATTTCTTGTGGAGTTGCAGACTCCACCAAGCGAGCAGCACCGCGTAATGTTGGAAGCTTCAAGATATTGTGCTGGGGTGTTCTTACATTTCTCTTTGGTGCTGTTAGTGCCCATTTCATCCTATTCTTTCCGTATGCATATCTTTTCACTACCAGTTGTTCTTCTTCGCTACTTTCTTGTTCACTGCTGGTAGATGGCCTTCTCTTTCTTTGACTTCCTCCAGCTTCAGCATCCTGTCCCGAATTTTCGCCGCCAACTTCCGCATCCTCATCCGAATTTCTTCCCTCGTTCCCTGCTGATTCCTCCGAAACTGTGTTGTGATCACTGTGTGCAATTTCTTCGGCAAAATCGTCGCCAGTTTCACTTAGATCACTGTCAAGTTCATCAAGCCAACCGATCGCAATTTCTGCAAAGTCATTTTCAAGGGGATTGATTGTTTGTTGGTAAGTCCCAGGCTTGGGATCCATTTCTAGTCAGTTTTTACGCTATAAAATTTTGATTATTAGTGAAGAGTGAAAATAATAAAAAAGTTACGTACTTACTGAGGTGGAGTCTGCGAGACTCCTGCCTTATTTCAACTGCTAATAACAATTTGTGCGATTACGACATGCGGCTGCCCTTACCTGCACGGCTAGACTGACCTAAGATGGGAAGGTACCTGGGAAGGTGGAGTGATGGGTTTAAAATTGGGGGTGGGGCTGAGAGTTTAAGGTGACACGGAGTCTGAGATACTCCACCTCAGTGGTTAAGGGTTAAATACGTTTCTACAATGTAGATGCTTCGGATATAACGCCGCGATACTTGTAATTTAAATTATGTAAACATAAAACTGTTGAATTAATAGTCACCATGTTACCATCTACGTAAGTTCATTTTGTTAGTTAATAATATTACTGTTAAGTTTTGTGAGTTAATATAGTTTACATTATCCCGTTTTCTATGTCTATATATGTGCCTAGTTCGACTATTTTATCCCTATAATTATTTTCCGCTCCCTTAAAAACCGTCTTGTTGAGTAATTACAGCTCTACATCTATTTCTTATAGACAAAATGAGATCGTCAAGGTCTCCTTGTGGTAAGCCTGCGCACTCTGCTGTCAGAAGATCCTGGGAAAACATTGTGACTGTTGCCCGTATGTGGAATAATTATCCGTTGAAGCATATCCCAGACACGCTCTATCGGATTCAGGCGCGGGGATTGTGTTGGCCATGGTCAAACTTTAATTCCCGCGTTATCCAACCAGTTGGTTACGCTGCATGCGGCATGTGGACGGACATTATAATGCATTGGATGGAAGTTTTGACCAATAGCGCCTACAAGTGGATGCACTATGGGTTGAAGAATGGTATTCAGATATAGCTGAGCTGTTAGGAAGCGATTTGGAAAAACGAGTTCAGTTCTGCCGCAATAATTATTCCGCCCATGCCATTATTGTACCACCTCTGTATGTGTACACTTCCTAAATATGTCTTAAGCGTTCTACATTTCCAAATAGTCCCCACACCCTTATTCGACGGGAATCCGGGTGGAAATCAAACCTAGATTCATCTGTGAATAAAACTGTAGCCCAGTTATCTGCAGTCCAATTCAGATAATTTTGACACCCATCTAGTCTTGCAGCGCGACTGTCTGTGGAAATAGGTGAATATCTGCGTGGACGTCTACTAGAGAGGTTTTCTTCGTGAAGACGATTTCTTACAGTATCTCGGCTAATGGTTAGATTATTCACCCTTTGCAGAGTTGTAACCAATTCAGGTGTCGTAATTGTAGGCTGCCTTCTGGCAGTTAAATATAAAAATCTATCCAGACATGCCGTCGTAGAGCGTCCTTGTCGTGGATGTTGCTCGGCCAGACTGCCAGTTTCTCTAAAACGCCGCCATAAACGACTTATCACACTTTGGGAAACACCCATTTGCTCAGCTACTTCATTCAGCCGCATGCTCGCTTGAAGAAGGCCTACCGCTCCATTCATTTCGTCCAAAGCCATATGTCGCCGTTCCATGGTAAAAGACAATGTTTTAATGCAGCTACTAAAGAACAACTGAAGAATGACTGAATTAGAAACTAAATTCAACGGTACATATGAAAATTCTACTTTTATCGTATATCGGGTTTATCAATTTTGATATCATTTTAACTTCTTTTTAATAACAGATGGTTTTATATTAAGTGACTGATTAAGTACATACACCGTGAGTGCAATTTAATCGATTCCAAAATCAATGTGTTCCCTATTAGTGAATTTTCTTAAAAAGAATTCACTAATGAGGAGATCCCGACTTTTGAATTTTGAAAAAATTTCTTCAAATGAGCGCTAATTAGGCCCCCCCAGAACACATATCCGGGGTCAGGTTCAATTTTTATATATATATATATATATATATATATATATATATATATATATATATATATATATATATATATATATATATATATGTATCACACCGATAACTCAAAAAATAATAGGCCGATTTTGATTAAATTTGGTGAATACCTTCCTTTTGCAAATGGCTTGGATAAGTTCGTTAGTCAGGTAAATCGGCCCAGGTTTTCCCGGAAAATTTTGGATTTTCTTTCAAAAAAAATTTATATCTCCAGAATTAACAAAGTAAGGGCAACCAAAATTGGTACACTGGTTTATGTCATTATAGGTGAGGTGCCTACCAAAATTTAGCTTTGTAGGTTAAAAGAAAAAAAAGTTATGGGCATTTAAAGAAAAATAAATTGGGGTTTTCCTCAAAACGTCAAAGTGACAATTTAAAACATCAAAATTAGCAACATTTTGGCAAACAACTTGAATCTAATACGGGCTATAGAAATAAAATGTCTCAGGAAGGATGTTTTACAAACCCTAAAGTCTTAGTTTGAACGGTCGTAGTCCTTCATTTTACTAAAATATTTGCAGAAAATTCATTTCAAATAGACCCTTTCTCTGATGCTTGGCAGTAGTCTTAGCTATAGAATTTATCGTTTAATGGTATATAATTTTTGTAGAATTTTCGTAAAAAATCAATAAAGCTCAATATATCCGTTATTATACAAGATATGAAAAAATATTGTCACATTAATTATACGGTCTCTTGAGCCACACCTTAAAAAATTATTGCTACCATCACAGGGTGGCCCATAAGTCGTTGGTGATACAAATAATATTTTTTTTAGTGGAAAACGCCTTATGCTTTTGCATTTTCCATCGAAATATAATGCATGTTTGTAAGTTAAGAAATTCTGGACGCAGCAAGTGCGTTATGGTAGCGAATTTTGATTAAATGCTTCATATTTGAAAAGCTCAATTTGATATTAACCTATAAGGTTGACCAGGAAACGGATTTTTTCGGTTACATTTTAAGTTTACTTTCGGAAATTTCTGTACGTTTTCAAACAATAAAGTTATTTTAATGAAACATGGAACATTGTTTTTACTATATAGGTTATACTGGTAACCAAATTTGATGCCTGCTTTCTAAAAAAAAACACATATTTGTTATTAAAAACATTTTTATGAAAATTCACTACCATAACGCACTTGCTGCATCCAGATTTTTTTGTATTATTTTAAAATATTCCTAGACTTTCCCGATATATATATATATATATATATATATATATATATATATATATATATATATATATATTAACTGACGCCGTAATTCGCGCTCACCTGAAGAAATCTTCAGAAAGTCTTACCATCGATACCTCTCTATTAGTGAATTTTCTTTCTTCTTAATGAAAATTCACTAAAAATACAATACGCAAACTATGAAACATGTTTGTAAGTCATGAATCTACTTTTTCCGCAGACACGTTTCTTTCAAATTAAGCATCATTTGCTGCCCTGTCTTCTTATTGTATATATCTTTTCTCTTAAACGCCTAGTTCTTGTTGCATCTCACAATCTACCATCGTATTTATTGAAGCTAATGAAGTGTAAAACTGCTCTCGTCGGGTTTGGATTTAGGGCTCACGATAAACAACAACAAAGGGCAACCGCGAGAGTTTGATATATGTTGTGTGCAGTTGACAATTTGTTAGCGTCAAGCAACAAGCTATTGACAACGGAAATATAAATTTGTCACAGGATAAAAACACTAGTTGGCTATGTGCTGCATGTCACACTTAGTTGAAACGAGTCGGTATATATCTAGACGGCTGTAACAGCGGAAACTAGCAGACGCCATTAACGGCCGTCACCTGGTGCATGCTGGCCATTTCGGTGCAGTGAGATCCAATCGTTATTTAACTGCGACCCGAGGTCAGTTCGGCCACCGCTAAGAAATCTTATGAAACTTCTCCTGTGGGGTAAACGTCTGAGAAATGGCTTTGGGGTGTTATTCGGCTAAGGTGCGAAATGGAATAATATCGATCGACCTAGTTCCCAGTATGTTCCGATGTTGAAATGGAATCTAAGTGGTAATACTCCATTTATGAAGCTATGGGGGTTTTAAAGAAAAAGTCTCATATTGGAGCTTTCGACGGAAAAAGGAAGAGAAAAAAATTAAATAGAATTTTATAACAGACATTTTGAAAAAGTCAGCTTCAGTCGCAAAAGCTGAATCTTTTCAGATTCGACGAGAATAGGTTACGCTGACCAACTGAAATTTAACTTGAGGGAATACGTTAAAATATCGACTAGAAATATATTCCTATATTTGTTTCTCAGTCTTTTAGCGAACTTTTCGTAAAACGAATAATTTAGTAATGAGGAGATCTGGGTTTATATATATATATATATATATATATATATATATATATATATATATATATATATATATATATATATATATATATATATATATATATATATATATATATAATTATTATATTTTAATTCTTAAAAGCATTTCTGATTTAATAATGTCATTGCTCCAAACTTCTTAGTTTGCGTTTCTAGTTTGCAAAATATTTAATTTTTTAGGTTGAATACTGTTGGAGGGTAACAATTTCTTCGCAGTTAAGGTAATAAAAAGTCTGTTTCTGTCCGATGTAGATTTTTAAGGGAACTGCACTTTTTTCTAAAAATGTTGGTGATATGTTTCAGATGTCTTTTTTTGAGAGGCTTATGTATGGATGATGTTCCAGAGATCCATATACCTTTACTTTAGAAACGTTTTTCAATTTCATCCTGAATATATATATATATATATATATATATATATATATATATATATATATATATATATATATATATATATATATATATATATATATATATATATAGTTTGGTACGTACCTTCTTTTTGCAAGTGGCTTGGACAAGTTCGTTAGCCAGGAAAATTGAACCAGTTTTTCCGGATAAACCAAATTTGGCATATACGTTTCTACTATCGAACTTACCGACATACCGAAACTCAGATCTCTTAAGTTAAAATGAAAAAAAGTTATAGGCGTTTTAAGAAAAAAAATTGGGTGCCACTGGTGATCAGAAGAAGGCACAAGAACAAAATATTTTGTGACTAACAAAACCAATTGAATATTGCATACAACAATTAAGTTTTCTTAACGCAAAAAAGTCAAGAAATAGCAAAAAAAGAATTATATATATTATCATTTTTCTTTTTTAGAAGTCAAAGTCGCGATTTGAAACCTGAAGGTTTACAATTTTGAGACAACGAATTTTAAACAAATTTTATGTAGAAGATATGTCGTAATAAGTGTGTTTTACAAAGCCTTAAGCTTCAGCTTCAACCATCATTGTCCTTCGTTTTACTAAAATACTTTCGGATAATCCATTTCAAATAGATCATATTTCTGATGCTTCGGCAGTAGTTTCAGCTATAGAGGTTATGGTTTAATAGTCTATAGTTTAGCAAATTTTCGAAGAAAACTTCGTTATTCAGAGGACCGCGACTTATGAATTTAAAAAAGATTTCTTCAAATGAGCGCAAACTAAAACCCATATACGGGGTCAGTTTCAGTTTTTGTCTGCTCATACATATACAGGGTGACGCATTTCTACGGTAAAGCTCAATATATCCGTTAGTATACAAGATATGAGAAAAAAGTATATATGTTAATTATAGGGTATCTCGAGCTGCATCTTATAAACCTATTTTGACACAGGATGGCCCATAAGTCATTGGTGAGATACACAGTTTCTTTTTTTAGTAGAACATCCCATTATGTTATTGCATTTTTGTGTGTTCCATCTAATTATAATGCATGTTTGTAAGAAAAAAATTAATATCGTTCATCGTTTTTGAGTTACTTCAATTGTTTTGCAACTTTTCACGTTTTTGGCACATATTTCAAACACATCACAAATTGTGATACGGCATTTTTCTCAATAGATAGCGGAGCCCCATAAAAATGACGCGTTCAGAGAGCTTTTTGTTTGTATTACTCGTCGAAAAAATCCAGCCGTATACAGGCACTCTCAAATAGTGGCTGAATTTTAAAAGTTTTCGCAGAAGTGTTTTTAGGGTTTCTGTGGCAATTATTTTTGTAAGATTCTTGTGATATGTTGGTAGTTAATGATAAATGTTTGGTAAATTATTGTAAAAAAAAAGTTGTCAAATTTTTGTGAAAAATATAACTTAGTGTAACATTACTGAAGGCAGTTTCTATAAAAAAAATGTGATTTCTGTAAAAGAAATTATTGCAAATTTTTATAAAACTTTTTTTCCAGTTTTGGTCCTTAAGCTGTTTGTGAATCATTGGCAGGTGTGTAAATAGCTTAAAGAGGTTCCTTAGCCAGGAAAATCGGACCAGTTTTTTTCTGGAACTTTTAAAATTTATTTACGGAAAATGTTTGTACTTTTTGAAACCACAAAGCTATTTTTATAAAATACGGTACATTGTTAGTAATATATAGGTTATACTGCCAACCAAATGCCCTGATTTTACAATCAAAACATATTTGCCATTAAAAATATGTTCACGAAAATTCGCTACCATAACGCACTTGCTGCGTCCAGACTTGTACCGTTCTTCTCAAATTTTCAAAAATAATTTTTGTCAGAAGTTTGGATTTCAGAGTGGACGCAAATTTGTCGTACACCTCTAAATGACAGTTATATTTAAATAATTAATCATCATATTGTGTGGCGAATATTCATATATTTAAATATCACTTTTCTCAGTCAGGTTTTAGCAATATGGTCTTGGATATTCTATTGTATTGTATTATTTTTGTGGGGGCGCTGAGCATTCACAGGTCACTTAAATAATCAGAATATTTCCATCTTGGCTTGATCCTGATCGGGTATCTGAGTAGTCACAGTCTGCTCACTTCAAGAAATACGACTATTTCCAGACAACTCCTCAAACCTTGTCCTGATCCGAGCTTTCCGCCCCGTACCTTAGGAACTCTTTAATTATTTCTGTAAGAACTCTGAGGCATCACAGATGTTCCCTGAAATAATCGAGCAGCTTGTGTCCTAGTTTAACCCAAACGAGGATCTTAGTAGCCAGGGTCCACGTGGGTCGTCCAGGAACTTAATTTTTGCCTCTTTGGTTTTAAAGTTTCCGTCCGTGTTCGTTGCGTTGACTACAGACTGGTATCAACGGTTTTTTAGTTCTAAAAATACTTGATTTTGCTGAGTGTTTGTTACCTGCAGTATACTTGCTGGTTTGAATCGTAAACCACCACACATACCGTCTGTACTTTACCCACTTTCCACATTTGTCTCTCGATCAACTGTCAACTCCAACATAACCAATCTCCCCACGCCTCGCTAAATGCTAACCGTTATATAGATATCAGAGAATTAGTTAATGGTATTAACAGCCCACATTAGTTATATATAATTGGTAAATATCCTTTTGGATATTATTTTGTTTATAGTTTCCTGTGTGTGTATATATATATATATATATATATATATATATATATATATATATATATATATATATATATATATATATATATATATATATATTCGGTTAGGTAAATAACAACGGTAATTAATTTCCTTTCAAACCTAGACCTTTAACTGCAAAATCTCTTACACTTTCTACGAAAATGGAAGTGGTCGGATCGCACCGAGTCAGCGATCAGATACCGTTTACTCGGGGGTCAAACTTTTACCGGCATCGCCTAAAGGTCACCAAACTCTTCTCCACAGAGTAGCCAAGGTACTTTGATCGTTACATTGGTCAGGGTTTAGCGAAAAGGTCGCACACGTCCTCAATAAGGAGTAAACCCTCTTATATCTGGCGCCACAGATTCCCCGATTAAAACTGTCAATCCGTCTTTACCGAAAAACGGTCTGCAAGTAAAGACCTCGTCACAATATATATATATATATATATATATATATATATATATATATATATATATATATATATATATATATATATATATATATATATATTATATAATAATATGATATAGTTCTTATTTAATTTTACAGTACATCTTACAAAATGCTTCAGCTTTTGGATGCAAATAAAACAATTAAAAAAAGAATACATATCCAAACAAATGTCTAAATGTTTTTATACTGTCACTTTCGATTTTTCAGCACCAGGGTCCCAAAAGCCACTATTATTTTAAAAAAATATTTATTGAAGCTCTCTGCAAACCAGTCTTTAATATTTGTAAAACTTTGTCCTCTTAAATTTATAATAAATAACCAAATAAGGTTTCTCGCTTACTACAGGAAATTTTGACATTTTGTTTGACTGACATGTAACCTCTTATTTACTCAAAAAAATTATTAACCGATTGTGATTAAACCTGGTACGTGTCTTTCTTCTGTTAATAGCTTAAATGAGTTCGTTAGCCAGAGTAATCGCAAGTATTTAAAAAAAAGAGGTGTCGAGAAGTAACAAAGTTGTTTTGATGAAATTTAGCAGGCTTGATGCTTGCTAAATATCAAAACTAAACTTTTTAGGTTGTTGATGGAATGGGTTAAAAATTTGGAACATCCACGGAAAGTTCTCTACAATAACGGATTTGCTGCATCCCAAATTTCATTTTAATGTTTAAAAGCTGATGGCTTAAAAAGTAAATTGCTTTTCAAATTTCTCGGATCCCGGAACTATTACGTCAATTATTTCAACACACTTATTAAAAATTCTTTTCTGATTTTACCATAAGTTTTAACGACACGTTGCAAGTTGAAGGGTATTTATCAGGCTGTGTCAAGAGTTACAGAACTAATCTAAGTTATAAATAACTAGTGTTTGTACTTCAAATGACGCTACAATTATCCAATAAGCTCTAAATATTAAATATACAGCCCATAGATTACTTATGTGATATTATGCAAAGCTCTAAATATGAACAAATCAATATAGAAATGAATTACGTTGAAATAACTTTGAGTTCAAAATATTAGGTAAGCAACAGATAATTTAGTCGAACTTTAGGCATTAACATTGTCTACGGGAAGCGTCAATAGTAGCTTGAGAGCGTCTCCACACTGAAGGTTTCCATATGAAACAAACAAAGCTAAATGTTTACATACCAGAGTGATATTAAAATAATTTCCTCTCTCTAACATTGTCTACATAATTAACTCTAGGTGAGCGACAGTTTATCACCATTGGCCAAAGCTATAGCAAACAACAAACAATTAGAAGCATTAGGGCCACTAGAACACCCTTGCTATGAGACTAGATACTTTGAACAAATGGAAAAAGTACATAATGACATCAAAGAACTCACGAGACTCAAGAAAAAACGGTAAGTCATGGTAAAACAATTTAAGCGAATATTAGAGGAAGCAGAAATGATGGGCGATGACAATGTACTTTCCAGCTATGAAAGAAATCGGGAAGAATTAGAGAAACAATGGGAATTACTGGAAGAAAACATAACTGAGATAAATATACTAACAGAATTAGAAATTCAAGATGAGGCATATTTCACGCTAAGGCAAAGCTACCAGAATGCCAGTGACAAACTGCCAGAAACAATTAGGAACCAAACAGACCACTATTCAAGGGTTAGGTTTCCAGCATTCAAGCTACCAAAAATTAAAATACCAATCTTCACAGGCAAGTACAAGGAACGGACAGCATTCCAAGAGCGAGTCCAGAAGGCAATAGACTCAACAGTTGACGAATTCAACACAAAAACAGCGTCAACAAGCAATCATGAAAAATTGAATTTAAAAGTTGAAATTCCATTCGAAAATGGAGTACCAGAGGTAGAAAAAGCTACATACGGGCAAGAAAGATTTAATTTAAATTTAAGTAAATAGGTACCAGATGTATAAGAAGCCAGAGACGAGCATTATCCAGATAATCTTCTATCTGGAGCCGAATCAGAGGCGGAAATTAAAACAGATGTGAGTGGACAGAACAATTTATCAATTTTTGCGACATCAATGACGAAAGTAAAGAAGGAGGTACAAGAGGTAAAACAAGGTAGAGAAGGAAGGTTTTTATATGGAGAATATTCAATCTGGAACGGAATCAAAGCAACAAACAAAATTAGTACAGACAGAACGGAACGAATAGATCAGACCAGGTGGGTTCAATTTAAGAGGTATTCAGGTTAGTTCAAGAATTAATGGAATAATAATACCAAGGTGGGAAGAAACAGCAACAACATCAGAAGTAAGAACTCATGGTTAGGCCGATGCTTTCCAAGAAATAGCAAAACAGTTGATGGGTAAATTGAGAACAGCAAGAGGTACAACCAAGTATTTACACACACTGGGGTGGAGTATGCAGGTCAGATTCAGGTACGATCTAAAATGGGCAGAGGCCACAAATTATACAAAGGCCATCCAGTAATAATGGGAGACTCACCAACAAAACAAACCCAGCAATATTATTGGGACACTGGGTATAAGGTACAATTTCGACAATGGAAGCATAGGTTTAAATGAAAAGTCAAGAATGAGAGAGTACGCTCAGGGCACAGGGTAGTAACCAAACAATGGCCGCTGCGCAGTCAAGTCAAATCATGTTTAAAACATCGCCAATGGGAGCATAGGTTTAAATGGAAATTTAAGAAGAAGAGAGTACACGCAGGGCACATGGTATCAACCAAAGAATGGCCGCTGCGTAGTCAAATCAAGTCAAGTTTTAAAGAAAAAATACTACAAAAGGACTCAGAGTCGGCGAGGCTGGATTTTGCGGAGTTGGAAGAGCTCTGCAAGCAAAGCAGAAACAATTCTTCAAATTATCTGTTCAGGTACTTCACAAGGACATAGATAACCGACAATAGACTCGCAAGCAGCATCCCAATCTCCAAGAAGCTATATGTGTGTTCCCCAGCCATGGTAAGAAGCATGGAAAGCAACCAAAACTGCATAATGGAGGAGATAAACCAGAGGGAAGAAAAAACTACGTGTCCAATCCATCACCAGAAAGTCAAGTCGACAATCTGGAAGCAACTTTACATTAGTAACTCATGGATGTTCATCGACCCACGAGAAGCTAGAGTTGCAATCATATGTAACGGCAAAAGGAAAGAAGTTACTATGAAACAGTATGGCATTATATCCATCTCCCAAGACTGTATCATCAAGACAAAATCTATGGTTCTAACTCCCAAGCAGATATAGAGAGTGCCGATGATTGGCGGGTTCGTGAAACCAGTGATAACCAACTTAACGTTTTCAAAAACCTTAAGCAGTCCAGCGACAATTCCCCAAGAAGCAGTCGTCCGCCCATATGATGATTTGACGGACATCGCTTAGGAAGAACTACAATAGGAGGACCATCTCCAAGGAATACGATGGCGCACGGTCACGCATCATTCTATAAAAACGAGCCTGGCCACCACAGCAACAGTAGCTATAGTAATTATAGCCGCTATATATATATATATATATATATATATATATATATATATATATATATATATATATATATATATATATATATATATATATATATACTATGGAGGATTCAGAAGAAAACTAAGAAAAGGTCAGCACTGCCGAAGAAAAGAAGAACGGATGTCAAGAAGGCCTACCCAGTAGAGATGGAAGAGCTGAGTAGATTAGAAGAAACATTTGTTGATTCTAATAGCCCATAGTCAGCCAAAGGAAGCCGTCCGTTGTTGACTCGGCAGGATGATGGAACACAAAGCAACCCAGAAGGGCGAGCCGAGGCGTGAAAATATATTTAATATTATTTTTAAGTAAAAAATATTTATACGAAAATTTGCTATTATAAATCCAAATAATATCGTTTATAATTAAGTAGGTCGCATAGAAATTATAATTATTGACCTGGAATTGCTCTTATGTTTATGCATTGAATAAACATGTTGCAGTTGCAGTTTGCGATATTGAAGAATGCTATCGATTGCTGCTTGCATATTGTGCAGAATGTGGACCAAGCAAGGTTATATATATATATATATATATATATATATATATATATATATATATATATATATATATATATATATATATATATATATATATATATATATATATATATCAGTGTTTGTATACATTAACAGAGATTTTTTGATTTGATTATTAAAATGTAAAGACGCGTGATTTTTTATTTAATTATGTACAGATTTGGTTTTAAATTTATTCAGTTAAGTTAGTTTTAAAAAGTTGTTAAATGGTTTTATTATTTATTAAATTTCCATTACAAATTACATTCGTCAGCATGTCTGTACCCTCGTGGCGCAGGTGGCTAGGTGCCAGCCTGCAAAGGGAGAGGTCCCGGGTTCGATTCCCGGGCGAGCCAAGTTGACTTTGTCTGGAAAATTTGTAAACAATATTAAATAATGGGAAAGAATGTACTAATGGCCTGAGATGCCGCAGCCAATAATATAAAATTAAAAAAAAAAAAATAAGAAAAGCATGTCTGTATTATCCTAGTTATAAAACAAGTTATTCCCTAATAATTCTCCGCTCCTTGAACAGCAACCATTCATATTGGGGCTCAATTTTTAAATAATACGACAAACAAACTTAATATTTTTCTGCTTCCTCTTTGGCTATTGTATTTAAGAAATAGTTACTTCATTTATGCTAATGATATAACGTCAATTTTAGCGTTAGTCTTCAACAAGCATCATGTTAAAGTAATAAATAACATGGTGCAGTTTATATTTATAGTGCTTATCCGAAATGGTCTTGAGACCGAAACACAGTATTTTAGCCCAACAAATTATCCCCTGTGAGGTTTTGGTACTTATTAGTTTCTATTATTCTTTACTTGCACTTTTACTACCGCAAGCATAGATCTGAAGCAATAATAATAGCCATAACAAAAAGTATAAAATATCTTTGTTACGTGGTTTAAGTTTCTATGATTATAATGATATTAAAGTAGCTCTGCAGACATTGGTAGTAAAACTTTTTCTCTTGTTTTTTTCAGGTGAGTACAAACCAACATTAGGCTAAATATAACCTACATTACTTGCAGATTTTAAGTTGCTGCTGGTATGTAAGTATTTTTGTTTCTGATATAAATAATTAAATAATTACAATTCAAAGGTACTTTTCGACAAGTTCTTATACAGGGTGGCGCCCTGAAAACGAAACAGACGATTTGCGTCCAGAGATTTTTTTTAAGAAACTCTGAAACACGCCAATTTTAATATTGAGGAGGACATGTTTTGACATAAAACTCAACTCTGTCACATCAACCCCTTAAGGGTGGTGATAACAACCCTTATATTTTAAATAGGGAACATGGGTCGAGTGTTACATATTTAAAAGCTCTTTCTTTTCTAAATTCAGCACACTAATTTTTTTGGGAGTTTTATTAACTAGTTTAAAAATTGTTCACAGTTGAAGTTGCAAGAACGTATTTCATTCATTGTGATAAGAAATGCACTAATTAGTCAATTTTTCGTTGACAAAAAAACTAAAAAACAAAACCAAACGTTCAAAAATGTTTATTCAGTTAAGTAAGTGTTCAAATTGTTAACCACCAGCTTCCATACAAAAGTACAAATTTTGTTCAAAACGAGCTCTGACATTCTGGAGCATTTGTGGAGTTATTAGACGGCATTCTTCATGCGTCGTCGTAATTCTTCCAGAGACTCCGGTTCTGTTGCGTAAATTCTACTCTTTAAATGGCCCCATAGAAAGAAGTCAAAAGGAGTTAAATCCGGTGATATAGGGGGCCACTCAATAGCACCTTTACGCCCGTTCCATTTTCCTGGAAACTCTCTGTTTAAAAACTCCGTAACACGTTGTGAAAAATGCGGAGGAGCTCCATCTTGTTGAAACACTAATTGATTTTTTTGATAGCGATCCTCATTTTCAACAATGTCAATTAGTAGAGGGTAAACGATATCTTCTAGTAACTCCAAATACGTTTCGCCACTCAAATTCCCATCAAGAAAAATTGGTCCGATTGAATGGTCTCCAAAAATGCCAGTCCAGACATTCAATTTCTGTAGACTTTGAGTGTGAACTTCGTGAAAATTTATTGGATTATTATCTGCCCAATAACGACAATTATGGCGATTGACTGTAGAGTTTAATAAAAAGGTACACTCGTCTGGAAAACAGATATTGAACAGAAAGTTCCCGTTATCAGCTATTCGTGTAGTCATAACTTCACAAAACTCCAGCCGCCGATTAAAATCATCTTCGTTCAGTTGTTGTGCAAGATGGATTTTATTAACGGGTGAAATTTATGATGCTTCAATATTCGCTGAATAGTTCTTCTTTTGATGTTTGAAACAGTGGCCAATTTTCTCGTGCTCAAAGTTGGGTCTGCAGCAATTTGTCCTAAAACTTCAATCTCGGTAGTCTCATTTCTAACCGGAAATTCACGTTCAGGATCCCGTTTTTTGTTGGCTACTGAACCACTTTGTCGAAAATTTGAAACTAACTCCAAAATGTATTTTCTGTTAACATGTCTGTTCGGATGTCGGTCATTAAACAAATTTACGGTACGGTTGGCACAGTCATCTTTTTTTAAAAGAAGACTAATTATGTCAACTCTTTCTTCTACAGAATACACCATTGTGAAATTAATTTTCGATAGTACTATCAAGTATCAAACCGACCGATAAACTGAAATAATAAACCGCATTTCTCTCATTCCAATAAGAAATGTTCTGATAGTCGATTTTTTGTTTACAAACCAACCAAACATTGACTATCAGAATATTTCTTATCGAAATGAGTGAAATGCGTTTTTGCATCGTCAACTGTGAATAATTTTTAAACCAGTTGATAAAACTTCAAAAAAAAATAGTGTGCTGAATTCAGAAAATAAAAAGCTTTCAAATGATGTAACACTAGACCCATATTCCCTATTTAAAATATAAGGGTTGTTATCACCACCCTTAAGGGGTTGATGTGACAAAGTTGAGTTTTATGTCAAAACATGTCCTCCTCAATATTACAATTGCCGTGTTTCAGCGTTTCTTAAAAAAAAATTTCACTGGATGCAAATCGGTCTGTTTCGTTTTCAATGCGCCACCCTATATATTACATTATATTATAAATATTATCTTTGTTTCCAAATTTTACACCGCCTTACACAAAACTCTATTGTTTGTGCTTGTACGTATTAAAATTTTGATTCTAAGGAGAGACTATACTTAAATGTTGGACTAGTAATATCGTTAGGCATTTGAATAAAATATTTCGGTTAACAGAGCAGGTTCGGTTCTATGCAGTTCATTGTTCGAATTGTTGTCCTAATAATAAGTGCATCTTTGTTAGAAGGAATATTAAGTAAGCACACTTGGTGAACCCAAATGACCACAACACATCCTTTTGAGGACCGGGCGATCGTTTCACTAACAAAGTTAGCGACATCAGAGGATGGTTTTTTCGTAGATCATCGTAATCAGCGTAAAAACACAAAAGTTCTTTTATTTAACTGATCACGTAGCTCCAATAATATCAAGGTTTACAATAGTGCCAACTTAATTTTAGGCAGTCTGTATATATGGACATTTTTCCTACTACATTAAATATGTAAAAAATTCCAAATAAAATAAAGCGATCTCATTTACCCAAATTCAGCGCCAAGTATATTATTACCTCGCCTATTGTTAGCTTCAAAAGTCAGTGATAATGCTCAGAAAAGTAATAAATAAATTGTCGAAGAGCTAAACAAGTAATTTTAATAATTTTACACTGTGTCGCATCAAAGTATAAAAATTTTCAAACTGAAAACACACACGTTTCTGTCCCATGATGAACATTCCACTTTCATTTGCATAATAAAACGATTTTTCTAGAGTTTTCCGGCGCAGCAGTTCTGGTTTGTTTTCCTTTTGCGATGATAATTCACAAACTTGGCCGACAACTGGCGTAAAAAATTAAAAACTTCATACGACCTACGTCAGCTACAATATCTTCAGCTTACTAAATTCATCCGACTATATTATAGGCACCTTTTATTTATATTTTGCTTTATGCATACCTAACGCCGAGCTGAATTTTAAAAGCGACAATATTTTTTTATTGCTGAACTTTTATGAAACCTGTAAGTTAACTTATTTTTCGCTGTATATTACTGTCTAACAGCGGTAAACCATAACGTTCTTTTTTTATTTTTCCCAAGTGATTTGCTTAAGTGACTCGCCTTACCTTTATCTTCTACATCCAGTCTCCCAGTTAATCTGTTTTTCAAATCCTTTTGCTTGTTCTTAAAAGGCAATAAAAACTACTTACTTGTATCAAAATAATATGTAGCCATCTGACGTTTGGGACACCCGTCAACATTTCTACACTTAACCGATTTTTTATCAGTTTTGAGGTATCAAGTTTTTTATTTTTTTTATTTCAACAACACACCACGAGGGCTTACAGCCTAAATACTATCGCACCGTGGGTGTGGATAAGGAGGAAAGAGGCAACTTGTTAATTCTGGACTTGAAGGTTTGGAAGTTCGGAGGAGAAGGAAAAACATGCGCCGGCAAGGAACTCCACAATTTGAAAATCCTCGGGACAAAAGAGCGGGCATAACAAGATTTTCTATGTCTGGTGACCTGGACAGTAAAAGCGTGCATTCGTTCTGTTCCCCTGGTAGATCTGTTGGGGGCAGCAGGTGGAGGAACTATGGAGGAAAACTCCTCTGAGCACTGCCAATGCCGATATCTATAAAAGAGAGTGATGTCACCAACGGCACGTTGGTGGGCAAGGGATGGCAGCCTTTGGGTGATGGTAGGGTCACCAATGAGACGTATAGCTCTCTTCTGAATGGAGTCTAAGATAGCGAGTGTAGAAGCGGCAGCAGCACCCCAGATGTGGGAGCAATATTCGAGATTTGGCCTTATTTGTGAAGTATGTAAGGTATAGAGATTAGCTGGTGAAAAGTATTTGCAAGACCGGAAGAGGAAACCTAATTTCTTAGCAGCCGCTTCTGCAATTGATGTGACGTGTTGGTGCCAATTGAGATTTCGATCCACAGAAATGCCAACAAGTGGGGCTGGTGTATCTCTTATGAGAAAGAAAGCAAGACTAAGATTTGGTGGGGTTGAATTGTACAAGATATCTACTTCCCCAGTCTAATATTTTTTGGAGATCCACGGAGACAGAACCCTCCATGTGTCTGCAATCCTCATCTAATTGGGACAAAGAGACAGGCTTAGAATATTGTCTATTTGAGTGGAGGGTGCTGTCGTCCGCGTATCTGTGAACTGGGTTGGATGTGCTAGAGAGGAGGTCATTGATGTGGAGAAGAAACAAAGTAGGGGCTAAAGCTAAAGGAACTGGTTAAAAAATCGAGCATATATGTGTGGCATATCAGATTCGCAAACCTTGTTACATACACACACACACATATACACACACGTATATATATATATATATATATATATATATATATATATATATATATATATATATATATATATATATATATATATATATATATATACATATGGGTCCATTATAAAAGGCTGCATCATGTTTTTTTTTTGAGAACTGCTGAGAATTTCGAAGAACCCTAGAGCATGTCGATTTTACTTGCGAGTGGGGCACTTTTTGAACACTAGCAGAATTAGTAGCACATAACCCCTAGCGGGGTTGACTTTCACTCCCTTGATTTAAACAAAGGTAGATCAAGCGTAACCTTTTTAAAAAGCTCTTTTGAGTCTTTATTCAGAGCTACAATTTTAAAATCTGCTGATTACCTTCTTAGATATTTGATTTCAAAACTTACGCTGCAATTTTGAAAGCTACTGATTGGTTTTTTATTTGTGCTTTCAAAACTTCAAAACAGAAACTGAAATCGTATCAATTTGTGGTTAAGGCTGTTATTTTAAGTTCTTAAGTTTTGGAATAATCATCTAAAAGATTGATGGGAGAACTTAAAATTGCAGCTCAAGTTTTTAAACCAAATATCTAAAACTAATTGGTGGATCTTGAAATTGCACTTTGCATGAAGAACCAAAAGAGCTCTTCAGAAAGGTCTTTTGTGTACAAATTAGGGGGCCAAAGCCACCGCTGCTCTGAGTAGAATGCTAGAAATTCTGATAGGGTTAAAAAAATCTCCCTCCGCTAGCAAAATCGACGTGTTCGAGGGTTTCTGGAGATACTAAGCAGTTGCGGGAAAACTCCGGTGCAACTGTTTTCAACGGACACCTTGTATATGTTATGAAAAATGAAAACAAATGCCGGATATAAGTTCCAAAGGCTCTAATTGACACTCGTTTAAAACCATATTAGAAAACGCAAAAGTCGTTACCTCTTTAATAGCGTAATTTTTTTAATAAAGATTCGTAAATAAAAATGTATGACTTTGTCGGGGTAAGGCTTTTGTGTAATACAAACGAGTTACTTAATATGCATTTTGGTACAAAAAAAAGTAATGTATGTTTAAGCTGGTACATGCAATAAAATTGACGACAAAAATTATACAAGCTATTACACTACGAACCGTTATTTCAAACAATAATTTGCATGCCATTTTTCAAGGAGTCTTTTAGGTAATTAGCATCTATGAATTAACTTTTTGCACTGGAATAAATTGCAACAGCGAGAAATGTCAGCAATATGCCTAAACACACCATGCAGACGTGGCTTTCAATCAATGCCCTACCAAGTTGAACGGACTAGAGCACGGAAACTAAAAGAAAGGCTAATATTTGCGGACCCTATCACGTCCACATTACACTCTCTACACGTAATATCACCCCCACTTTGTCCGCCACATTCCGCATTTAACAACTGACTAGGATGCAGGAATGTTGTATTATAATTTTGGAGGAAATTTTCAGTATGTGTATCACGCAGTCGGGGATACCGGGGACAAGCAGTCCCTCTCTCTGTTTTGCATAATGACATACCGGTCCTCGAAAATCCGCCAAATTTGCAAAACGTTTATTCAAATGACCCGGTAAACCCCTCCTGTGAATATATTCTACTTAAAGGATACTTGGAAAATAAAATTAAACTTAAATTCCTGTATATTAACGTAAAGTGACGAAAGACGTGAGAGGAAAATTAAAATACAAACTCGGATTTTTATTATTTCTTCTCAGCCAATTTGAGGCTGGAAAGGATTTTTATAAAGTAGTGCTACTGCGGAAACTTCGAAAGGGTGTAATGGGATGACTTCCTTGTCGCAATTTTCTTTGAGGATTTTATATAAGGGCTTTTCCAGCAAGTTCTGCTTTTC
The DNA here is from genome assembly GCA_964006375.1 of Tillus elongatus. Taxonomy (NCBI): domain Eukaryota; kingdom Metazoa; phylum Arthropoda; class Insecta; order Coleoptera; family Cleridae; genus Tillus; species Tillus elongatus. The sequence continues at coordinate 172,932,424 of OZ023264.1, read as the reverse complement.
GCTATTGCCGCCGATAACTTTAATTTAAGCAAAAAAAAAACCTCGCGGCGCGGGAAGGTTATTTTGATTGCGAGAAAAAATAGTAGTAATAAGTGAATATTTCGTTAAAAGAATGACATCAAAATTGGTAAATAGTATAACTTTTTATAGTAGAAGCCATGTCCCAAATCTTATCGAAATAACTTTACTTATTATTTGCAGACACATAAATTTTCAGAACAATGAAATCAAAGTTTTGACGAGAAAACTTGTCACATTTGCCTAGAGGACGATCTTATCGAAGCAATGTACCTGCAAAAAATACACCTGCCGAAATATAAAAACTTTGGATGCAGCATGTGCGTTATAGAAGTGAATTTTCATAAAAATGTTTTTAATAGCAAATATGTCGTTCTAATGCAAGCACGCATCAATCTGGTTACCGGTATAACCTATATAGTAAACAGAATGTACCATATACATTGTTTGAAAAGGTACAAAATTTTTTTGATAATAAACGTCAAATATTTCGGAGAAAACTGGTTCCTAGCCAACAAACCTTAGGTTAATAGCAAATTGAGTTATTGAAATTTGAAGGATTTAATAAAAATTCGCTACCAAAACGCACTTACTGCGTTTTGGTAGCGTTTTCTGGAAGAATTCCAGAGCCGATTATTTCGTTGTGTGTAAGTGAATGGAAAATATTTTGAACGTTTATTATAAGAAAGGGACGCTTTTTTTAAAGTTTATTTTCGAAATTTGAATTTCAGGGTAAACTGTTTAGTTTTAATATTCCGGTATTAAATTTCCACCCTGTATTGAAAACTTTAATATTAGACCATACATATGGGGTATCTCCGCATTCAGAAAAATGTGATCCATCGAATAGGGATGAAAAAATGTGGGGTTGCTATATAAAAAAGGATAAAGTGGTGGGGGTAAAATGGTGGAAGTTATTTTTTTTACTATGATTATAACATAATGTTCGACAAATTAAACTTAACGTGTCTCAGCGTTTTCCACAAAAACAATTTTTTGCTAAATAATGAATTTTATTCCATAAGCGTGTATCACAATATATATATATATATATATATATATATATATATATATATATATATATATATATATATATATATATATATATATATATGTTCATTTAACTGATTTTTTAATTTATATATTTTTCTCCTCTTTCTATAAATATGTTTTTCTTCTCCTTTCTAATCACATCTTTTTTCTTGACTGCTGTACATTTTTCTTTCATTTTTTCCAGATATATAAGATCAAAACTTATTTGTAAAATATTATTAGTTGGATTAGTTAATTAAATTAGAAAATTAGAAGGATTCTCGCGATGGCAAAGCAAGCATACAACAGACAAATACCGGTTTCGTTAAGAGATGTTAACTTGGACCCGGTCAAGGGGTCTATCAAGTCACACGTACGGTATGTTATAATATACGAGGCAAAAAGCTAGACTTCAAATAAGCAAGACAGGAAGAAAATGTAAACACTCAAATTGTGTACATGGCGAAAAATTGCAAGCATAAGGTACACAGAGATAGAAAGACTAATAAGGATGTGGTACAAAAGGCAAACATTGTTGGATATATTTTAAGACATAATGACTTTCTAACATCATTTGAAGGACACTTAGTAGCATAGAATTGGGGGGAATAACAAGAGAAAAGGTCCTGGAAAATCTGGACAGCTAGTAAGGTGTGGAAGCTACAATAACCTAAAATATCTGCTGGAGAACATGATGAGTTATAATTGCGACGACAGACCGATATCACCTTTAAACTATCTGATATTACCAAGGCTAGCGTATTTTCCATAAATTGCATATTTTCATATATTTTGTATTATTTGCATATTTTACAATTTTTAGGGGTTTCTGTATATAGCAAAAGCCATATACTTGTCTCAAGGTAAGCAACCGCTAAGGCAAATTTATAGGCCGTTCAAATGTAGTTGGCGGAAAGGAGATGCCAAATTCCTGGTATTTTATATTTAGAGCGCTTCACTCAAATATAAGACAGTGCGCTAGGTAGGGTGAGCTACCTCTGGGCTCTTAGAATATACCGCCTTCTAGCTTTGTAGGTGCTATACCTAAATACCTAGTAGGTGAGAGTATAAAAACAAATTCTTGGAAGGGTTGTCGGTAATGGCGCTCTTTTCTTTGTACTTTACACCAACGTGAAATAAAAAGCAAAATGCAATTTGTAGATATTGGATAAATCTAAAATTCGTAAGAACTAGGGTTTTACGCTCGCCTATCATAAAAACTGTGTGGAATTCCCAATAATACCTACAGAATGTATTGAAAGGACTGACCGTCGGGTCATTTTATTCGTATCTTAAAACTCGTAAGAAGACATTAAAGGGGATTAGGGCTGATTTACTTAGACGCCAGTAGTGTCTAGAATTGAAATAATTTGTTTCTCTTATTTATTTTCCTTGTGCTGCTTGTGCTTAGTTGCACGCGCAGTAAATTTACTTCGTCTTCAGACAGTGTTAGTGTAGGGTTTTTATTATTTTATACTGTAAAAAAATGTGCTCCAAATTGCCAAGCTGGATACGGCCACACATAGGGTTTTCCTTAGATGGTGACAACGTTTTTTGTAAACCATGCGGGAAAGTGGTAAGTTACTTTTTATTTTAAGCAACTGATCTATTTTCTTTGTTTTTCTAACCTTCGCCATTAATCAGCCCAGTATCAATTTGCAAATTTTTTTCGACACATGATTTTTATAATCGAAAATTATAAAATTCAATCGAAATGAAAAATTAAATAAAGTAATAAAAAAATACCTTGCAGTTCTTAAAAAAATTACTGAAATACAATTTAAAAATCTTTTTCTTTATTTATATTACTTAATTCACGGATATTGTATAAAAACAATAATAAATTTCTACTTATTCGAAAAAAAAATGTAGAATCATGTGGTAATATTGATTTCTTTTCGAATAGATTTCAAGCGCAAGGAAATATCTCATAGACCAACACTGTAAGACACCTCTGCATCGAAGAAATTGTGAAAAACGAAATTCAAAGAATACGTCCCAAGCATTAATACGCGAATGTTTGGGTAACCAAACAAAGAAAGCAGAAGGCAACTGTTGATTCTAACATTCCACTGAATAAATTAAATAACACTGTCTTCAAGTTATTTTTGGAAAAATATTGTAAACAGTCTATACCAGATGAAAGTACTTTGAGAAAAAATATGGTTGAAAAATGCTATTTCGAAACATCTTCAGAAGTAAAAATTCTTATAAAAAATATTTTTTTACGGTGTAGTAGATGAAACTCAAGATGTTTGTGGTATATATATTGCTAATTTAATGATAAGTACTTTAACTGAAATTTCTCCACCTAGACCTTATTTAATTGCAGTCAAAGAATTAGAAAAAACAAATAATATTATTATAACAAGATTTATTCGAGAGGATCTATCAAACGTGTTTTTACCAAATGCTGTACCAGTTGATAAAGTTGTATTACTGCTTATCGATGCTGCTTTATATATGGCCAAAGCTGGAATTCATTTAAAAGTATTTTATCCCAACTTAATTCATTGTACGTGCCTGGCTCATGGGTTAGACAGGGTAGCAGAAGAAATTAGACAGCAACTTCCTTTAGTCAACGAATTTATTAATAATATGAAAAAAGTGTTCGCCAAAGATCCTTTGAGAAGTTCTGCCTGGGGTACCATTACCTCCTAGACCTGCAATCACGCGATGGGGAACCTGGATTATTTTATTTTGAACATCATTACAGAAATCATGAAGTAAGTGCGTCAATAAAACAAGCAAAATTACTTTAAAGGACTCCAAATTGAGCCAGCAAGTATGTTTTATTAAACAGTAATTATAAAATAGTTACAGAAACTATAAAAAATTTCAGCAGCAAAATGTTTTGCTAACTGCATCAGTTAAAATGATAGAACATTTCAAAGAAACTATTGATAAAGCAAACGGGCCTGTTGCAAAACAAATTACAAAAAAAAATATCAGAAACACGCACAAAAAATGAGGGTTCTACCAAGTTAACGCAGATTGCAAAAACTCTGGTTGGAGGTTTTTCAGACGATTTAAACAATGTAGACCCTGCCATATTGTCAAGATTAAAATATGCTCCAATTACCTCAGTCGACGTAGAACGCTGTTTTTCTTCGTATAAAAACTTACTAACTGAGAGAAGGCAATCTTTCAAAATAGATAATTTAGAGCGCTAGGTAATAATATCTGTTAATAGTATTATTTGCAATAATAATATTAATGAATAATTAACTTTAGTATAATTAGGGTCCTATGTGGTATTGATTGTGAATAAAATTAATAGCTAAGACCTTTAAAAACATGTTTTTATTGGTATACTATGATTATTTATGCATTGCTTATATCGATATTTTTGTGCATATTTTGTTCAACTTGATGCATATTTTTTTCAAATTTCCTGAATATATATGCCCATATTTCACCTAGAACGTTTGCATATAAATCCGAGCCCTAGATAATACCCAGAAATTGTAGTAGTTTAGCAACAAATTTCCGAAATATTAGTCAAAAGATGCAATAGGCATGGATGCAAAATGATGAAAATGTTTTGTATCCTCCTACTATGTCGAAAATCATAACTACTGGACAATTGATAGTCCCTTTATTAATCTTATTTTTAAAGGGGTAGACATTGATCCAATCCAATCCATAGCAGGTGGTAGTGGAATTTTCCTTTATGTAATAGTAAAGGATTTTTTCACGCCCGAGGAGGTACCACCCCATACATCAAGGGGCCGGTGAAGTCCCAACGGACGTTTCCGGTTCTGGTGTATGAGTCGGTTTCCCTTATAAGCAAAAATGATGATGGCTCCTCCTTGTATAAAATATTCCGGAGGCAAAATACCCCTCCATTCGGATCTCCGGGAGAGGGGTGTACAGGGGGCGCCAACATCAAGATTTAACATATCCTTTTCGAATATATGTGGCCTAAATTCTAACCTGAACTCCGTCCACCATTTCCTCCAGGCTAACAGGCCCCAACTCCTCTTCCTCACCGAAACCCAAATCAGTGCCAAAACAGCCACTAAACACCTTAATTTCCCGGGGTATGAGCTCCTTACTGCCTTTAGATTGCATGGAGGCGTGTGCGCATACGTTCGTAGAAATCTACCCTGCACCAGACTTCCCAATTTAGAAGCTGGAAGAAAAGACATACTATGGATAAAACTCTCTCTCAGGGCTGCAACTAAATTCATCTGTTGCATTTACCGGTCACCTTCTGACAACAACTTTGTCCAGCTCTTTGACTACCTTTCTGAAAAAACCGACTATCTGATTTCTGAATATCCTTCCTCCGAGGTCACTATTCTTGGTGACTTCAATGTCCATAATAAGGAATGGCTAGGATCTTCAAAAACCGATCCACAAGGGAGAGCAGCGGAGGCCTTTGCAGTCAGCAATTCTTTGGCCAATATGGTTCAGCAACCTACTTACTTTCCTCGTATCCCAACACACAGCTCAAATCCCTTGGATCTCCTTCTTACTACAAATCCTGAATGCTATAAGATATCAGTCACCGCCCCCCTTGGTCGCTCAGACCACGGCATGGTCACTGCTTCCTGTGCAATGCAACCCGAGGTCACACAGTCATCACACCCACGTATCGTTTGGCACTACAACTCCGCAAACTGGGACGAAATGCGGGATTACTTTTCCTCATTTCCATGGGCGTCTGTCTGCTTCTCTCATCCTGACCCCTCTGATATCTCACAAAACGACACCGAAATTATCCAAGCTGGCATGGAATTATTTATTCCACGTACACAGAAAACCTCTTCAGCCACTCAAAAGGCCTGGTTCTCTAAATCCTGTGACAAGGCCAGACTTGAAAAGGTCAAAGCTCACAAAACGCTTCTACACAATCCCAGTCAAGAAAATCGTCAAGCATTCAACGACGCAAGAAACCGCTATGTCCGCATTCTTTCTGAGGCAAAAAACTCGTTTAATAACCACATCAAAAACAAAGTCCTCTCAAGCTCCAACGGCGGCAAACCCTTCTGGACTCTTGCTAAGTCTATTGGGAATAATTTCAGCAAGAGCACGTTCCCACCTCTCGTCTCAGGTGATGAAATTGTTTCTACCGCCCTGGGCAAGGCTGAACTTTTTGCTTCGTTGTTCGCCGGAAATTCTACTCTCAACCCACCTCCAAATGTTCAACCACCAACAGTCCCCAATGTCGCGCATAAAATGACTGATATCATTTTCAAAACTAAAAAGGTACGAAAGATGCTCTCTTCTCTTAATACCAGGAAAGCCTCTGGCCTTGACGAGATCCCAGCAATTGTTCTCAAAAAATGCGCACCAGAACTTGCTCCTGTCCTGACTCGTCTATTTCAGATATCTTACAATAAAGGCATATTCCCTAGTAACTGGAAAACTGCTCGAGTACAACCCATCCCCAAGAAAGGATCCAAAGCGCTTCCTAGCAACTACAGGCCTATTTCTCTCCTTTCAGTCATCTCTAAAGTGATGGAAAAGTATATAAACTTTGAAAACTTGAAAAACACAGTCTAATCCACGACAGGCAGTATGGATTCCGTCAGCGCAGATCGACTGCCGACCTCCTTTCCTTTGTCACCCATTCTTGGAACAAGTCTATGGAACAACACGGTGAATCCCAGATTGTTGCTCTAGACATATCCAAAGCATTCGACCAGGTCTGGCACGCAGCGCTGCTTAATAAACTTCCGGCCTATGGCCTACCACCAAAACTTTGTACCTGGACAGCAAATTTCCTCTCCAACAGGAGCATATCTGTTGTTGTGGATGGCCATTCCTCTAAACTCTATCCAAATAATGCAGGAGTTCCTCAAGGTTCAGCTTTAGCCCCTACTTTGTTTCTTCTCCACATCAATGACCTCCTCTCTAGCACATCCAACCCAGTTCACAGTTACGCGGACGACAGCACGCTCCACTCAAACATACAATATTCTAAGCCTGTCTCTTTAGCCCAATTAGATGAGGATCGCAGACTCATGGAGGGTTCTGTCTCCGTAGACCTCCAAAAAATATTAGACTGGGGAAGTAGAAATCTTGTACAATTCAACCCCACCAAAACTAAGTCTTGCTTTCTTTCTCACAAGAGATACAGCAGCCCTAGACCCATCACAATGAACAACCAAGTTATTCAAAGTAATGAGTCCTTTTCTCTTGTTGGCATTTCTGTGGATCGAAATCTTAATTGGCACCAACATGTTACATCAATTGCAGAAGCGGCTGCTAAGAAATTGGGTTTCCTCTTCCGGGCTCGCAAATACTTTTCACCAACTAATCTCTATACCTTATACACTTCACAAATAAGGCCAAACCTCGAATACTGCTCCCACATCTGGGGTGCAGCAGCCGCTTCTACACTCGCTTACCTGGACTCCATTCAAAAGAGAGCTATACGTCTCATAGGTGACCCTACCCTCACCCAAAGGCTTCCATCCCTTGCCCACCGACGTGCCGTTGGTGACCTCTCTCTCTTTTATAGATATCTGCACGGGCACTGCTCAGAGGAGCTTTCCTCCATAATTCCCCCACCTGCTGCCCCCAGCAGATCTACCAGGGGAACAGAGCGAATGCACCCTTTTAATGTCCAGGTCACCAGACATAGAACATCTTGTTATGCCCGCTCTTTTGTCCCGAGGACTTCCAAGTTGTGGAATTCCTTGCCGGCACATGTTTTTCCTTCTCCTCCGAACCTCCAAACCTTCAAGTCCAGAATTAACAAGCTGCCTCTTTCCTCCTTGTCAACACCCACGGTACGATAGTATTTAGGCTGTAAGCCCTCGTGGTGTGTTGTTGACATAAAAAAAAAACCCTTGATACTCTACAAGGCAAGACGGTCGCGTCGCCTGGTGTTGTTGCCTTCGTCGAATGTTATTCATTTTATCAGGATCGCATGCCGGGTGTTGCGTGTCCCTAATGACTGTAAACTGCTTCACAGTAGCGGCCGCGCACACTCTAAGTCCACCAGGCTCGTAATGGACATCACCTCCGACCCCGGCACAGGAAAGAATTTTAATGAATGAATTCGACTCACATTTCCGCACATATCACTACGGCTAGAGTTCAGACCCTGCAAATTAAACTCTTTTTCTTTTTATACAGTTTTTGCCGCGTCATTAACTCAATTTGCTATCACTCATTACAAGAGTATGTTTACACATAGCTCTTGTTACATGAGGCGCTCGTGTTCGTTTAATATGCTTTTAGCTCTAAATGAAATAGTCGGACGGTATTTATTTTTTTTAGCTGTTAACTTGTCACGCGTATCTCTCAATATTTATCTGGTTTTTTATCGCAATATAACTTGCTATAGTTTGGTAAATTTGTTTACGCGCCTACGAAGCTGCCAAGTTTACAAAACTAAATCAGCTTTTTCAAATGGCCTTGAAAGTACAACTAGTGAATCATCTTTTGATCTAGCATATTTCTTTGGATGGTAAATATATCAAACCATCTACAAGAAGGTGAGTTGCAAAGCGTTCACAAAATCTCAAGAACTTCTGATAAGCAAGGCTCGGATTTTTATGCAAACAAATGTGAAAAAAATATGCACCAACTTGAACAAAATATGCACGAAAATATCGATGCAATGCATAAATAATCATAGTATAGCAATAAAACAAAATTTTAAAGGTCTAAGCTATTAATTTTATTCACAATCAATACCACATAGGACCCTAATTATATTATTAATTAATTATTTATTAATACTATTATTGCAATTATTACTATTAACAGATATTATTAAGTGGCGCTCTAAATTATCTATTTTGAAAGATTGCCTTCTCGCAGTTAGTAAGTTTTTATACTAAGAAAAACTTCGTTCTACGTCGACTGAGGTAATTGGAGCATATTTTAACCTTAATATGGCAGGGTCTACATTGTTTAAATCGTCTGAAAAATATCCATTCAGAGCTTTTGCAATCTGCGTTAATTTGGTAAAATACTCATTTTTTGTGAGTGTTTCTGATAATTTTTCTGTAATTTGTTTTGTAATTACTTCGTCAATAGTTTCTTTGAAATGTTGTATTAATTTAGCTGATTCAGTTAGCAAAACATTTTGCTGCTGAAATTTTGTTATAGTTTCTGTAACTATTTTATAATTACTGTTTATAAAACATAGTTGCTGACTTAATTTTGAGCCCTTTAAAATAATGTTTGCTTGTTTCACTGACGCACCTGATTCATCTGAAAATTCAAGCATTACCTCCGTGATTTCTCTAAAATGTTCAAAATAAAATAACGCAGCTTTGATCCAGGTTCCCCATCGCGTAATTACAAGTCTAGGGGGTAATAGTACCACAGGCAGAACTTCTCTATACCATTGACCTCTTAAAGGAGCTTTGACGAACACATATCATTAATTAATTCATTCACTAAAAGAAATTGCTGTCTAATTTCTTCTGCTACCCTGTTTAACCCGTGAGTCAGGCCCGTAATATGAATTAAGTTGGGACATTTTTTTTAATGAATTCCAACTTTGACCATAATATGAAGCAGCATCGGTAAGCAGTAACAAAACTCTATCAACTGCTACAGCATTTGGTAAAAACACGTTTGACAGATCCTCTTGAATAAATCTTGTTATAGTAATATTATTTGTTTTTTCTCATTCTTTGACTGCAATTAAATAAGGTCTAGATGAATAAATTTCAGTTAAGGTGTCTATCATTAAATTAGCAATACATCTACCACAAACATCTTGAGCTTCATCTACTACAACGCAACAAAAATTATTTTTTATAAGACTTTTTACTTCTGAAAAAGTTTCTAAAAAGCATTTTTCAACCATATTATTTCTCAAAGTACTTTCATATGGTATAGACTGTTTACAATATTTTTCCACAGATGACTTGAAGACAGTGCTATTTATTTCATTCAGTAGAATGTTAGAAGCAACCATTGCATTGCATAAGTTAAATTTAAAGGTATCCTCTTCTGCTCTTATTGTTTGGTTTCCCAACCATTCCCGTATTGATGCTTGGGATGTATCATTTGAATTTCGTTTTTCACCATTTCTTTGATGCATATGTGTCTTACAGTGTTGGTGTATAATATATTTCCTTGCGCTTGAAATCTGTTCAAAAAGAAATCAATATTACTACAGGCATCTACATTTTTTTTTTCGAATAAATAAAAATTTAGTACTGTTTTTATACAATATCCGTGAATTAAGTAATAAAAATAAAAAAGTATACAATACAATACAACACGAAATAAAACAGAACTGTTAAATTTTACCTTTCACACTGCAAAAATTGGTAGTTAATAAGAAACGATTAATGATACCAAGTATGTTTTAGATAAGCGACAAGATAAGGAATTTAAGATAAGAGTCAGTGAAGAATTCCAGAGCAGATTATTTCGTTGTGTGCAAGTAAATGGGGAACATTTTGAACATTTCTTATAAGAAAGGGATGTTTTTATTAAGTTTATTACCAAATTTTGAATTTCAGGGTAAACTGTTTAGTTTTAATATTCCGGTAAAAAGTTTCCACCCTGTATTGAAAACTGTAATATTAGACCATACATATGGAGTATCTCCGCATTCACAAAAATGTAATCCATCGAATTGTGATGAAAAAATGTGGGGTTGCTATTTTTAAAAAAATTGGATAAAATGGTGAGAGTTTAATTTTTTTAACTATGATTATAAGATAATGTTCAACAAATTAAACTTCACATATCTCAGAGTTTTCCACAAAAACTATTTTTTACTGAATAATGAATTTTATTTCATAAGTGCGTTTCACACTGTATATATATATATATATATATATATATATATATATATATATATATATATATATATATATATATATATATATATTGCTATGGTATTTAGTGTGGTTTCTTTTATAGCACTTTTAATTGTAGAGTATGAGAATTAAATTGCGTCTTTATTTTAAAAAAACGCTAAAATCGATGATACTGAAATTATGCCAAAAATTGTTTACTTACTACTGCGATTTTAAATTTTTCTCTTATCTCATGGCTAGGGTTCTGTGCTTGGGCTGGCATTTTTGTTTAATATATGGTTTTGTGTTTGGAAGTTTCAATATATATATATATATATATATATATATATATATATATATATATATATATATATATATATATATATATATATATATATATATAAAGGGTTCTTTTGATTTTACTTTTAATTAACTGTGAAAAATAGCCTTACTTAATCATATAACTAATATTTGTTTGATTTGAGGTCAAAATTAAACAGATTATGTAGGTACAATCTAGTATGTTTTATTTTTGATTGATTAAATTCACAAATTTCCATTAAAAAAGGTTATATCAAATTTATCATCACAGATTGTCGTTAAAGCAACAGAAATCAAATTTATTTAAAACAATGAATTAACTAACTATGATATAGTGATTCGGGCTTTACCTAATATCCCGCTTAGTGAACTAAATATACATTAAAACCATCAATGGGACAAAAATATTCTTAAAAACTATTCACACTATATAAAAAAGAGTCTGCACATTTATTATGATAAAGTTCATAAAACGACTTACTGTGGCGTCCCATTTGCTTCTTCCATTTGATGTGTACTTATTACTTTCCACTTGATCTACTGTTTGGATTTAGTAGCTTGCCTGTGATTATTAATTAATTTCCATTTTATTTAAAACGGTCTTAACAAACCGTGTACCAGGTATTCATTTTTTTTATTTTCTTTACACAAAAAATATGATTTTATTATGAGGCACTTGCCTTTTACGTTTTTCTCAACTTCCATATTTACAGTGTCGTCGCAAGTCAACGAATTTCAAGTTTCACTTGCCGCAGCTCAATTACGAATCGTCCTCTCCGACCTGCCGTGGTCTCCTTAAATAAACTATACCTGTGTTACAAAAACCTTTTCTCGCTGTACCTCGGGTAAAACAAAGTTCATAGGCCTTGCGTTTTCCCATTGTCCAACTTTTTGTTCGATGCACTATTTTGAAACAACCACACACAAAAACTATCCTTATCAACTAACACTGCGTCTTTTCTTACAAAAAACTTATTTTTAACTTAATATTATAAATGTATAATATAGTAAATGAACTTACTGCCTAAGGATAAAAAATAAAATCGTTATATTCTATTAATACTCTATTAATCAAAACAAGGCTATTGTTCTGAGTTCTATTGTATTTTAACGACGTTTGCTTCGTGAAATTTAAAATGTACTACATGTAAAAAAGAAATAATTGTCCTGTATTCTTTTAGCTCTCTTGCTATTCCTTATTGAAACCTAAAATATTTTACACTCTCAATATACAGGGCATTTAAATATTAGGAAGTATTAATTTTATACACATGCCCGTTTTTCTCCACAATAATGTTTCTAATTTTCTGACATAATTGCTATCTATAGCAATATATATATATATATATATATATATATATATATATATATATATATATATATATATATATATATATATATATATATATATATATATATATATATATATATATATATATATATATATATATATATATATATATATATATATATATATATATATATATATATATATATATATATATATATATATATATATATATATATATATTTCCAGTTGCTACAGGGAGGCAAAAAAAGTCTTCGTTGTTTTTTAATACTGTTATGCATCAGCCAATGAAAATGTTTTATTTGATAAAACCAAACATAGAAAACCAGTTATTAAACTTATCTCCCATATTTATAATTCAAGCTTAGCATTACGGGAGTCTAATATTGCTGTGTAATAATGATTCTTTATCATTAAAAGATTGAGTAATATAGAACAAGGTCACCATAATTACTCCGCTTCACGGCATAAAGAAATCGATTGGGGTCGCGTGATGTTTAGCACAAGTTGCCCGTTTCTTAGTCTCCCCGATGGTGTTAAATGTGATAATCAAATTGCAGCCGTTCAGTTGTAAAATATATAATACTTTACGGCAAAATATCTTGCCAATTTGAGTATTCACAACTGAAGCTTTCCACCTCTTAATTGTGTTAATTCTACATTTGATAAGTTTCGCACCAAGCACTGTTAGCTACGCACGCACACTTCCTGACATCTGTTGTTGGTTATTGATTTAACGTACTTATACTTTATTCAAAGTATATAAAATAATAAGAATGGTCCTTTTTGCGTATTTGTCCATAAATAGAAGGTTTTGACGCTTTTGCTACCAAGCGTCACATTGAAAGAGGCCCTTTTAGCGAATCTTTGTAGAAAGAATTCTGAGGAGATGTCAAGTTTTGAATTTTGAAAAAAAAGGTTTTAGAATAAATGCTAACTAGGTCTGATAGAAAACTTATTCGGGGTTAGTTTCAATATAAATATATATATATATATATATATATATATATATATATATATATATATATATATATATATATATATATATATATATATAATAATTTATTGAACAATATACATTTTCCTCACAAAACAACTTACAAGATTAAGAGCCTGGTTGTTCAATAACGTTAAAAGTCACCCAAGTCGAAGACTTTTTGGTGATACTTGTAACATCATTCTCTCTAAAAAATAAGCTAGTGGACATACTCTGACATTGTAAAGAAATACAAACAAAAACCAAAACTGTAGACGAACTCCAGGGATTCGCGGAAAATATAAAAAAGTATAATTATCCTTTTTCGACTATAGATACAATTTCTTTTCCCAAACGTTTTAAGCCACACTATGGGTAGCCTACACACCCTTACACATGCGCGGGCCCACAGGTCAGGCGCCAGGCACAAGAAACACAAAATATAAAGCCAAGACCACTACACCAGCATATTAACTTCTATGACCCTGTGGATCACTTCACGATCTACTCGAACTATCCACTTTTTTAAACCAATTTTAAAATCTGGAAGTCCATGCTGCTGGCGAATTTGGGCTGGTATAGAATTAGATATTCTAACGCAAAGGTAAGCATAGGAACGCTGTGCAATGGTCTTCTTGGCTCTTTCCGTTGTAGATGCGTATGCGCAGTGTCTCGTATTATAATTGTGACACAACTTCTTCAATTCACATCGATGAATATTCTGGTATACAGCAGCGTTAAAATAGAAAAGCTGCCTAATACCCAGCAGTTTTGTCTCAGGGTATAAAATATCAGTAGCATATGTGTGTTCTTTACCATACATCACCTGTATGAGACAATTTTGAGCAATCTGTAATTGAGATATATGGCACCTTCCAGCACCACCCCAAGCTATTATAGCATAGCGCAAGTGACTCTCCACTAAAGAATAATATAGACTCATCAGGTGTTTGATGTGTAGCATCTCTTTCAATACTTTAAATTTTAGCATCACAGAGCCAATTTTTTAGTTACATTTAAAATGTGGTGCTCCTATTTCATTTGTAAATCTATAGTAACACCTAAATACACTGCATGCTTCACACTCTTTATCTTCATGCCATCACATATTTCCAAGGTGGTAAGTTTCTTTCGTAACATGAAAATGGTATATACACTGTCTTCGCCGCATTTACAGTTAACAACCGGTTTTGAAACCATTCCAGGATGTTTCGAAAATCCGATTCAACTGTAGATTTGACTATACCCCATGATGCTGCGTTATAAAATGTAGCAGCATCAACCGCGTATCCAACTATCTTTCCTAGCGATCTAACATAAAAAAGGTCGTTTATATAAATATTGAATAATAAGGGTCCTAGAATGGTTCCTTGCGGAACACCACAGTTCATTTTTACCACATCACTCAAAACGCCATTCACACACACCACCTGATATCTGTCAGACAGATAGCCTGCAATATATATATATATATATATATATATATATATATATATATATATATATATATATATATATATATATATATATATATAATTTGTTCTGATGGCACCTACATTGCACACATATTGTAATAGTGGCCATCAGTTTACCAAAGTGACACGCGAATTTGCGTGCCACTTTGCTTTTAACAGAAATAGGCGTTTCGGTCTCTACTGTCTACAGGCAAAAATACCAATTTCTCCTTGGGTGCCATTTTGAGTCATTTTATCTACACTTGCGCTTCATTAGCTGATCATTATTGCCAACAGACTGCGCTCCATTTATACACGAGTGTAAACTCTAAGTAACTAAACGACTAAGTGATCCCTTGAAACTTGCTGCTATTTGTGACACCCATAGTTTGGTAACAGTGCGTGTGTTTGAATCGGTGTTATCGGGGTGGCGAGGTCGCGGACGAGCCCTGGGGGAGAGAAAAAAGTGTTTGAATGTTAGACAAATATGAAGGTTTATGGTGTAGGCTTATTTGAACACATCGCTAGTTTTAGTAAATTTTCTTTAAAAAAGTTTACTAATGAGGAGATCCCGACTTTCGAATTTCGAAAAAATGTCTTCAAATGAGCGCGAACTAGTCTCCCTAGAACCTATATTCAGGGTCAGTTTCAATTTTTATATGTTATATATATATATATATATATATATATATATATATATATATATATATATATATATATATATATATATATATATATATATATATATATATATATATATATATATATATATATATATATATCATGCCGATTACTCAAAACATAAAATCCAGTTTTGATCACATTTGCAAGTGGCTTGGATAATTTCGATAGTCAGGAAAATCGGCCCAGGTTTTCGCGGGAAATTTTGTGTTTTCTTTCAAAACAAAATTATATCTCCGTAAATAACCAAGTCAGGGCAAGAAAATTTAATACGCTGGTTTCTACCATAAACGGTATTCTATGTGCCAAAATTTAGATCTCGACCTTAAAAGACAAAAAAGTTAGAGGTAAACTAATTTTTAATTAATTAAATCTGATTCAAGAAAATAAAACGTCAAATTTGATTGAGTGAAAAATACTACAAGAAATGACTAACAAGCTCCTAGATATGTGTTTAAGTCGTTATTTTACTTGATTTCGTTAAATATGAGCAAAAAATCCATTGTAAATCAAAATGGTTTTGTGTAAATTGTAAAACGTTGAACAATTAACATTTATTATAGGATATACCTGCTAGTACATATATGTCGAACGTAGCTCAGTGAGCCAAGTCCATGTCCGTCGGATAATCGACTCCCACATGACGAATTTTAATCCTAGTTAGTGACTTTACTTTTTATCATTTAAAAAAAAATCTAATTTCACTTTACCGTTATCTTGTTTGTTGTTATTCTGATGAATTTTTTAGCGAGTTTTTGTATAAAAGATTATTTAATAGAGAGGAGATAAAAACTTTTAAGACTTAATTCAATTTGAATAGCAGATCTAGGTGTTTGCTCTTGCCCCAGCTTATTGAAATCGTTCCATATGTAAAACAGTCGTAGACTTTTCCCATGGATTCACAAGTGCTTGTTTTAGTTAATTTTCTTTAAAAAGGTCTCTAGTGAGGGGATTCTGACTTTTGAATTTAGAAAAAAATTCTTCAAATGAGCGCGAACTAGGCCTCCTAGAACCCACATCCAGGGTCACTTTCAACCTTTCATATATGTGTATATATATATATATATATATATATATATATATATATATATATATATATATATATATATATATATATATATATATATATATACATATATATATATATATATATATATATATATATATATATATATATATATATATATAATAAAAAATTTTGCTGCATGTTAAAAGAAAAAAATATTATAGGAATTTAAAGCAAAAAAAAGGGTTTTCCTCAAAACGTCAAACACGCGATTTGAAACGTCAAAATTGGCAACATTTAGGCAAAGAACCTGAAATAATTACGGATTATGTAAAGAGTGTTCTGCAAACCCTTACGTTTCAGCTTACACCATCATTCTTCTTCATTTTTCTAAAATATTTGCAGACAATTCATTTCAAATAGACCCTTTCTCTGATGCTTTGGCATTAGTTTATGGCTTAACGGTACTAGGGAAGAAATGGACTAGGACTAACAATTTACAAAATTGTTAGTTGGTTATACATAGTCTCTATTTTACAACATTTTGTGTTATCTCGAGCTGTCGTCACAACATACTACTTGGTTCCGCAACGAGATGGCGACTCCTGTCTTACATCTCTCTTTGTGCTGTGAGGCTGGCTACCATAGCCGTATTGCTTTATAGGTTTATTCTCACTGCAATTAGTATACCGTACTGACGAGCTCTAATTAAAACGAAACCGGTCTGCGGTTGTTATTGTGGTGGAGAATACATCTAGCTTTACATACATTGCCCCTATATTAGGGACGAAATGGGCCATGGCTGACAATTTAGAATCTTGTTAGTTGGTTGTACATAGTCTCTATTTTATAACATTTTGTGTTATTTGGAGTTCTGCAACGAGATGGCGACTGCTGTCTCACATCTCGCTTTGTGCTGTGAGGCTGGCTACCATAGCCGTATTACTTTATAGGTGCATTCTCACTGAAATTAGTATACCGTACTGACGAGCTCTAATTAGAGCGAAACCGGTCTGCGGTTCTAATTGTGGTGAGAATATATCTAGCTTTTATGCTTCTTTACTTGAGTACTCAGATTTTAACATAAATATTTTTCTCTGGTTTGTGATCTATAAAAAATGTAATCGATGGAGCCATCTAAATCCGGCCTGCTCTGAGCTTTTCAGCTTTGAATGTCTACATTTCGTGTAAGATGCGTATAACTCACTTAATGCATCAACATCACTCTTTCAACAACCTCAACACAAGTTCAGATCATAACATAACTCTACTACAAGTTGACTGTTTTACTGACTCGTTATTTTTATTGTTTCTAGTGCGCTATCTTGTATTCCTTTATTTTTAGTGCCCTTAAATGTTATTGCAGAAATATCTAATAAAATTCAGATGCATTTAACGATAGCTACCTTGTTTTGTTCCATATTTCTGCAGATTTACATCTTTCATTTTTGACGTACATTAGATATGACAACATAAAAGTGACTCAACTTAAAGAGCATGTCCATGATTGTGTCATAAATGTCATTTTAGAATAGGGTGGAGACGGGTGATAAGGTTGAAAGTATGGTGAGAGCTAGTGTTCAATAAAATATAATAAAGGCAAAGCGTGTAAAATTACCAGAGCTTTTACCACACATGTAGACAAGCAGGCTGTAAAATATTGATGGGTGGGTGTTTGCACTTTTAGCTTACATTATCTTAAATATCTTTTAAAGTACCTGACAGACTTGTGGGGACTACATGCAGAATGGTTTCAGTTTTGAAAGCGACTTCTTTGAGGCTAGATTTTTTATGTAAAGTTGGCTGGTACAGTATACAGGGTGACTCTTTATTTTAGTAAATACACACATCGGAAAAGTCTAGGGATATTTTTAAATAATACAAAAAAGGAAACAAATTGATTTTATTATCGGTCAAATTGCACTCACGGTGTATGTATTTAATCAATCATTCAATATATAACCATCTGTTGTTAAAAAAAGTTAAAATGATATCAAAATTGATAAACCCGATACATGATAAAAGTAGAATTTTCATATGTACCGTTGAATTTAGTTTCGAATGTAGTCATTCCTCAGTTGTTGTTTAGTAGCTGCATCTAAAATATAATGTTTTACCATGGAACGGCGACATTTGGATTTAGACCAAATGAATCGAGCGATAGGCCTTCTTCAAGCGGACATGCGACAGAATGAAGTAGCTGAGCGGATGGATGTTTCCCAAAGTGTGATAAGTCGTTTATGGAGGCATTTTAGGAAAACTGGCAGTCCGGCCGAGCAACATCCAGGACGAGGACGCTCAACGACGGCAGGTCAGGATAGACTTTTATGTTTAACTGCCAGAAGTCAGCACCTGGATTGGTTACGACTCTGAAAAGGGCGCATAATGTAACCATTAGCCGCGATACTGTAAGAAATCGTATTCACGAAGCAAACCTATCTAGTAGACGTCCACTCAGATGTCCACCTATTTCCAGAGGCAATCGCGCTGCAAGATTGGATTGGTGTCAAAATTATATAAATTGGACTGCAGATAACTGGGCTACAGTTTGAATCACAGACGAATCTAGGTTTGGTTTCCATACGGATTCTCGTCGAATAAGGGTGTGGAGACGATCTGGAAATGCGGAACGCTTAAAACATATTCAGGAAGTGTATACATACAAAGGTGGTACAATAATGGCATGGGGCGGAATAATTATTGGCGGCAGAACTGAACTCGTTTTTCCAAATCGCTTCCTAACAGCTCAGCTATATCTGGATACCATTCTTCAACCCTGCGTGCATCCATTTGCAGCCTCTGTTGGTCAAAACTTCTGCCTAATGCATTATAATGCCCGTCCACATACCGCACGCATCGTAACCAACTGGTTGGATAACGCAGGAATTGAAGTTTTACCATGGCCAGCACAATCCCAGGACCTGAATCCGATAGAGCATGTCTGGGATATGCTTCTACGAAGAATTACTCCACTTATGGGTAACATCAACAATGCGTTTACGTTCCAGAAGCAGCAGAGTGGGCACGTTTACCACAAGGAGACCTTAACAATCTCATTTTGTCTATGATCAATAGATGTAGAGCTGTAATTACTCAACGTGGAGGTCATAATTTGTATTAAACTTTTTTCACATACTCGGAAGTTTTTGAAAAATTCTTAAAATAGTGTGTTTCAGGATATATATATATATATATATATATATATATATATATATATATATATATATATATATATATATATATATATCTATGTATATGTATATGTATATATATATATATATATATATATATATATATATATATATATATATATATATATATATATATATATATATATATATATATGGCAATCTTCTAGGTTTTTTTGAATAAAATATCTGATTTTATGTAATATTAAACACTTACATATACCATATGTTTTTTGTTTTCTTCTTAAAACATATCAAGAAAAAAATACGTGCATTTTTAGTGAATTTTCTTTAAAAAAAATCACTAATGAGGAGATCCCGACTTTTGAATTTTGAGAAAATTTCTTCAAATGAGCGCTAATTAGGCCCCCCAGAAAACATATCCGGGGTCAGTTTCAATTTTTATATGTTTATATATATATATATATATATATATATATATATATATATATATATATATATATATATATATATATATATATATCACACCGATAACTCAAAAAATAATGGGCCGATTTTGATTAAATTTGGTGAGAAAATTCCTTTTGCAAATGGCTTGGATAAGTTCGTTAGCCAAGAAAATCTGCCCAGGTTTTCCCGGAAAATATTGTATTTTCTTTCGAAAAAAATTTATATCTCCGGAATTAACAAAGTAAGGGCAACCAAATTTGGCACGCAGTTTATATCGTTATATGTAAGTTACCTACCAAAATTTAGCTATGTAGGTCAAAAGACAAAAAAGTTATAGGCATTTAAAGAAAAATAAATTGGGGTTTTCCTCAAAACGTCAAAGTGGCGATTTAAAATGTCAAAATTGGCAACATTTAGGCAAATAACTTGAATCTAATACGGGCTCTAGAAATAAAATGTCTCAAGAAGGATGTTTTACAAGCCCTAAAGTCTTAGTTTCAACCGTCATTGTCCTTCATTTTACTAAAATATTTGCAGAAAATTCATTTCAAAAGACCCTTTCTCTGATGATTGGCAGTAGCCTTAGCTATAGAGTTTATCGTTTAATGGTATATAATTTTTGTCGAATTTTCGTAAAAAATCAATAAAGCTCAATATATCCGTTATTATATAAGATATGAAAAAAATGTGTATATATTAATTATAGGGTGCCTTGAGCTACATCTTAAAAAATTATTGTTACAATCACGGGGTGGCCCATAAGTCGTTGGTGATACGAATTTCCTTTTTTTTTTTATTAAACACGCCTTATGTTATTGCATTTTTGCATTTTCCATCGAAATATAATGCATGTTTGTAAGAAAAGAAATTCTGGACGCACCAAGTGCGTTATGGTAGCGAATTTTGATCAAATGTTTCATATTTGAACAGCTCAATTTGCTATTAACCTATAAGGTTGATCAAGAAACGTGTTCGGGAACACTTTAAGTTTACTTTTGGAAATTTTTGTACATTTTCACACAATAAAGTTATTTTGATGAAACATGGCACATTGTTTTTAGTATATACGTTATACTGGTAACCAAATTTGATGCCTGCTTTCTTAAAAAGCATACATATTTGTTATTAAAAACATTTTAATGAAAATTCACTACCATAACGCACTTTCTGCGTCCAGAGTTTTTTAAAATATCGCTAGACTATTCTGATGTCTCTATATAAAATGATTCTTTACAAGTTCCAATTAGACGTTTAGGAGAAACCAGACTGATTTGGATTCTGAAAATTTGTAGTATGAGGACTTTCAATATGTTCAATCCATCTCAAAAATTTCGAACATCCTGCGACTTCTGGTTATACCGGAAGTTGACACTAATTCGGTTATTTTAAATGGAATACCCTATATATTATTAAAGATTCGGATACAGCTGATCTTGACGATTCTCCCAATATACAATTTTGCTACTTTATACTGAGTGCTTCACGAGACATGGCCATTTTTATTGCAAAAATGTCCCTTTCAACGCCCTATATTTTATTAATTGATACAATTTGGAAGTTCTTTGTTATGCATTTTTTTATTATTCCATATTTTAACTTAGTAAACACAATCTTCCGACAAATTGATTGTTTTCTACAGGTGATTAAAAACGCATGTGCGCGGATATATAATTTTTTTCAAATGGATCACCCTGAATATTGTAATGCCATTGGCAAGATCTTGTACTACTATTCGAATTTTGTCATTAATTCCATATACCCAAACCGTACGGTTTTTGATATATTCAGCTTTGAAATATGCAATATGGGTATGTATTATAATTGCTGTAGAATGCCATGGAAATAGTAAACTTGAACAGTAACCAAATTTGACAGTTTTGAGTTGAGTAATACAACTAAGTGAATTTTACTTTTCTGCACAAAAATTAAGTTTGATCTCAAAAAAGGAAATGGCAAGATCTGGACACTCAAATCAGGATGTTATCAATCTGCTACTAATTCACGGAGAATGCCGACGGATGTTAACAAGAACATGTTATGTATTTGCAGAACGATATCCAGATTTACCTTCACCTTCCCACAAGACTATTGATGCCGTTATGAGAAACTTACAACTACATGGATAATTTACAGCAAAAATGTCAGAGTAAAATGTGAAGTTGATAACGAAGAGAATGAGGTAAAAGTTTTAGCGTTTCTGACTGAATATACTAATGTCTTTATCACAGAATTAACGCTTCACTTGCGACTCTCATTTTCAACGATTCGAAGAATTTTGAAAAAACATAAATGTAGACCTTACTGCTACAGCACAGTACATGCCCTGGTAGGCACTGATTTAGAAAATAGAGACAATTTTGCGAATGGCTTATAATGGATACTCAAATCAGGATTTTATCAATCTGCTACTAATTCACGGAGAATGCCGACGGATGTTAACAAGAACATGTTATGTATTTGCAGAACGATATCCAGATTTACCTTCACCTTCCCACAAGACTATTGATGCCGTTATGAGAAACTTACAACCACATGGATAATTTACAGCAAAAATGTCAGAGTAAAACGTGAAGTTGATAACGAAGAGAATGAGGTAAAGCGTTTCTGACTGCATATACTAATGCCTTTATCAGAGAATTAACGCTTGACTTGCGACTCTCATTTTCAACGATTCAAAGAATTTTGAAAAAACATAAATGTAGACCTTGCTGCTACAGCACAGTACATGCCCTGGTAGGCACTGATTTAGAAAAAAGACACAATTTTGTGAATGGCTTATAATGCAGAAATATGAGGATGAGAATATTTGGAATAATGTCATTTGGGTTGATGAGGCGAAATTCACTAATAACGGAATGTTCAATAGACACAATTGTCATGACTGGGCTTCCAAAAAACCTCATGTAACTTGGCGAAGAGGATTTCAAAATAGGTGGTCCATCAACGTATTCTGTGCAATAAAGGTACGTAGACATGAAAGTTTTATTTTAAAGTTTTTTCTAAGAGACAAAGTAAGACTCAGTAAGGAGTATGGCTTACCCATTTTCTTCAATTCTGATTCCATATTGAGCAATGCAAGGTAACACATCCCTTCTTCTTCTTCTTCCATTGCTTATCCATTAATGGATATTCTCGATCACATGTGCCCATTCTTCCCTATTTTTGATGGCGCTGAATAGGTGTCCTACAGTTTTTAGTCCTGTCCATTTTCTCACGTTTCTGAGCCATGACGTCCTCTTCATGCCGACTCCTCTCTTCGCCTCGATCTTTCCATCGATTACTAATTGTAGGAATTGGTATATTTCATTCCATATTACGTAGCCCAGATATGCTGTTTTTCTGCGCTTGATGGTGTTCAACAGTTCACGTTCTTTTTAACCGTTCTTAGGATCTGCTCATTTGTTTTTCTGGCCGTCCATGGGACTTTGAGTATACGTCTGTATGTCCACATTTCGAATGCTTCAAGTCTATTCATGGTATTCACCTTCAGCGTCCAGCCCTCCACACTATATAGTAACACTGACCACACGTAACATTTTACAAATCTAATTCTTAGGTTGAGGTCAAAATCAGTGTTGGTAGGAACTTTCCTGAATTTCATAAATGTGTTTCGGGCCATTTCGATTCGGAATCTGATCTCCGCTTCAGACGTCCAGTTTTCACACAGGCACGTGCCTAAATATTTAAATTTATATACCCGTTCTACTAGGCATCTGTTGTGTGTTAGGCTTGCATTTTGATGTTCTTCCGGCTTGCGAGAAACTATCATGAATTTTGTCTTCTTGGTGTTGATATTAAGGCCCAAGTTTTTGCTACTGTCCCCTATAGCATTAAGAAGATCCTGCAAGTCTTACATGTTGTCTGTAATTAGGACTGTGTCGTCTGCGTACCGTATGTTGTTGATCCACACTCCATTCGCCTTGATACCTAGGTCTCGTTCTTCGAGTGCCTCCTGAAAGATGCTTTCAGAATACAGGTTGAAGAGGAGTTATTATCCCACTCGTTATTATTATGATTTGTTACTTAAAAAGCACGCATGCTATTTGTTCTTATTGATATGTCGAATGAAGTTTATTATCAACAGGGCAAGTTGCGAGCTTGGTATTTTTAGTGGTCCAAGTACTGTGCTGTACGATACTCCTAATTTAACAATATATTAATTTGAGATACTGTTGTCAATTTTGATCCTAAGTGATCTCTTCGCCATAAAAAATACAAACCAATCAGGACATGCTCCAAATACTTAAAACTAATAACTGATTTCTTAAGGGCCGCATGCTGACGGTGTTAGGAACTTTTGAAGTGTAAAAAATATGTCGGTTACAAAATTGCCCTTAAACTACGATACATATAAAATGATAGACGATCAAGCTTTCTGGCTGAATATTTAATGTCTTACAGAGAAAAAAGTTCTCTATGGTGTATGGTTTAGCAATTAATAAATATACCAATTGCTGTTTGTGCTTCAGTGAAACAAACCGACTATAGATTATTTTAGATGACGGGTATTGTTTGTTTGGCTTTATATAACGTTTTATATAACCACTTACTGCTTTTTGAATATATTTATTGGGTAAAAATAACCATTTTTTTGGATGGAAAGGTAATGGGTTCCAACGTAATTTTCATAAATATTACGTATTATATTTACGAATTTTATCAGTGGCTTTTGTAGCTAACTTATGTGCTAACTTATTAATGGAAAATCTACCAGCACTAAACTATAGAATGCAATTTAAAACGACATGGCAACACAAACTGCCAAATTTCCATGAATAAATAAAAAAGTGGGATAAAAGTTTTCTAAATAAAACTGCCACTGCAAATTCTCATGTCTGCTGGGAGCAACACAGCGCGCACTATATCGATGCACTATTTACCCAAAAGTGAAGAGGCGCAAAAGGAAAACCATTCTTGCATGTCGCTACGTGAGAAACTAAAACCGTTTCTCGATTCTTGAAGTGACAAATAGTAGAAATCTCCGTTGCTGGTTGTAGCAAATTCAGAAACCCAGCTCTGCATCACCATATGTGTCGCGTTCGTTGGAAGATAGGTCTCAGAGAGAGAGAGATAGAGAGAGGGGTTCGCAAGCTTTGCGAATCTAGAAGTCTTGCGGAAGTTTTATGACCTTGCTGTTCGTCGCTAGAACACATATACCTATATATTTTTAAAGGGACATGTGAGATGCGTACAACGGAATCACTGTCTCGGAACTCCATCCGAATCGTCCTTGTCTGTTCCACATCTCACCTTTTTTTTTGCGGTTGTCAGCATTGCTTATTGTTTCAGTTGTACAATAATTGTTGCCTTAGTCAAAATAATTTTACCAGATAAGTTATCTACCTATATAAACATAATTGCCGCTAAAACAAAATAAAAGTGTAAGGGTCAAGTTTTTTTTTTCTAAAGATATATTGAATAATAGTAAACGCAACCCTTCAAGGACACAAGGTTACAACCCTCTTAGTAAACAATATAAGTAACCTATTATAATAATAACAATCGACTAACGGTCACAATATAATTACATAGCTTAACAATCAATCACCAGTCGATATATTACTTAGCAGTTGTGTTATCTACTTAAGAGTAATCATGCAAAAGGCAAAAGGTTTATTACTTGTCAGAATGATGGCGAAGTCTTAATGTACAGGCGTAATGAGTCGGGCGAGCGGGTGCCAAATGTGTCCAGTAACAACATCACTAACCTGTAATTAAAAATATACCTGAACACACCATTGTTCATCTAGAGTACAACCTAACATATATACGAGGGGCATTCAATTATTAGCTCATCAAACAGTTACCAATTACACGCTCCACTGAGCGACTCGACATCAATAACTATTTATACTTAAAGCTCCACTGAGCAAACTAACATTAAGAGAAGTTTCGACATAACGCTCCACTGAGCAACTCCAACATTACTAGCAGTTCATACTCAAGGCTCCACTGAGCCACATTATACTCTCTCAACAGCGCACATCAGTGCCTCAAAACTGCTTCTCAACAATGTCTCAAAATGCTCAACCATTAGTTTCTCAAACAATATTTACTCAGACAATAATTACTCAAGTAGTTACCCACACGATAGTTACTCAAATAATAATTACTCAAACAACAATTATTCAAACATTAGTTACTTAAATAATAATTTCTAAAACAATAGTTTAGCCTGTGTGTTTTGTTGGGCGCTGTACCCGAACACTAGGTCCGTGCCGGCTTCCAGGTGTGCAATGAGGCACAGTTCAATACCTCACCTAGAGTGCTCGTATTGACAGAGTTGAATACCGAGACGTGCAATGGACACAATGGACTAGCTCAACACTGTGCCCTTATCCGAGTACCTCAACTCCCCCACTGGGACTGACCGTGCAATGAGACCAACGGGTGAACTGGCCACAGTGTCTTGGACAAGCTACCAGATCGACAAATACAACAACGGTTCACACTCATGAATACTGAGAAAGTGCAATGGACACAAAGGGCGAACACAGCAATGTGCCCTTCTCCAATATCCACCGCATCGCCACGGGCGGGTGCAATGGATACTGCTGTACCCCCACCATAATGTGACGATGCCACAAAAATCCACCGTGTTGTGGTTAGGTAACCTGGGTCTAAACCCAAACGCCTCTACCAGTACGACGCCCTACTGGGTGAGCAAACAGCGAAAATGTCCCTTACACCTTCCAAACTATCATCAATTTACTTTAAAACAGACTCTACTTTATTTACTATAACCAAACGGACATAATTCAACTCTTAATTAATTCATGAATATTGGAAATCATTTCATAAAGCTCCTTTATTTGAATATGATAATTACTTCTAAATTTATAACTTAGCCTCGTATAAATAATAAACTGACTTTGAACTCTAGCTACAATTTATTTTCATATAAATTAGTTATTAAATGATTTTCCTAAAGCTATCCCCAATCAAATACTTATTGAAATTATTTCTCAATGTATAACTTAAACAAATAAGAACAGGTACAATAAACAAACAACAAGTAATGTTCAATGAGCAATAACTCACCTGAATAAATTTATATATAACGTGCACTGTAAATTTCACTAATATCGAGCATATTTTAATGCAGCCCTGGTCATGGCTAACGTACAAATGTTAACCTAGATGGATGACAAAAACATCCCCCAGAATGTTTCTTCGAACTATTTCTCAAGTGTACAGATAACTGCAGCATGAGCAGCGCGAGGCCCTTCAATCTAAGAGAGATATATTGTAACTCCACACACCCCGCACCACTATCTTTAAGTAAAGAATTTTTAAACGCTCATCGCTTGACACTTTAGATCTAATGACACCACATATGTGAAACTTAAGTAAAACTTGTTCACATATTGCCGTGTCCATTTAATTCCTACAGAGAATTTTTATAATAAAATAGCCTTATGAGCAGGGTGAGGAAATACATTCCTTACAAAAGACTGAACAGCTTTTAATTACTAGCTACATAATTTAATTCCTGAAATCTAATTATAAAATTATGTGTACTGTTTAATGTCATACAAGTTAATCTAATATTTTCATTTAGTGGTATTATCAGACTTTTGTACTTAAAAGGAATCGAGTTTGTCTTATAATGTATCATTTACCACAAATTTTTATTAAGAAATAGCTTCGAGTGAGGTTTAGTTTATTATTATAATCATAATTATTAGTATGATTATTATTATTAATATGACTTTAGCCTAAAGGGCTTTGACACTTCCTCAAATGGGAAAATTCAATCATTCCTTTGGTATTTTAGATACCAAAATTTTCCAATTTAACAATGAGTTTTTTTAACAAACTGAAGGCACAGCTGTGGGCAATCCATTATCGCCTTTTATTGCAGATTTGTTTATGAGTAGATTTGAGACGGATTTAAAAAATAAAAATGGGTATTTCCCTAGAGTTTGGTTTCGTTATGTCGATGATATTTTTGCAGTGTTTGACACAAATACATGTAAGGATGAAGAATTTACTGAAAAACTAAATAGTCAATTTAATTCAATAAAATTTACCCACGAAATAGAAATCAACAATAAGCTTTCGTTCCTAGATGTACTAGTTATTAAAAACAAAAATAATGGCTCGCTTGAATTCGATCTCTATAGGAAGGAAACGGCTACTATTAGTTATATTCCTAACGACTCGCATCATACGTTTGCACAAAAAACGGCTAGTTTAAATTTCTTAGTAAATAGATTGATGAAATTTCCGTTGAGTAAAAATAGATTTAATACAGAATTAAAATACATAAAAAATGTGGCGAGATATAACGGTTACTCGGATGGTTTAATAGACAAATTAATTAACAAACACAGAACGTAGAACAAAGAAGGTGATATCTGAATGTACGATATTTAAGAATGATAAAATAGAAAAAAAATTGTGAGTTTACCTTATGAGTCACGAATCACAAAGGGTTTGGAAAGTATTTTTAAGAAAGCCGATTTACATTTGACGTTTTCGACGAAATGTAATTTTTTAAAAATTGTTGGGTAATACGAAAGACAAAGACAAAGTCACTGAAATGTCCGGCTTTGATGAGATTAGTTGCAAATATTGTGATCTTAAATAAGTGGGTCAAACTAGGAGAAACATAGCCACCAGATTTCGTGAACATCTCGCACAGTTACGATATGGTACGGTGGACAAATCATGTGTGGCACAACATATATGGGATAATAATAACAACAAAGAAAACTTGAAACTTGTCAAAAATGTTAGACATCAAACTATGATTGATTCATTAGAAAGTATTTTTATATTAAGGTATATTAAGAACAAAACTTCCTTAAATCGTGCGGCACCTGTAATATCAAGCCCTTTATTTTCTCTTTGCATTTGACCGCTTAAACACTCCTAATTTGTCTGGTAGAATAATAAATTATTGTCAACAACTCGGCCGGTTTATACATATACTAATCTCTATGTTTGTCACGACTTAAAGACCTGTTCGGTTTGTCGTATCTATGTAGTCAATATAAATACTTTCACGTAGAATTAAAATCAATATAAATATAGTTTTTGTGTAGTATTTTAGTTGGATTATTTATCCTTTGTTAGAGTTAACATGGTGAGACAGACACCTGGGTTTTAGTTTTCTATTTAAAAAAGATGAGTTGAGTTGATGTTGTTTATCTCACCAGATGTCTGTCGGCATGATCCAATATCCAGATAGTAAATTTCTAGATCGAAGGGAAACGTGCTGATACTTTAAATAACTCGGGTCCTTTTAAACCTATATTAGATAAGGGTCATAAATTTGTCGACCAGAAGATTAAAGCAGGTCTCCGACCTCGTAGTTTCCGGCCTATGGCCTACCACCAAAACTCTGTACCTGGACAGCAAATTTCCTCTCCAACCGGAGCATTTCTGTTGTCGTGGATGGACATTCCTCTAAACTGTATCCAGTTAATGCAGAAGTCCCTCAAGGTTCAGCTTTAGCCCCTACTTTGTTTTTTATTCACATCATTGACCCTCTTTCTAGCACATCCAACCCAGTTCACAAATACTCGGATGACAGCACTCTACACTCAAATATACAATATTCTAAGCCTGTCTGTTATGCCCAATTAGATGAGGATCGCAGACTCATGGAGGGATCTGTCTCTGTGGATCTGCAAAAAATATTAGACTGGGGAAGTAGAAATCTTGTACAATTAAACTCCACCAAATCTTAGTTTTGCTTTCTATCTCATAAGAGATACACCAGCCCTAGACCCATCACAATGAACAACCAAGTTATTCAAAGTAATGAGTCCTTTTCACTTGTTGGCATTTTTGTGGATCGAAATCTCAATTTGCACCAACATGTCACATCAAGTGCAGAAGCGGCTGCTAAGAAATTAGCAGCCTTATATACTTCACAAATAAGGCCAAACCTCGAATAATGCTTCCACATCTGGGATGCCGCTGCCGCTTCTACACTCGCTATCCTGGACTCCATTCAGAAGAGAGCTGTACGTCTCATCGGTGATCCTACCGTCACCCAAAGGCTGCGATTCCTTGCCCACCGATGTGCCGTTGGTGACCTTTCTCTCTCTTTTATAGATGTCTGCACGGACACTGGTTAGATGAGTTTTCTACCATAGTTCCTCTACCTGCTGCCCCCAACAATCTACCAGTGGAACAGTGCGAATGCACCCTTTTGCTGTCCGGGTCACCAGACATAGAGCATCTTGTTATGCCCGCTCTTTTGTCCAGAAGACTTCCAAATTGTGGAATTCCGTGCCGGCACATGTTTTTCCTTCTCCTCCGAATCTCCAAACCTTCAAGTCCAGAATTAACAAATTGCCCCTTTTCTCCTTGTCGCACCCACGGTACGATAATATTTAGCCTGTGAGCCCTTGAGGTGTGTTGTTGAAATAAAAAAAATAAAAAAACTGTAGCGGTGTTGAATCACCTGCTTTTCATATGGTAGGGTGTAGCTCAGAAGTAAGCGCTCGCTTACGGAAAATAGACGCAGCTTCAATATCTGCTGGTCCCACTGTTTACCAATGTCCATCACTCCTCTGTCACCTTGGTGTCTAGGTAGGGTAACTCGTTCAGTGGCACTACAGGAGTGACCCTTTTTGGATTTTGTTAGTAGTCTCTCCGTTGTAGATTTTCGGTGCTTGTTTTACTCCAGTTCACAATCTTAAATAAATCGCTAAGTGCAGAAAATGCATGCGTGTTAAGAGCTTTAGTCAGGTTCTTGCTGTTGAGATGTGCTCGCACCACCTGCTTTACTCGTTTCCGAAACTAATTTCTCAGATCGTCCTTCATTACCGAGTGGTTTATTTTTCTCACTTGCTGTACTCCCAGGTGTTTATAACACTCTTCTACACCTGGTTGAATCTTTCCTCTGACTACATGTTAGGTGCGATATTTGTCAAATCCGAACACGCTTTAAAGAAGTGGTTTCCGGTAGTTTTTTGTAGAGACCATCAACTTATGATCCATACGGGTAAATGTTACAAAGGCTATGGTGTTTTGAGCTGCATTTTTCCAAAAAAAATGATTTGAGATAGACCCTATATCTGATGCTTTGGCAGTAGTTTTAGTCAGAGTTTATGTTTCAATATTTCTATCATTTTTTGTGAATTATCGTAGATAAAACCTCAATATATCCGCTAATATACAAGATACGGGAAAAATTGTATATGTTAATAAATTAATTTGACAATCACAGCGTGTTCCATAGGTCGTTGGTGATGCAAATTTTCTTTTTTTAAACCTTTTATGCATTTTTGCATTTTTTTTTGAAATGTAATAGATGTTTGTGCGAAAAGAAATTCGGGCAAGTGCGTTTTGGTAGCGAATTTTTATTAAATGCTTTAAATTTCTACTAACTTAAGATTCGTTGGCTAGGAAACCAGTTCTTTCTGGAACATTTTAAGTTTCTTTTTGGAACTTCTTGTACATTTTCAAACAGTAAAGCCATTTTGATATGGTACACTGTTTCTATTATAACACAGGTTATACTGTAACCAAAGTTGATACCTGCTTTTATTAATATAAAATATATTTGCTATTAAAATCATTTTTATGAAAATCTACTTCCATAACGCACTTGCTGAGTCCAGTCTTTTTAATCTCGGCAAAAAGAGAACAGAAATCTTATCAGCAGATCCTGTTTTCTCGTTGTGACAGCAGTTTTTCGTTTAGTCTTATTAGCTGAGAGCATGAATTAGTGATGCCTATTCGATGTAGTAGACAAGTGAAACTGTAACAAAGGGAGCGTGATAGACAAGCACCTCCCGAGTTCAACTTATTAATAATGCAAGCAGCAATCTAGACTTAAATATTCAATCGTTAATGGCAGCTAAACAAACGCTCCGCTCGAGAACAGATTGAAAAGAAAACAGATGGAAAAAAGAAGTAGACTGTTCTCTCTTTCTCCAGTCCGACGAAATATTTGAGCGTTTTATTCTTTCGCTAAATTAAGCGAATCATTAAGACAGCCATTTATTATTTGTAAAGTAATTAGCAGTGGAATAATTAATTGTTCCCAACCCCTCCTAGAACTAACTGCGCTTAATATTGCTTGCTTAGTTCACAACATACCTTCATTCTAAATAATGTATTTTGTAATGCGCTGTAAAGTTTCTCTTATTTCGTGTCCTCTGATTACGGATTTTTATTCCATTTATACCGTAAGTAATTAATTTTAATGTATACAAAGTATACGACACCCCTACCTGAGAGGTAGGTAAGCAATACAAGAGAAATATACTATTTGCCAGAAATTCTTGGTGGTAACTCTAATCCTCAACTAGGTGCTCCGCAAAAATCGCGTGTCTAACTCTGATCTTATTTAGAATAACGAATTCTGGATAAGATAGTGCACTGACAAATAAACTAAAAAAATCTGCTGAAATCAACTATATGTCATTTTTTATAGGGAAATTTGCTGAACAAATACTGCACCGACCCGCCCTTCTAGTAGTAGTAGTAGTAGCAGTGGTGGGGAGGCCAACACCAAGCAAGTAGGCCACAATGGGTCCTTTTTGCCAACCCCAACAACCCAGCAACCATGCTCTACTCCTCCTCGATTCTGTCGCCAAACCGCCTCAACCCCGAAATGAAAGCCGTGACGGTCTTCACGGTACTTACCTGATTCCTCTGCAAAGTCCTAGATCCGAACAATTCTGCTCGAAGACTCCCAAAAGCCTCGCATTCACACAGGTAGTGGTAGGACGTTTCTTCATCCTCGCTGCATTCCTGGCAAATGGGATCCCTCTCTACACCTATCAAAGTGAGGTGTCTTCTAAGGGCGCAGTGGTCTGTCAGCACCCCAAGGATGCGGCGAAGCGTAGGTCGACTCCTACAGAGTAGCCAGACAGCTTTATCTCTGTCCGGCCCCTCCACGAAGTCCCACGCCTGCCTACAGCCACCAACCGACCCCCAGTGCATCTCCATTGCTTCCTCTGTCCACCTGTCTAAGGCGACAGAGGCTGCCTTCTTACTTATGCCTATCGCGGGCTCCGGACCACAGAACGGCCGCCGGGAACCAAGCCTAGCGAGATTATTCGCCATCTCATTCCCCGCTACGCCACAGTATCCCGGAAGCCACACCAGTTGCACCTCCTTTGTGCTGGCTAGTCCCTTGAGGTCATCAGTGCACTCCTGAACCAGTGTTGACCTGATTCTGGCCGCGCAGACTGCCCGGAGGACCACCTGGCTGTCCGAGCAAATGTACACACATTTCTCGGGGCTCCTCCGCACATTCTGTCTATTGGCCACAGACAGGATAACGTACACCTCTGTTTCGAATGCCGTGGTATATGCGCCAAAAGCTTAACTCTCGCGCACCCCCAGGCCTTCGATGCATATTCCCGCCCCGGAGGATTGTTGATCCTCCAGCCGCGATCCGTCGGTGAAACAGACCAAGCTTGCAGGCCGGAATGCAACCTAATTTTCCCTCCACTGATTCCTACTGGGGATCCTGAGGGTATACGGCCTCGTTAACCTAATATCGTCCTCGGCATTCCGTACCTTGATGGCGGAAATCGGAATGCTTGGCAACTCTTGCATGCCCTATTACTGCTCCCTCTCCGCACCAGTTTCCAGAGTCTCGCATTCTAAGATGCGACGCCATAGCCTCCCTCTTCTGATACAGATGGGAAGCGCTGGCAGCATCAGCAAGACCTCTAGCGCGGCTGAGGGTGTCGTCCTCATAGCGCCTGTGATACCCAGGATTGCCAGCCTTTGGAGTTTGGCCAGCTTCCTGCTGGTAGTTTGGTTCACACCACACCACCAGACCAACGTATTCTCGGCCTTCTAAAGTAGTATCAAGATTATAGCTGTGTAATTTTAAACAGGGATTTGGTGGAGATTTTTCTTGTGATGTTTAATTGTGTTTTGTTTCTCAAATAATGTAAACAACAATTTTGACCAGTTGGAACAATTTAAACGTTGAATTAAAATGGATACTTACTTTTTGGTAAATTTTCTAAAAGTTTACTAAAAAGTAAGTATACACTTTATTTCTACTTTGTCAGTGCACTCCCTTATACAATTTCTCAACATGAGCTCGAACTTGCATGGTCAGTTTCAACTTATATCCAAGCAACAATATATTTTTTTTAATTTCAACAACACCCCACGAGGGCTTACAGCCTAAATACTATCGTACCGAGGGTGTTGACAAGGAGGAAAGAGGCAACTTGTTAATTCTGGACTTGAAGGTTTGGAGGTTCGGAGGAGAAGGAAAAACATGTGCCGGCAAGGAATTCCACAACTTGGAAGTCCTCGGGACAAAAGAGCAGGCACAACAAGATGTTCTATGTCTGGTGACCTGGACAGTAAAAGGGTGCATTCGCTCTGTTCCCCTGGTAGATCTGTTGGAGGCAGCAGGTGGGGGAAATATGGAAGAAAGCTCCTCTGAGCAGTGCCCATGCAGATATTTATAAAAGAGAGAGAGGTCACCAACGGCACGTCGGTGGGCAAGGAATGGCAGCCTTTGGGTCACGGTAGGGTCACCGATGAGACGTACAGCTCTCTTTTTGAATGGAGTCCAGGATAGCGAGTGTAGACGCGGCAGCGGCACCCCAGATGTGGGAGCAGTATTCGAGGTTTGGCCTTATTTGTGAAGTATATAAGGTATAAAGATTAGCTGGTGAAAAGTATTTGCGAGCCCGGAAGAGGAAACCTAATTTCTTAGCAGCCGATTCTGCAATTGATGTGACATGTTGGTGCCAATTAAGATTTCGATCTACAGAAATGCCAGCAAGAGAAAAGGACTCATTACTTTGAATAACTTGGTTGTTCATTGTGATGGGTCTAGGGCTGGTGTATCTCTTGTGGGAAAGAAAGCAAGACTTAGTTTTGGTGGGGTTGAATTGTACAAGATTTCTACTACCCCATTTTAATATTTTTTGGAGATTCACGGAGACAGAACCCTCCATGAGTCTGCGATCCTCATCTAATTGGGCTAAAGAGACAGCCTTAGAATATTGTATATTTGAATGGAGGGTGCTGTCGTCCGCGTAGCTGTGAACTGGGTAGGATGTGCTAGAGAGGAGGTCATTGATGTGGAGAAGAAACAAAGTAGGGGCTAAAGCTGAACCTTGAGGAACTCTTGCATTAATTGGATACAGTTTAGAGGAATGGCCATCCATAACAACAGATATGCTCCTGTTGAAGAGGAAATTTGCTGTCCACATACATAGTTTTGGTGGTAGGCCATAGGCCGGAAGTTTATTAAGCAGCGCTGCGTGCCAGACCTGGTCAAATGCTTTGGATATGTCTAGAGCAACAATCTGGGATTCACCGTGTTGTTCCATAGACTTGTTCCAAGAATGGGTGACAAAGGAAAGGAGGTCGGCAGTCGATCTGCGCTGACGGAATCCATACTGTCTGTCGTGGATTAGACTGCGTTTTTCAAGAAATTTTAGTAATTCGGTGTTTATATACTTTTCCATCACGTTAGAGACGACTGAAAGGAGAGAAATGGGCCTGTAGTTGCTGGGAAGCGCTTTGGATTCTTTCTTGGGGATGGGTTGTACTCGAGCAGTTTTCCAGTTACTAGGGAATATGCCTTTATTATAAGATATCTGAAACAGGCGAGTCAGGACAGGAGCAAGCTCTGTTGCCCATTTTTTGAGAACAATTGCTGGGATCTCGTCAAGGCCAGAGGCTTTCCTGGTATTAAGAGAAGAGAGCATCTTTCGTACCTTTTTAGTTTTGAAAATGATATCCGTCATTTTATGCGCGACATTGGGGACTGTTTGTGGTTGAACATTTGGAGGTGGGTTGAGAGTAGAATTGCCGGCGAACAACGAAGCAAAAAGTTCAGCCTTGCCCAGGGCGGTGGAAACAATTTCATCCCCTGAGACAAGAGGTGGGAACGTGATTTTGCAGAAATTATTCCCAATAGATTTAGCAAGAGTCCAGAAGGGTTTGCCGCCGTTGGAGCTTAAGAGGACTTTGTTTTTGATGTGGTTATTAAACGAGTTTTTTGTCTCAGAAAGAATGCGGACATAGCGGTTTCTTGCGTCGTTAAATGCTTGACGATTTTCTTGACTGGGATTGTGTAGAAACGTTTTGTGAGCTTTGACCTTTTCAAGTCTGGCCTTGCCACAGGATTTAGAGAAGGGCTTTTGAGTGGCTGAAGAGGTTTTCTGTGTACGTGGGATAAATAATTCCATGCCAGCTTGGATAATTTCGGTGACGTTTTGTGAGATATCAGAGGGGTCAGGATGAGAGAAGCAGACAGACGCCCATGGAAATGAGGAAAAGTAATCCCGCATTTCGTCCCAGTTTGCGGAGTTGTAGTGCCAAACGAGACGTGGGTGTGATGACTGTGTGACCTCGGATTGCATTGCGCAGAAAGCAGTGACCATGCTGTGGTCTGAGCGACCAAGGGGGGCGGTGACTGATATCTTATAGCATTCAGGTTGTGTAGTAAGAAGGAGATCCAAGGGATTTGAGCTGTGTGTTGGGATACGAGGAAAGTAAGTAGGTTGCTGAACCATATTGGCTAAAAAATTGCTGACTGCAAAGGCCTCCGCTGCTCTCCCTTGTGGATCGGTTTTGGAAGATCCTAGCCATTCCTTATTATGGACACTGAAGTCACCAAGAATAGTGACCTCGGAGGAAGGATATTTAGAAATCAGATAGTCGTTTTTTTTTTCAGAAAGGTAGTCAAAGAGCTGGACAAAGTTATTGTCAGAAGGTGACCGGTAAATGCAACAGATGAATTTAGTTGCAGCCCTGAGAGAAAGTTTTATCCATAGTATGTCTTTTCTTCCGGATTCTAAATTGGGGAGTCTGGTGCAGGGTAGATTGCTACGGACGTATGCGCTCACGCCTCCATGCAATCTAAATCTAAAATTACGGCATGTTAACCAACACTCGAATCCAAATAACCTAGCCAAATTGCAATTTAGTCATAATTACCCAAAGTGTTGGAGTCATTGTCATAATCAATACAAAGTTTAGAACGCAGCTACCAATTAGCTTGGTTTTGACCAAAAAGCCACGGAGGCAAAGAAATTACCTGCGTGAGCATCCGGAGCCCAGGAAGTTATATATGCTCACGCAGGTGATTTCTTTGCCTCCGTGGCTTTTTTGGTTGTTTCCCTCGGATTGACGGTCTTCCAAATGTTGCTGCAATTGTGCACTGGTTGCCTGTTGTGACTCCGTGTATTTTTGCATCTTCATCCAGAGTGTTCACATCTTCACCTGGTTATACCCTACTGATGATGGCTAATAAGCTTGAAACACGTGTATGCGGTTGTCTCCTTGCGGCTTTGCCCTTAACCCTTCTCCTTGTATAGTACAGAAATACCGTGTTATAAATCCTATTATAGTATATATATATATATATATATATATATATATATATATATATATATATATATATATATATATATATATATATATATATACAGGGTCGCTGATAAGTCTGAAAACGGTCGATTATCCGGGAAAATATACAAGGTGTCGAAAAAAGTTTTATACAAAAGTTTTTGGGTTCTTCAATGTCTACTAGGCGGTGATAATTTCATTTATACAGGGTTGGTCATACAGGCGTGGCACACCAATATTAATTTTTTTTTAATGGAACACCCTATATATTATTCGATATTTCAATCCTTCTCTTAATTTTGAGCAGCATTTATCAGAAGCATGATGTACATAAACTCAATCGTTTCCGGGTAAAAAAATAAATAAAAATAAACGCTATTGTTTTTAAAATCTATTGGATGAAGAACAAAAATAAATGAAAAGTAGAATATCTCTTGAAAACAATCTGTGAGTGTGAAAAGAACCGGTTGCGATGTTTTTAACATTGTTTGAAATCCTATTTTATAAGAAGTTCAAAGTGTTCTCCATTGACCTCCTGACAATAATGAATTCGCTTAACAAAACATTGCACTGCATTTACAAGAGCGTTTTGAGGAATGTTATTAATTTCATGCACAATCCTTGCTTGCAACTTTTCAATATTCTGCGGTCTATTTTGGTAAATTAAATTTTTTACATGACCCCACAAAAAAAAGTCAAGCGGCGTCATGTCGGGAGACCTAGCTGGCCATTCAATAGTTCCCCTGCGCCCTATCCATCTGCCAGGAAAGGTTTGATTCAGATATTCCCGTACCTCAATTCCAAAATGAGGGGGTGCCCCATCCTGCTGAAACCATATTTCTTCCCCTGGTAGATTTGGGTCGTTATTGTTCGGAAATAATCGACTAACGTCTGGAACAATTGATTCTTGCAAAAGTGTCAAATATCGAGCAGAGTTCAAATTACCGTGTATAAAATAAAGTCCTATGATATGTCCACCAATAATAGCTTACCAAACATTTACTTTTTGCGGTCTTTGGGTGTGAATTTGTTCCATCCAATGTGGGTTTTCGTCTGACCAGTACCTACAGTTGTGTCGGTTGACTTGTGTATTCAAACAAAATGTAGATTCGTCGGAAAACAAAATGTGGTTGGCAAAGTTAAAATTTTGGCGTAACTTCTCCATAATAAGTTCACAGAACTCGATTCTGCGATCAAAATCGTCTTCACTCAGCTCTTGCAATAAATGATTTTTATATGGACGGAACTTTTCCCGCTTCGTAATCTTTTGAATTGAATATCGACTCATATTGTGATTTAAAGCCAATTGCTGTGCCGAAGTTTTCGGATTTTCCACCACATCCAATATTACATTCAAAGAATTTTCTTCATTTGTAACGGTTACTGGCCTTCCAGTTCTAGGTTTATCCTTGATACCGCCAGTTTCGTGAAAACGATGCAAAGTTTTCGAAACTGTGGATTTGGAGATCGATTCCCGCTCAGGATGCAACTCATTGAACATAATCACCACTTGAGCAAAACTTCGTGTTCTATCACCGTACCCTATCATCATTAAAATTTCGATACGTTCGGTTTCACTTAAACTTGCCATTTTGCACAAAAACTGTTGACACTAAATTACTAATGTTTCAAAACTGTTGACACTGAATGAATGTTTGACATTCGTTGTCCTGGAAACATTTTAAAACAAAAGAATAATACTGCGTTTCTTATGGGCATCTTATCTTATCTTGGGATTCCAAACAATGTTAAAAACATCGCAACCGGTTCTTTTCACACTCACAGATTGTTTTCAAGAGATATTCTACTTTTCATTTATTTTTGTTCTTCATCCAATAGATTTTAAAAACAGGAGCGTTTATTTTTATTTATTTTTTTACCCGGAAACGATTGAGTTTAGGTACATTATGCTTCTCATAAATGTTGCTCAAAATTAAGAGAAGGATTGAAATATCGAATAATATATAGGGTGTTCCATTAAAAAAAAATTAATATTGGTGTGCCACGCCTGTATGACCAACCCTGTATAAATGAAATTATCACCGCCTAGTAGACATTGAAGAACCCAAAAACTTTTGTATAAAACTTTTTTCGACACCTTGTATTTTTTCCCGGATAATCGACCGTTTCCAGACTTATCAGCGACCCTGTATATATATATATATATATATATATATATATATATATATATATATATATATATATATATATATATATATATATATATATAAATTGAAACTGACATTGGATATTTAAAGCGCCTAGTTCGTTGAGATCTTTTTATTAGTGAATTTTTTCTACAAAAATTCACAAAAACGATATTTTTTTACGCAAATTTCCTAAACGCCTGTTTAAATGATCACATGATAATGTGCATGACATGACATAGTATGTTTCTTTCTGCCAGCTTTGTCGATGGTAGATAAACATGCACCATTATCTCCATCTGTACACATTAGGCTTGTAATTAAACCTTGCTTTTCACACACAGTGTGACAGCATTTTACATACCAAATATGTGTTTTGTTCGATACCCAATATTTGGAATGACATATTCAATTTTCATTGCAATTATTATGTAAACAGATTTTCATTTCCAGCAAAATCTAAAACCAAGACCAATTCGATTGGAACGTTGTTTCCAATTTAGTCCGTTGACGCATTGCAAATTCAGTGGCATTATAATAATTATTTCTGGTAATGTATGTGGCTGTTTTATTTTAACCAACTTTAAATAAATACAATGAAGCAAAAGTCGGGACGCAGCAAGTGCGTTATGGTAGTGAATTTTCATTAAATGCTTCAAATTTTAATAACTCAATTTCCTATCAACTTAGAAAGTTTAGTTTTAGTATGTAGTAAGGTCTTTCCTGGGACAATATACCCGTAAAATTTTATTAAAATAACTTTATAATTTTCGGAGAAACAATTTTTTTTTCGAAAAAAGATTCAAAATTTGAATAACTCATTTTTATATAAACTTAGAAGGTTGAATTTTGGTGCGTTGTAAGGTCTCTCTTAAGGCAACATACCCATTAAATTTCATTAACACAGCTTTGTAATTTTCAGAGAAAAAAAATTTGTTCCAAAGAAAACTCAAAATTTTCCCGGAAAACCCCGTCCGATTTTTCTGGCGAACGAACTGATCCAAGCCATTAAAAAATGAAAGGCACTTGCCGAGCTTAATCGAAATCAGTTAATTATTTTTTGAGTTATCGGATGGATATATATATATATATATATATATATATATATATATATATATATATATATATATATATATATATATATATATATATATATATATATATATATATATATATATATATATATATATATATATATATATATATATATATATATATAAAAATTGAAAGTGACCCCGGATATGGCTTCTAGGGGCCCTAGTTCGCGCTCATTTGAAAAAATTTTTGCAAAGTACCACCATCGATACTTCTCAATTAGTGAATTTTTTTTTAATGAAAATTCACTAAAAAGAAATATATAACTTCCACATCGTCACAACGTATCACCAAACAAATTTTTTTATTTATTTTTTTGTCAAAAAAGGTAGCTGCAAATCAGCTTTCTTAAAAAGGCAGTCGAGATCCGCTTGTGATACGCGGTTCAAATGGTAGCCAAACATACTTTTTTCTATTAGTGAAAAAAAATTCACTAATGAGGAGATCACTACTTTTGAGTTTTGAAAAAGTTTCTTCAAGTGAACCCAAACTAGCCCCTCTAGAACCAATATCCGGGACCAGTTAGAATTTTTATTGTTTATATATATATATATATATATATATATATATATATATATATATATATATATATATATATATATATACTTATGTGTCACACTGATAACTCAAAAAATAATATGCCGGTGATGATAAGATTTGGCAAGTACCTTCTTTTTACAAGTGGCTTGGATGCGTTCGTTAGCCGGGAAAATCTGACCAGGCTTTCCCAGAAAATGTTGTGTTTTTGTCGGAAATTTTCGGCTTCCTTTCAAAAATATTTTATATTTTCGGAAATAATAAAGTTAGGGCAATCAACAGGTAAACTGGGTACTAAAATTTAGATCTGTAGCTTAAAAGACAAAAAGTTATAGACATTTAAATAAAAAGTTGGGTTTTCCTTATAACGCTAAACTCGCTATTAGAAACGTTAAAATTGGAAACGTTTAGACAAACACCTGAAACGAATACGGATTATCTAAAGAAAATGAAGCAAGGGGTGTTCTAGAACCCTTATGTTTCAGCTTCAACCGTCATTGTCCTTCCTTTTAGTAAAATATTTCTAGAAAATTCATTTTAAATAGACACTCTGATGGTTTGGCAGTAGCTTTAGTTATAGAGTTTATCGTTTGATGGTATATAATTTTTAGGAATTTCAGTAAAAAATAATAGAGATACGAAAAAAATTGTATAGCTTGATCACAGGGTGTCTTGAACTACATATAAAAAATTATTTCTACAATCACAGGCTGGCCCATAAGTCGTTGGTGATACAAACTTTTTCTTTCTTTTTTTTATTTTTTTAATCGAACACGCCTTATATTTTTTCCATTGTATTAAAATGCACGTTTGTAAGAAAAGAAACTCGGGACGCCCCAAGTGCGTTATGGTAGCGAATTTTTATTAAATGCTTCAAATTTGAACAGCTCAATTGGCTATTAACCTTTAGGGCTCGTTCGCCAGGAAAGTAGTTTCTTCTGGAACATTTTACGGTTAGTTTAGAAAAAATTTTGTACATTTTTAAACAATAAAGTTATTTTGAGGAAATATGGTACATTGTTTCTATTACATAGGTTATACTATTAACCAAACTTGATGCCTGCTTTCTTAAAAAAAAAACACACACACATTTGCTTTTTAAAACATGTGGAATATTGGTGCAAGAAATTACGAATTTTTTTTGCTTAACTGGCGTAGAAAATCTCATAACATATAGAAAACAGTATTTTGGAACGAATTTTATTTGTCTGTCGATCGGCCGGTCTATCGGTCTGTTGGTCTGTACGTCTGTCTGTTAGTAGGGGCAATAACTTCAGAAAGAATTGAGATATAATCTCCAAATTTGGTATGCAGCACACGACAATGGAACGCTTAGAATTGTTTTTCGGTGACATCGCTTCAGGAGGGTAGGGGATCAGTGAGGGGTGATTTGGTGAAAATTATCATTTCTTCGTTAAAACTCGTGTAATATATCGTTTCCGAAGTTTATGGGTATAGGAATACAAATATTTTCTTTGTGGTCAATTCATGGACCTTAAATTCATTTCATGGGAATTTCTTTCTGAAGAGAATACATTATCACAGCTATGTGCAAGCCATGATTCAATTTACAGCACTATTTTTATACATTCTGAGCTCATCGGTGTGCCATACTTATGATTGTCAAAACGCATCTTATACAAATTAGATAAATCAGTCAACAGACATTGGTAAATTTAACATTCGTGTGTTTCTTTTGCATAATCTGTACATCCGAATTCGACAGAAGTTGTTTAAAGATGAACTTATGTCGAATTCAGATGTGGTGTTGCTGAACGTCTGGGGCAATAGTTGAAGTTTTCTGCCTGTTGACCCTTTTGTATAGTTTCAACTTCCATTTTCAAGAATTGAAAAGTAAGTATAGTCTCCATTTTGTTTTCTCATTAAATTTCTTATGAATTTCTCCACCTTAATAGTTCTCATGGGGTTTCTGCTTGATGTATGCCTGCCAGTTGTAGTGTTCACCCTGTCAGTTTTGCTCCTAGGCTTATTCTATTTCCCCAATAGACTTTAATTGTTTAATTTTTTAAATAATAGACCTTTTTCCACTCGTTTTGTGGCTATCGACGCTTGTCAGTTTTCTCTGATATATTAGTTAATTCATTTTTCACTGCATGTTAAGCTTTAACTTAATTTTTTAGCTTGTGTCATTGTAACTGCTTATGTTTTCACTGTAGGTCTCTTAGATTTAGCTTAACTGTTAGTTAGCTTTTTATTGTGTAACTTAGAGTTTTAACCTTGGAGTTTCCGTAGAGAGTGTCTTGTCACCATTGTGCGCTAACCTGCACAATTGCCTACCAGAAAAACGATGTTTTTCTGACCGACCTTTTTTATTATGTTTCTAGATTTATTCCCTGAAGATGGCCTCTTAGTGGGTCGAAACGCGTCGGGAAATTTTAAATAAATAAATGTATGATTGCTAATAAATTTAAACTAAACTCGTTTACCATAATCGGACAAAATGCCTTCAAAGTGTGGTTATTTTGCCTTGTGATTGAGAATTGTGACTTATAGGTAAAAAAAATAAAGCCAAATTAACTTTCATGTCAATAATAT
Source organism: Tillus elongatus (assembly GCA_964006375.1). Classification (NCBI taxonomy): domain Eukaryota; kingdom Metazoa; phylum Arthropoda; class Insecta; order Coleoptera; family Cleridae; genus Tillus; species Tillus elongatus. Next base: position 172,888,655 of record OZ023264.1, on the reverse strand, counting down.
TACTAAGGCAGCCAGATTAAAATATGCTTGCGGTGTCCACCTTGATTGAATTGGAAAATTAAAAACAATCTTTTGTTGAATCTAGTTGAAAGTTTTTAATTTACAATTAGAATGAATGGTTCAACTATGCGTAACGATTACGTTTTTATTTAGCATCGTTACTACGTTAAAAACACATAGAAAACCGCCAGGAAGCTACAATGATAGCAGGTAACCTTATCTCTATAAAGCATTTCAAATTTCAACTTCAAAATTTGTTGTTGAAAGTTCGCCAATATCTAACTATCGTAAGGCCCGTACTGCGCTGCTTTGGTATACGTAAAAAATTCAAATATCGAGAGATGAAATGTTTTCTCTAACAAGAAAGATCTAGAAGGCGCAGTTGACGTAACGATGATCTCATCTCTTTGTCGTCAAGCAGAAGTCGTTGGACCACGTCCATTATTGCAGTACTAAGGGGAGTCCGACCGAACGAGGAGCACGTACCCTGAAAACGTCGTGCCGTCTCCGCATATAAAGGCAATTCTAGGCACTATATCCTTGTCACGTACATGAAGCTAAAAAAGGATCGCGAAAAACGGTTGCAAAATGCGCGACAAATTTGGCGTAGACTTCGGGTGTGACGCTGCTTCGAGAGGAGTCTGTTCTAGGTGGGCCTGCTAGAAACATCGTTGAAACTATCGTGTCTTTTTATCACCCTGAAAGGGTGTAATATCTCACTTTTTTCCGTTAATATCGTATAATATAGTTATCGGTGGGTGCTGTAAGTGTTTTGATCTCGATTTGATTTGTTTGATCCGTTTTGGTGAAAAACGTGAGCTAAACGGTAACCCTTTGTTCTCTGATATAGTGAAGTCTCTAATGCTATCGCAAATGTTTATCTAAATTTCCAAGCTCTCAATTGAATTAGCTTTCAAATTCCGTATACCTTCAGGTACATTTTTGGTCATAAAAGGTTCCGTTAAATCACCTGCAGGTGACGTCATTGCATCAGCTGTCGGTTTAAAGTAGAGGTTTGCCTATCCTGTCTATCATTAAAATGGTACGTACCAACTTGTCTGGTCGACACCTGTTAAAATGCCTTTCACCACTTCCCGACATTGGCTGGTGAGAAGTTAAGACCCTGTGGCGGGCGCTAATGTGTGACTTTCAAACTTTCTTATGCGTCATCCAAATTTTGAAATAATTTGCAATATGAACTTCCATTCAGCGCAACTAAATTAAAGGTGACTGTAAAAGTAACTGTAATTTTGTACCTATTTCTTAATATTTTGTTAGCAACGTAGATTCAGATATATTACTGTGTAATTTCAAGTTAATAAATGTTTGTTTACCAACTACCTAACCTGCAAATGTTTCAAGTATTTAATTTGTAATCAGCAAATAGAAATTTGACTTTATATCTTTGAGCTTCATTCAGGGTTTTTCTCTAAAGAAGTAAACCAAACTGTCCAGTTCACTATCTAGGAATTCCACCTAAATCTTATTAAAATTGCGATAGCATCAGTAGAACTGATTGAAAGACGATATAAACTTTTTATTCTGTCATATGCAATAGTTAATTTCTTTCTTGGAACATTTAATTTTGTTTTGTTTTGTTTTGTGTAATGCAATGTTTATTTGAAATTTTCCAGGTGTATCATATTAATTTTCTCCAGCCACAATTTTTATCAATAAATTTATATATTTACTTTTTCTATATGTCTGTTTAATTGAACAATAATTCCTACCTAAAATAACTTATATTTAATGGCGACGTAAATTATAATTCTTTATATCGATTATCTATATATCTAAAAATCAAGTAACCAGGCTCTGACCTGAAGATCTCACAAATTTAGGACTTCAGGCAGAATAACCCAAAAGTTGACTCAATATTAAACCATCTTAAGATCTTATAGCCCTACAAAATGTCTCTTATCTTGCAAATAATAAATCTGATAGAAAGGTACTTTTAAGTTAGGGTCTAGTAGGCGATGGTGACCTCACTATCGTCCGGATTTGGATCCACTTGAGGTCAATCACTCTCTATGACGTCATACCATTTTTCTTGCCTAAACCAGGACGGTTACATGTGTTAAAGTAACTGTTATTATAACATATATATAAATCGGAATTTCGTTTATGGACGATTGATACTCTTGAGCTTGTTGACGTACAATATTACCAGATTTTTATCATCACATTTTGATTTGTCGCAAACCATAAAGTAGAAAAACTGACGTATTTAATAATAATGCATTACATGTGTAAAGTTTGTTATAGAGTTTTTGACACTTTGTACAAAGTAGAAATAATGTCACCATGTGGGAAGTAAACTGACGACACTAAGGAATTGTAAGTCATGAAAGTGTCTCGAAGTTTTATCCCGTTGTGGCTCAACTAGGTCGCTTGAAATTTTATGACATAAATAATTTACCATATTAGATTTTATCTACCATAATCAACATTTACTACGACAGTATCCCTCTAATGATCAACTCAAAGGGGAAATTTAGTTTGGAAGAGAAATTGCTTTTTTAGCCTACAAACTGCTGATTTAACTACGCATTTTTAACTTAAGGATAATTTCGTTAAGTCAGTAATATTTAAAGTAACTATTTGCGACGTATTTTAAATAACGAGTTAATTGATTTTATTTTCTTTAACTCTCTGTAAGTACGTTTTCAGCATAATTCCACTAGAAGTATTTTGTCTTACATAACATTTTAATTATAATTTAATTTCAACTCTAGACTATTACGGTTACCCTTTTAGTTTAAAAGAGTTTTCTAACAAAAATATCAAAAAAAAGAAAGATAAAGGACGAGACAACCACGATCTTGATAGCTATTGTTTTGAGCGAATTTTCATGAACAAAATTTCATTTTTTAATGAATTTTCTTAAAATAATGAGGAGATCCCGACTTTTGAATTTTGAGAAAATTTCTTCAAATGAGCGCTAATTAGGCCCTCTAGAACCTATATCCGGGGTCAGTTTCGATTTTTATATGTTTATATATATATATATATATATATATATATATATATATATATATATATATATATATATATATATATATATATATATATATATATATATATATATATATATATATATGTATCACACCGATAACTTAAAAAATAATGGGCCGATTTGGACAAAATTTGGTGAATACCTTCCTTTTGTAAGTGGCTTGTAAGTTTGTTAGCCAGAAAAATCGGCCGAAGTTGTACCGGAAAATGTTAGGTTTTCTTTAGAAAAAAATTCATATCTCCGGAAATAACAAAGTAAGGGCAACCAAATTCGGCACATCGTTTTATATGGCTATAGGAAAAAAAATTTGCGCTATAGGTCAAAAGACAAAAAGTTATGGGCATTTAAATAAAAATAAAGTGCGGTTTGCCCCAAAACGTCAAAGTGACAATTTAAAACGTAAAAATTCGCAACATTTTGGCAAAGAACTTGAATCTAATACGGGCTATGGAAAGAAAATGTATCAAGAAGAATGTTTTACAAACCCGCAAGTCTTAGTTTCAACCGTCATTGTCCTTCATTTTACTAAAATGTTTCCAGAAAATTCATTTCAAATAGACCCTTTCTCTGATGCTTGGCAGTAGCCTTTAGCTATAGAGTTTATCGTTTAATGGTATATAACTTTTGTCGAATTTTCGTAAAAAATCAATAAAGCTCAATATATCCGTTATTCTACAAGATATGAAAAAAATGTATACATTAATTATAGGGTGTCTTGAGCTACATCTTAAAAAATATTTCTGCAATCACAGGGGGTCCATAAGTCGTTGGTGATACAAATAAAAAATTTTTAGTCGAAAACGCCTTATGTTTTTGCATTTTCCATCGAAATATAATGCGTGTTTGTAAGCAAAGAAATTCTGGACGCAACAAGTGTGTTATGGTAGCGAATTTTGATTAAATGCTTCATATATAAAAAGCTCAATTTGCTATTAACCTATAAGGTTGACCAAGAAACGGATTTTTTCGGTTACACTTTAAGTTTACTTTCGGAAATTTTTGTACGTTTTCAAACAATAAAGTTATTTTGATGAAACATGGCACATTGTTTTTACTATATATGTTATAATGGTAATCAAATTTGATCCCTGCTTTCTGAAAAAAAACACACATATTTGCTAATAAAAACATTTTAATGAAAATTCACTACCATAACGCACTTGCTGCGTCCCGAACTTTTCTAAATGAGTCAAAACTTGACCCGAGATCAGTTGAGGTCAGGTCAGGTCAAACCAGTTCTGAGAGTAAAGTTTTCCCACGGAAAATTTAAATTTTTCCCTTTGAGATTCTCTAATTTATTTGTAGGTCATTTTACACATATATTGCCATCAAAATTCAGATAAAATATGCCAAGATTCAGTTTGATTTAATGCTTGTAATCTAAACTTTTCCGGAATTTAAGTAAGCACAATTAAGAAATTGCCGTTATATATGTTGCCTATTGTTACGAGAAGATATTACTGTGTGAAAATTTATATATATATATATATATATATATATATATATATATATATATATATATATATATATATATATATATTATATATATATATATATATACATATATATATATATATATATATATATATATATATATATATATATATATATATATATATATATATATATATATATATACATATATATATATATATATATATATATATATATATATATATATATATATATATATATATATATATGGATATTTTCTTAAAAAAACTTTATTAATTTGCAAGCATTCGGCTTAATTTATTCCTTTATCAAGGCTACATCATGGAAAGAAAAAATTTAAAATTTACAATGAGCCTTTATGCCCAAGTTTTTCCGGTGGAGAATCGGGGAAAACTTTTTGAAATTGCTATATTTTTGTAAGTATCAGAGTAACTGGAATGAGACTTTACATGTGGCTATAAATAGTGCAAATAAACCTATGTTGTGAATTTTAAGTAATTTGGTACACAATATTTTGATTTTTTCCAAATTAAATATAAAATCCCAAACGCATGCGTTGAAACGACTTAGTGGTTAAAGTCCAATGCCTGATAGACAGAGTAGTTAACTGCCACGCGTAGATTGATTCATACAACAGGTATAAACCATACATCGACGGTAACCAAACTAAATATATACCAGGCATAAAACATCCTACCCGAACCACCAATCGTGAAATCTAGGCCGCAATTATGAAATGACAGACGGCATGAAATTAAAATTTTGCCAAGTGATTGTTATTTAACTGACGGGTTCAATCAATTATTAAAACACACTACTTTTGCAGCTTTATTAGCGGCCCAAAATACAGTTTTAGCGCAGCACAGATATATTATGCTGTCGCATAGTATTGCAGAGACGTAAACAAAATCAAGCCAAGTCTCTATAAATATGATTCTAAAATAGTTTATTTTATCTTTAAACTTAAACATAATACGTCATATAAGACCGAAACAGTCGGGGGATGTGTTTCAATGGTAATTCTACTAATTCTGTAATCAATTTTTACGTATACTTTGAATATAATATCCCGGGCATGAAGCCGATCTAAAGTATCACGCAAATAAAACGTTAGTTGACGTGCGCCTAGCTGTCGCAGTGGGCATCGCGCTTGCTCCCTAAGCAGAATGTTACGCGACCGTATCCAGCTCAATGAATGTATGTTTTTTATGTTTTATTTTGACATTTGGAGAAACAATAGTGAACAAATTTTATACGTTTTAAACAAGATCTCATTTTTGTTTAAAACGCCTAAATAAGTTTGTCACATTTGAGTCTTAAATTATAATTTTGTTATTGTTGATATTGAGAAAGCCGGTTTGATTAGGTTGACTAAAACGAAATCATAATAGCGATTAATAAGGAAAATAATAATGCTACGTTTATAATTTGGCAGATACTTTACTTTTCTCAATACGAATTAAGTTTCCTTCTGGAAATCTCCTGTATCATTTTAATGAAATTGTAATACAAGTTTCTTTTAAAGAGACTTACACTATTTGCAGATATAGCAAAATTTAGTTCTTTAGCTTCAGGGAAAATTGAGTTTTGGGCATTTTTCGCAAAAGGAGTTAGAACGCAAGATTTTTTTGATAATAAAGAGATATCGGTGGTAAGAATTTCGAAAAAAATCTTCAAACGTGCGCGTGCTAGGACCTCTAAAATCGATCTTCAAGGTCTGTGTAAGTTTAAACTATTAACTTTACTAATATGCCGTATAATAATATTGTAAAATTCTTATGAAAATTCTCTACTATTACGCACTTGCTGCCGCCCGAATTTTTTTTCTGTGATGGCATCCCACAATTTTTTTTAATGAACTTATCCTACTACCGTAACAAAAATTAAATATTAAATAGATATATACATATATTAATTAGAAACCTACATTTTTTCACATGGTTCGGTTGCTCTTTGAGTACTAGGTGTAAACAACCTACGTTAGATGAACCTATCAACAACAGTTTTTGACATATGTCAATTTTTCTCAAACTAATTATGGCCGTAGTAGTTTACGAACAAATTTGTATCTCGCCGACAGTTTGAGATCAGGAAACCAAATTTATGGAGCAGTTAGCTGAAAGAGCAGGCTAACTCCTGATGTCCCATCGATGGTCCCTAGATTTTTATGGGCCTATTTAATATAACAAATCTATGTTAACAAGCCAAATAACCTAGAAGATTTGAAATTGAGCTGCCGTATATGGGCACGCTCCAATAGTGGCTGAATTTTAAAAGTTTTCGCAGAAATGTTTTTAGTGTTTCTGTGCAATCTATTTTTGAAGGATTTTTGTGATATGTTGGTAATTAATAATAAATGTTTAATAAGTTATTGTAAAAGAAAAGTTGTTGAATTTTTGTGAAAAATATAATTTGGTGTAACAATTCTGGCAATTTCTGTAAAACACAAGGTGATTTTCTGTAAAAGAATTTTTTGCAAATTTTCATAATTTTTTTTTCCATTTTGGTCCTAAAGCTGTTTGTGAATAATTATATCCTGGCAGCTGTGTAAACAGCTTAAAGAGGTTCGTTAGCCAAGAAACTCTGACCAGTTTTTTCTGGAACTTTTAAGGTTTATTTTCGGAAAATGTTTGTACTTTTTGAAACAACAAAGCTATTTTAATGAAATACCGTCGATTGTTACTAATATATAAGTTATACTGCCAACCAAATGTCCTTCTTGTAAAAACAAGACATATTTGCTATTAAAAGCATTTTTACGAAAATTCGCTACCATAACGCACTTGCTGCGTCCAGACTTTTTATTCACAGGCAGGATCTTTCCTAAGTGATATATGTAATGTTTATCGCATTATTTTGTATTATCTGTTTATTTGTTTCTTTCTAAACACAGTTTCGTTGGTTTGTTTGTTTGTTTGGCCTTGGACTGGTAACCCAGTTCATATAGCCACAGTCCTTTTGTAACATAAACACAGTTTAATTAACATATTAATATTAGTCAATTTTCTTAAAAAAAATCACTAATGAGGAGATCCCTACTTTTGAAATTTGAAAAAATTTCTTCAAATGACCGCTAATTAGGCCCACCAGAACACATATCCGGGGTCAGTTTCAATTTGTATATGTTAACGATAACTCAAAAAATAATCGGCCGATTATGATTAAATTTGATGAATAAATTATTTTTGCAAATAGTTTATATAAGTTCGTTATCCAGGAAAATCGGCCCAGGTTTTCCCGGAAAATTTTGTGTTTTCTTTCGAAAAAAATTATATCTCCGGAATTAACAAAGTAAGGGCAACCAAATTTGGTGCGCAGGTTTATATCCTTATGGGTAAGTTACTTACCAAAATTTAGCTATATAGGTCAAAAGAAAAAAAAGTTATAGGTATTTAAAGGAAAGTAAATTGGGGTTTTCCTCAAAACGTCAAAGTTGCGATTTAAAACGTCAAACTCGGTAACATTTAGGCAAATAACTTGAATCTAATACGGGCTATAGAAATCAAATGTCTCAAGAAGGATGTTTTACAAACCCTTAAGTCTTAGTTTCAACCGTCATTGACCTTCATTTCACTAAAATGTTTCTAGAAAATTCATTTTAAATAGACCCTTTCTCTGATGCTTGGCAGTAGCCTTAGCTATAGAGTTTATCGTTTAATGCTATATAATTTTTGTCGAATTTTCGTAAAAAATCAATAAAGCTCAATATATCCGTTATTATACAAGATATGAAAAAAATGTTTATATATTAATTATAGGGTGTCTTAAGCTACATCTTAAAAAAATATTTCTACAATAACATAACTCGTTGGTGATACAAATTTTCTTTTTTTCAATCAAACACACCTTATGTTATTGAATTTTTGCATTTTCTATCGAAATATAATGCATGTTTGTAAGAAAAGAAATTCTGGATGCAGCAAGTGCGTTATGGTAGCGAATTTTGATCAAATGTTTGAATAGCCCAATTTGCTATTACCCTATAAGGTTGACCAAGAAACGAGTTTTTCCGGGAACACTTTAAGTTTACTCTTGGAAATTTTTGTACATTTTCACACAATAAAGTTATTTTTATGACATATTGTTTTTACTATATAGGTTAAACTGGTAACCAAAATTGATGCCTGCTTTCTTAAAATGAAAACATTTTAATGAAAATTCACTACCATAATGCACTTGCTGGTCCATTATAATTATTATTTAGACTGCGCCAAGATTTTTTACACCGACCAGTTTCTTTGAAATACTTTTCTCTTGCCTACATAAATAGAGTACAGTGAGTTAGTTAGCCGAGTACTACATCATACAGCTCACATTGTGACAAGGCGTCGTGTTACTCCTTCCTATACAATGCCCATTAATTTTCAATAATTTATAGAAAGTGCGTATAACGCACGATAACGTGGCTCGCGTGTTACTTGAGTATGCTGGTATTACATGTTTAGATTTGCAACGAATAGTTTCATGCCTCTCCACATACTACTACACCTGCTTCATGCTTTAGCTTGGATTAATTTTAATATCCCGGAACATATTTTTATCTCGCTTCTTGCTACTGTAATTCCCTTTCATTATCCTTATTTATTAATTCAGCACATTAAAACCGAGGCGCCGTATTAAGTCTACGGACTAGGTTATTGATCAGCTTACATTAGCTGGCAGTGTCACAACTGTTTTGTTGAATAGCAAAAAATTATAACGTTTCATAGCAACTGAAGCACTGAAATCAATGTAGAGTTGGAACACAACGCTATTGTTTCACAACGTGCGGAAATGCAAATACCATACTTTAAAAACTCTGGGCGTAGCAAGTGCGTTATGGAAGTGAATTTTCATAAAAATGTTTTTAATTACAAATATATCGCTCTAATGCGAGCATGCATCAATTTGGTTACCGGTATAACCTATATAGTAGGAACAATGTACCATATTTTATCAAAATAATTATTTGAAAATGTACAAAAATTTTCAGAAAATAAACTTTAAATGTTTCTGAGAAAACTGGTCTCCTAGCCAATGAACCTATGGTTAATAGCAAATTGAGTTATTGAAATTTGAAACATTTAATGAAAATTCGCAACCAAAACGCCCTTGCTGCGTTCATACAAAAATTTTCCGAAAATAAAGTTAAATGTTGGTTTCCTAACCAACAAAACTTACGTTAATAGCAAATTGAGTTATTTAAATTTGTAGGATTTAATGAAAATTCGCTACCAAAACGCACTTACTGCGTCCAGATTTTTTCTTACACACATGCATCATATTTCGATAAAAATGCTAAAATGCAGTAACGAATTTGTTCTACGAAAATTAGCTGAAAATTATAGACCGTTAAACCATAAACTTCACTAAACCCACAGCGAAAGCATCAGAGAAAGGGTATATTTGAAATCAATTTTCTGTTAATATTTTAGCAAAATGAAGGGCAATGACGGTTGAATCTGAAACTTAAGGGTTCGCATAACACTCTTCTTGAAATATTTTCTTTTCACAATCCGTATTTGTTTCGCGTTCTTTCCCTAAACATTGCCAATTTTTTATATTTTAAATTGCGAGTTTGACGTTTTGAGGATAACTCTAAAATTTGTTGCTTTAGCTGCCCGTAACTTTGTCGTTAAATTTAGAGACCTAAATGTTGGTTCACTCTTTTAATACAAATACGCGTACCAAATTTGGTTGCCCTCACTTTGTTATTTCCGGTAATATAATTTTTTTAGAAAGAAAACACAAAATTTTCCGGGAAATCCTGGTCCGATTTTCCTGGATAACGAACTTATCCAAGCCACTTTCAAAAGGAAGGTACTCACTAAGTTTGATCAAGATCGGTCTATTATTTTTTAAGTAATCGGTACGATATATATATATATATATATATATATATATATATATATATATATATATATATATATATATATATATATATATATATATAAACACGGATCTCCCCATTAGTGAATTTTTTAAAGAAAATTCACTAAAAAAGAAAATTTGAATCACCAGCGACTTATGGGCCACCTGTAATTGTTAGAAATATTTTTTTAAGATGTAGCTCAAGACACCCTATAATTAATGTATACATTTTTTTTTCGTATCTTGCATAATGACGGATATATTGAGCTTTAAAGATTTTTTACGAAAATTCGACAAAAATGATATACTGCATACAGACTTTGAGAATGCTTCACTATTGGTTAACAGTGAAGCCAGAGAAGTATTCTCAAAGTCTGTATGCAGTATGGACAAGTTTCACTAAGTAAGGGCAACAACAATCAATGAAAAATGATATACCATTATCCGATAAACTCTATAGCCAACACTACTACATCAGAGAAAGGGTCTATTTGAAATGAATTTTTTGAGAATATTTTAGTAAAATGAAGGACAATGACGATTGAAACTGAGACTGCAGGCTTTGTAAAACATTCTTCTTGAGACGTTTTCCTTGCATAGCTCATATTAGTTTCAGGTTCATTGCCTAAATATTACCAATTTTGACGTTTAAAATCGCGATTTTTGACGTATTGAGGAAACCCAATTTTTTTTTTAAATGCCTGTAACTTTTTGTCCTCTAGTACAGAGCTAAATGTTGGTAAGTGACTTACCTATAATGATATAAACCCCCTTACTTTGTTAATTCCGGAGATATTCGTTTTTTTCGAAAGAGAACACAAAATTTTATAACGAATTTATCCAAGCCACTTGCGAAAGGAAGGTACTCACCAAGTTTTATCAAAATCGGTCCATTATTTTTTTAGTTATAGGTGTGACACACACACACACACACATATATATATATATATATATATATATATATATATATATATATATATATATATATATATGTATGTATATATATATATATATATATATATATATATATATATATATATATATATATATATATATATAAACATATAAAGTCTGAAACCGACCTCGGATTAGGGTTCCAGGGGATCTAAAAATAGCGCTCATTTAAAGAAATTTTTTCAAAAGTCGGGATCTCCCCATTAGTTATTTTTTTAAAGAAAATTCACTAAAATGTAAGATGCAGCGAGGCTGATTGTGATTTATATATTTTAAGTAGGTTCTGGTAAGTATACCAGTTGTGTGAAATAGAACAAAACTAAGATTCTGGGGGTTTACAGGACAAGAAAAAAATAAGTCTGATCACGTAATAAAATTCAGAAATACCTAGTATGATCCAAAGGACGTGGTGAATAAAGCGGCAGTATATCGTTTGCATCAAAATGTTAAAATTTCGCAAAACTTATCTGAGTCCAAAGTTAAAATCTGAGAGAGAAAGCGATACTTGGTGTATAAGGCCAGTTGCACTCAGACTATAATTAAAAACGCATACCGGTTTTGCTCTCATTAGAGCTCATCAGTGCGTCATACCAAATCACAGCCAGAATACACCGAAAAGCAAGTTCGGTTAAAGGTAGCCAGTCTCGTAGAACATAGTGAGATGTACGACAGTGTCGCCATCGGTGGCATAGCCAGGTAATACGTTGTCACGGCAGGTCTAATAAACACTTCGTGTTATTATAATAAAATATTCTGGACGCAGCAAGTGCATTATTGTAGTGAATTTTCACTAGAATTGTACACTATTAGTAAGATATATTATTAAAACTAATTCTTTAAATTTGAACGAACCTTGGAGATGGGTTTTAGAGGTCCCTGTAAGCAATTGAGTGAGGAAATTTCTATTTTCTATCGAAATAGGTAATTAAAATTTGATACATTTATGTAAGTACTGCAAGTATCTTTAAGAAAGTTGTGTTACAAATTTTATTAAAGTTACAAAAGTTTTCCAGAAAAAAAAACTCTGGACGCAGCAAGTGCGTTATGGTAGTGAATTTTCATTAAAATGTTTCTAATAGCAAATATGTTTTTTTAAGAAAGCAGGCACCAAATTTGGTTACCAGTATAATTTATATATTAGAAACAATGTACCATATTTCATCAAAATAACTTTATTGTTTGAAAATGTACAAAAATTTCCGAAAGTAAACTTAAATTTTTCCCGAAAAAACAGGTTTTCTGGTCAACCTTATAGGTTAATAGCAAATTGATCCACAATTTGAAGCATTTAATGAAAATTCGCTACCATAACGCACTTGCTGCGTCCAGAATTTCTTTTCTTACAAAGATGTATTATATTTCGATGGAAAATACAAAAATGCAATAACATAGGGCGTGTTCGATTAAAAAAATTCACTAAAAAAAGAAAATTTGAATCACCAACGACTTATGGGCCACCCTGTAATTGTGGAAATATTTTTTAAGATGTAGCTTAAGACACCCTACAATTAATGTATACAACTTTTTTCGTAACTTGAATAATAACGGAAATATTGCGCTTTAATGATTTTTTAAGATAATTCGACAAAAATGATATACCATTAAACGATAAACTCTATAGCCAACACTACTGCTAAGGTATCAGAGAAAGGGTCTATTTGAAATGAATTTTCTGGGAATATTTTAGTAAAATGAAGGACAATGACGATTGAAACTAAGACATCAGGCTTTGTAAAACATTATTCTTGAGACATTTTCCTTCCATAGATCATATTAATTTCAGGTTCATTGCCTAAATATTAACAATTTTGACGTTTAAAATCGCGACTTTGACGTTTTGAGGAAAACCCAAATTTATTTTTCTTTAAATGCCTGTAACTTTTTTGTCCTTAAACCGACAGCGCTAAATTTTTGTAGGGAGCTTACATATAACAATATAAACCCGTGTACCAAATTTCGTTGCCCTTACTTTGTTAATTCCGGAGATATAATTTTGTTTCGATTTTTTTCGAAAAAAAAACACAAAATTTTCCGGAAAAACCTCGGCGGATTTTCCTGGATAACGAACTTATTCAAGCCACTCGCGAAGGGAAGGTACTCACCAAATTTTATCAAAATCGGTCCTTAATTTTTTCAGTTATAGGTGTGACACATAAATATATAAACATATATATATATATATATATATATATATATATATATATATATATATATATATATATATATATATATATATATATATATATATATATATATATATATATATATATAAACATATAAAGTCTGAAACCGACCTCGGATTTGGGTTCCGGGGGTCCTAAATAGCGCTCATTTGAAGAAATTTTTTCAAAATTCAAAAGTTGAGATCTCCTCATTAGTGAATTTTTTTTAAGAAAATTCACTAAAAGGGAATGTACCTGCCAAATTATCGTATAAATATAGCAGGTATTTTTCCTTTATAATGGCTTGGACGATTTTCTTTAAATTAACCCAATCGAACTGGTTTTTGCAAACAAAACAACAAAAAGGGTTTTTCAGAAAAAATATTTGTTATTCGCGAAGCTCATTATGTTATTTTTCTTTAATTTAGTACCCACACTGCGTTTTACTAACGCTCAAGATTGATTGATTGGTGGGAAATTGAGTTATCAAATTTGAAATATTTTTACGAAAATTTTCCACCAAATTTTCTACTTGCTGCACCCAGACCCCTTTCAGCACTTATTTACTGTTGCTGCAGCCATGCTTTTTTTATTGATAAAATATTATAGCTCTCTATGTGAGACTGACAAACAAGGCACTCACAAATTCATTATGGAAAAATATTTTAAACAAATGAAAAATTTGAACATAATTTTAGAATCTTGGTTCGCTGCTTCATGGCGGGGGTTCTCTACCACCATCTGCATCCCTACAACCACCCTCAATGAATTTTTTCGCACTTTCCGCTCACATTTCGTTTTTATCTCCTTCCCCGCCCAGTACCTCTATTTACTCCTGGTCCCGTAACTCTCTTGGGGGATGTTTGCAAGTAATTTTTCTTGTAGTATGTGCGTCCAAAAATGGTTCTAAGCATGTTTCAGAAAATGTTTTGCTAAAAGTCCCCCTTGTGCTAAACTGCAAATTTACTGAAACTTTAATTTTTATTTACAAAAGGAATGTACCTGCCAAATTATGGCACGTATTTTTCGTTTTAGTCAACGCAATCGAACCAGTTTCTGCAAACAAAATAACAAAAAAGTTTTTTAAAACAAATTTGTAGTTATTTTTAAAATTTACTACACACGCTGTCTTTATTTGGGTTTTACTATGTATTAAAACTGATGATTATAGTTTGCTGGGAAATTGAGTGATCACCATTTGAAATATTTTTACGAAAATTCGCTACCATAACGCACTTACTGTACCTAAACTATTTTCAACACATACATACTATTACTGTTTAGTAATACAATACCTACATGCATTGATTAACAACGTGAATCTGATGCACACAATGACGTTTGTTAGATTCGAGGTTATGCTTAGAACGCGCACGTTTCTCTCATGTCTCCTATCAGTAAACAAATGACAAATAGTGGTGTTGTCAGATTAAACTAGGAGAGGGAGATGGCTTTTAAATACCGTGAAAATAGGGAGCTTAGTTTTTATAGATAATAAAACGTAGTTCTAGATTGCTTTTAGACAAATTAAATAACTTTCATTGACATTTTAAATTATTAATATTTTTCTATCTTAAAATTCAGATCAAAGTTGTCGCAAATGGCAACCCCGCTGATTGTTCATTGTGACATACTTTCGTAGCCTATTTGTTTAAAGCTTAATTTGGAGATTTTGTTTTGCAATGGCTGGGGAACCCTGATTTATCTGTCTGACCTTGTCTAACATTATAGTCATCCATTCAGAGGTAATTTCAGGTCATATCGTAGATTATTTATTTTTTATTTAGTTATAAAACAATATTAACTAAACCGATTGAGTTTAATTTCGATAGATAGGACCACTTATGTGATATCTACGTGGTTGTAAAATGTTTTATTTATTTATTTATTTATTCAACGGATTAACCATTTACAATAATAATAAGAACATCTAAAACTACATTAGTCTTAAATAATCACAATATGAGAACACAAAAAAAGCAAAACATAACCTGTATACCATATGTATGACAATTCAATCAATAACACCTCTCAAAATTCCTCTAATTACACGGTCAGAATCATTAAACATGTCCAAGAGCTCCGAATACTCATTTGCAGTTCTCGCCACTCTCGACATCGGACTGAAAAAGCCATAATTGGTTCGATGGAAGGGAACCACAAAAACCTCCCTCGCTCTCGTGCAGTTCGGAATCCTTAGAGAGACTAACTCAAGCAAAGAAGGACTATCAATTTTATTCACTAATAATTTGTGCAAAAAACAAACATCACTGACAATCCTTCTACCTCTCAGTGACTGCAAGTGCAGCCGATTCCGCAAATAAGAAAGGTTAAGATCATTTCTCTGCAAGCCCATTCTGTAAGCACAAATTCTTAAGAATCTATTTTGTACGGCCTCAATCTGATTGATATAAATATTGTAATTCGGGCTCCAGACTACAGAAGAGCATTCCAACAAAGAGCGAACCAGAGCACAATACAGCCTTCTAAAGCTATTGCATGAAAAATCCAGAGTTGATCTATGAATAAATCCTAACATTTTATATGCCTTAGACACTATGTACTCCATGTGATCCCCAAAAGATAATTCCCTATCCAATACAATGCCCAAGTCTTTAATCATTTCCTTCCTCTGTAAAGCACCAGAGCCCATGGAGTACACAAAGTCAATGGGAAACTGAGCTCTAGTGTGTTAGTTTAATACTAGTGTTAGTTTAATACCTTGTTATTATACAAGATACGAGAAAAAAATGTATACGTTAATTATTGGATATCTTGAGCTGCATCTTCTAAAATTATTTTGACAATCACAGGGTGGCCCATAAGTCGTTGGTGATACCTGAAATTATTTTTTTCGAACACCATTATATTATTGGATTTTTGCATTTTTTATCGAAATATGAGGCATGTTTGTAAGAAAAAAATCGAAGCGCAGTCAGTGTGTTTTGGTAGCGAATTTTTATTAAATGCTTAAAATTTCAATAACTCAATATGCTATTAATCTAATGTTGTTGGCTATAAAACCAGTTTTCTCGGAAACGTTTTAAGTTTATTGTCGAAAAATTTTTGTACGTTTTCAAACAATATGTTATTTTGATAAAATGTGGTACATTCTTTCTAGTACATAGGCTACGACGGTAACCATATTGATGCCTGCTTGCATTAGAGAGACACATTTGCTATTAAAAACAATTTTATGAAAATTCACTTCCATAACGCACTTGCTGCGTCCAGACGTTTTTCTTTTTCCTAGTATGCGAATTAGCTGTAATTCGATTTATATTGTTACTCTTATTGTTTTGTATTATTAATAATAATAATAATAATAATAATAATAATAATAATAATAATAATAATAATAATAATAATAATAATAATAATAATAATAATAATAATAATAATAATTAAAAGCGAAGCTCCAATGAACTGATAACTGCTAGAGATGCATAGTTGTGCTGGTAGTTCGCCTTGTCGTCGCATTGAGACTGTGACGACGGCTGTAATGATATTTGTGTAAGCTTAGTATATTTTAAATAAATGTACTGTGAAAGTATTTTCTATACATACGCTGAATTTCTGTACTAATTGCATGTGACTTGCTTACTTGATTTAAAATATAATTTAGATACGTCAGGAAATACGAACAGAAATGTGTGATGACACTTCGTATGTTTCCGACAAAGTTTTGTGATTGACTGGTTGAGAAATAATCCATGTGTTCACTTTAGGAAAACAAGTTTTTCTTATACTCTCGTGCACACATAAAAGAAAACAAAACAAACAGAAGCTCGTCAATCAAAGTTTCATATCTGAAAAAGTTCAGTGGGCTGCTCCCACTAATCTGGAGTTGTGCTCTTCTGCTTTCATTGTTAGTATCAGTTAGCTTGGCCGATGTTTTCAGCCCAATAACAGGTAGTCAATTAAAAGTTTCCAAGTTTACGCCAAGTTTCATGGTAAATTATATCACTTGTCACTGAGTGGAAAATGAGTAGGAAAATTACCAACTGAAAAGTTTCCTTCACAATAATTCCAATTAATTGGAAAAGTCGATGAAAACAGTTTGCTGCTATAAGCATTGTAAATTGTTTGCTGGTAGTTGGTTTCTAGCTATATAGTTTTATTTGCTTATTCGAATTAATCGCTGTATAATAGCGTTTCTTGTGAATGCCTATAGCCGACTTCAGTAAACAAATTGATTAACTTTGTAGCAAAAAGTATACAGTAGGCGTTAGAAAATTATCGCTCTGTTCTCCCGTTTTGAACAATAGCTGAATAGGTTAGTCGGATCTAAAATGTTCTCTATCAGCGAGTACTAAGTTTGCTGAGTGGTAATAATTAGTTACCGATGTAGATATTTACTTTTTAGTATTAAAAAATTAGTTTACTAGCGTTATCCAAAAATTTTTAAATGCTGCCTACCGGAAGGAATTAACGTTAAATATCCACATCTGCCACCTGGCATTGAGAGTTACTATTACTACCCACCCTTTTGCCTGTTTCTCTGATTTAGTATTTCATTAACACTGAGATTGGACACTGTGGCTGAAAACTCACCAAAAAGCAGACTCATCCAAAATAATAATAATAATAATAATAATGATAATAATAATAGCAACACAAAGTTATGTACTAGATTCGTATTTCGACAAAGAAGTTGTCTTCATCAGTAACTGTCGCTAAACTAACTGTATGGGTGTTACATATGTCACCAGTTTGAAATAAGACTTTTCAGCCGGCAACATTGGAGAATAAAAGGAGGATAGAATGTGGTACCTACGAAGGTTGTGTTGTGGAAGTGCAGCTCATTGTTTTACAAACGTACATAATCATTTAAAATTACATATTTAATTTACGTTATATTCACTAGTTCACGAATCGTTATTTATGTTAGTTGTAGCAATAAATAATTAGTAGTTCTGTTATTCGTCTTGTTTAATCACTTCGTCAAAGACATAACAATGGGCACAACTATCCTATTTATATACGCAAACTATACACTAAAAAATGTTCGGAACGCAGCAAGTGCATAATTGTAGTGAATTTTCATAAGAATTGTACACTATTAGTAATGTATTAAAAAAAAACTAATTCTTTAAATTAAAATGGACCTGGGAGACCGGTTTTAGAGATCCCAGTTAGCGATTATTTGAATAAGTTTCTATTTTCTGTGGAGCTAGAAAATTATAGTTTGATAATAGAGATATATGTAAGTACTGCAAGTCTTTTAAAAAAAAATGTGTTACAAATTTGCAAGCCCGGAATAGGAAACCTAATTTTTTAGCAGCCGCTTTTGCAATTGATGTGACATGTTGGTGCCAATTGAGATTTCGATCCACAGAAATGCCAACAAGTGAAAATGACTCATTACTTTGAATAGCTTGGTTGTTTATTTTGATGGGTCTAGGGCTGGTGTACCTCTTATGAGAAAGAAATCAAGGTTGAATTGTACAAGATTTCTACTTCCCCAGTCTAATATTTTTTGGAGGTCTACAGAGACATAATCCTCCATGAGTCTGTGATCTTTATCTAATTGGGCTAAAGAGACATGCTTAGAATATTGTATATTTGAGTGGAGGGTGCTGTCGTCCGCGTAACTGTGAACTGGGTTGGATGTGCTAGAGAGGAAGTCATTGATGTGGAGAAGAAACAAAGTAGGGGCTAAAGCAGAACCTTGAAAAACTCCTGCATTAATTTGATACAGTTTGGAGGAATGGCCATCCAAGACAACAGAAATGCTCCGGTTGGAGCGCAAATTTGCTGTCCAGGTACAGAGTTTTGGTGGTAGGCCATAGGCCGGAAGTTTATTAAGCAGCGCTGCGTGCCAGACCTGGTCGAATGCTTTAACTATGTCTAGAGCGACAATCTGGGATTCACCGTGTAGTTTCATAGACTTGCTCCAAGAACGGGTGACAAAGGCAAAGAGGTCGGCAGTTAATCGGCGCTGACGGAATCCATGCTGCCTGTCGTGGATTAGACTGTGTTTAAAACAAAAAAGTAATTCGATGTTTATATACTTTTCCATCAGAGACGACTGAAAGCAGAGAAATAGGTCTGTAGTTGCTAGGAAACACTTTGGATCCTTTCTTGCGGACGGATTTTACTCGAGCAGTTTTCTAGTTACTAGGGAATATGCCTCTATTGTAAAATGTCTGAAACAGACGAGTCAGGACAGGAGCAAGTTCTGGTGCGCATTCTTTGAGAACAATCTCGTCAAGCGCAGATAGTACAATTGCCGGCAAACAACGAGGCGAAAAGTTCAGCCTTGCCCAGGGCGGTAGAAACAATTTCATCTCCTTAGACTAGCGGTGGGAACGTGCTCTTGCAGAAATTATTCCTAATAGATTTAGCAAGAGTCCAGAAGTGTTTGCTGCCGCTTAAGCTTAAGAGTATTTTGTTTTTGATGTGGTTATTAAACGAGTTTTTTGCCTCAGAAATAATGCGGCTGCTAAGAAATAAGGTTTCTTCTTCCGGGCTGACAAATAGGTTTTACCAGCTAATCTCTATACCCTATATACTTCACAAATAAGGCCAAATCTCGAATACTGCGCCCACATATGGGGTGTCGCTGCCGCTTCTACGCTCGCTGTCCTGGACTCCATTCAACAGAGAGCTATACGTGTCATCGGTGACGCTACCCTCACCCAAAGGCTGCCATCCCTTGCGCATCGACGTGCCGTTGGTGAACTCTCTTTTTTACAGATATCTACACGGGCACTGCTTAGAGGAGCTTTCTACCATAGTTCCTCCACCTGCTGCCCCCAACAGATCTACCAGGGGAACAGAGTGAATGTACCCTTTTACTGTCCAGGTCACCAGACCTATAACATCTTGTGGTGCCCGCTCTTTTGTCCCGAGGACTTCCAAGTTGTGGATTTCCTTGCCGGCACATGTTTTTCCTTCTCATCCGAACCTCCAAACCTTCAAGTTCAGAATTAACAAGTTGCCTCTTTTCTCCTTGTCGATACCCACGGTATGATAGTATTTAGGCTGTGAGCCCTCGTGGTGTGTTGTTGAAACAAAATAAAATAAAAAACACACGCACTCACACACACACACAGACACATATTGGTGGATCACTTACCAAACATCCTGTGTATAAATTATACTTGGTATATTATCGATTTACTAAAAAGGTGTTTGTAAATTACGGTGCTAACCACACCACCGTGGTAATACCATCATTTCTTATTTGAACGAATAATGTACAAGAGCTTTTAACAGCTGATGCACTAAAGACCGCTATAACTTTTAAATCCACTATTCGTTTATCCAGTAGTATAGGCGAATTTATTTGCCTAGACGAATAAACTACACGGGGATTAAGAAGAATGTGTACGTACAAAAAGAAAACATCGCATGTGTTACTCTTTAACGTGCTAAAGTAGATGGAGGATTTGTAGTTTCAACGGTGAGTAAATCTGTTCTACATTTATTGGTTGGAGAAATTTATGTTACCTTATATGTTCTCGTAATAGCATGGGATGAGCAGCGATCGTGATTCTTCACTAAAAAAAGTCGATGGTCGTAGATATTTGCTTCTTGGTTAAGCCACAGCATATTGATATCAGTAAATTTACATTTGGACCCCTCAACTCTGTCAACAAAATAAGTACATTGTTAAAAATAGCTTACACTGTCATCATCATTGCATCAAATTTAAAGAAACAGTTTTCGGTGAATTTTCATAAAGAAAGTTTTAATTTCCGAAGGATTTTTATAGTTTGCTTGTAAAGTTTCATTAAGAGCGCGAATTAGGACCCCTAGAACTCAGATCCAAGATCCGTTTAAATTTCACTATGTAATTATATATATATATATATATATATATATATATATATATATATATATATATATATATATATATATATATATATATATATATATATATATATACACATCCACAATAGTAACGCCAACCATATTGTACGATTCAGAAGTGTTTACGTTGTCATATGAAATTTTACTATGGAATCCAATTGTTGTTTTACCAGATTGCCATAGTGAAGACATAGATGTTTAAAGCTATTACCGTGAAAATATCCAGAAGTTTCCAGAATCTGCCCTAATATTTACCGATGGATCCAAATCATCTGATTCCGTAGGTGTAGTATATACTGCGAATCGACGACATCCAGTTTCGTTTTTAAGCTACACAAAGAAACCAGCATATATACGGCAGAAACAGTAGCAGTTATCAAAGCTCTCGAAATGACCATGGAAATAGCATCCCATTCCAAAAACTCAAAAAATAACTAACCGATTTAGATGAAACTTGGCAAGTGCCTTTATTTTATTAATGGCTTGGACGAGCTCGTTAGCGAAGAAAATGGAACAAGGTTTTCCGAAAAAATTATGAGTTTTCTTTCGAAAAAAAATTTTTCTCCGAAAATTACAAGTCCATTTTAATGAAATTTGGTACATATATATCCTTGGGGAAGACCTTACTACGTACCAAAACTCAACTTTCTAAGTTTATAGAAAATTGAGTTATTTAAATTTTGAGTTTTTTTTTCGAAAATAATTTTTTTCTTCAAAAATTACAAAGATATTTTAAAAAAATTCAGCAAATATATTGCCTTGAGAAAGGCCTTGCGACGTACCAAAATTCAACTGTCTAAGTGTACACAAAATTGAGTTATTCAAATTTGAATGATTTAATAAAAATTCACTACCATAACGCACTTGCTGCGTATAGAACTTTTTTGTTGGTATCACAAATTTTTAAAATGAGCGTGCATTAGGACCTTTACAACCGATCTTCGAGCGCTCTGTTTAAATTGAAAGCATTCATTTTAGTAATATTCCTTTATAAGACTATTAAATTCCAATCAAAATTCACTAGGATAACGCACATGTAGCGTCTAGAAATTTTTGAATTGCCCCAGGAAACCTAATGGAGTTAAACTCTGTCGAAAATGTTGTTACAATGTATCTAGGTTTAATGCTAATAGATCGTAATGCTTGTGAAAAAACAAACAAAAAATGATTTTCCAGGCTTTGGTTAAAATTTTTAGCTAACAATAAAAAGAACAAATAGGTTTATGTATAAATTCTATAATACTATTACAAAATGGTATACAATTATTTTCTTTGTCATCTACAATGCATAATATAAAGGAGAATAGATTTTCCCATACACTGACTATGTGACTTCACCACTTGTACATAATTTATCACTAAGTATTTATCAATAATAAAATAATTCTGGGAAATTTCGCATCAAACAAGTTTATGACTGCTTTCATATATTCCTAGTTATCTACCGCTTGATAACTAAGTAGCTATTGTCGTACATAACTAATCACTTTATATTATTAAATGGCAATTAAATAGAAACCCATTAAGTCCAGTTTAGTATAATATAAAATTATGTAACTCAAACAAAGCTTTGGCGATCGGTTTATATTTAATCAAACAGAGCCAATATACAGTGTGGAACAGCCAAATGGAATAAATTCGATAACGGATAAATGAGGACGTGTTGGGAAAAACGCTTGGACACGTCGATTTGTATTTTTAACTGCGCATCTTTTTCAAGAAAAAAAAATTATATAGGGTGCGTCATGTGACAGTGGCCAATACCAACTTTCTTATTTTAAATACAAGCCCCTGTATATTAATAATTTTTTGGATTCTTCAGAAAATTCTAGACATAATTCATGTACAATGTCCTATACCTATCTTCAACTGTTTCGGAAATATTAAGTATTTTCAGATTTATTACAAAAATTAACATTAAAAATAGAAAATTATTTTATTTCACAAATTCTAATAAGAAATACTGATTATTTCTTAATAATTTAAAAAAACAAAAAAAATTAATGTCAATGTAGTAAATGTTCAAAATGCTCGCCACGAACATCTTGGCAACATGCTAATCTGGTATAGAAATGTCTTCTAACATTACTCAACATCTCAGGCGTGACTGATCTAATCGCAAGCGTGATTCGTCTTTTTAAGTCATCTAAGTTGAGGGGCTTAGTTTTGTATACAATACTTTTGACATATCCCCACAAAAAGTAGTCTAATAGCGACAGATCAGGAGATCGTGCTGGCCATTCTATCGATCCGCGCCTCCCTATCCACCGATTTGGAAAAATTTGGTTCAGGTACTGCCGGACATTGATTTGGTAATGGGGCGGTGCTCCATCTTGCTGAAACCATATTTTATTGGCAGGAACTTGTGGGTTTGCTGGATCTGGATATAAGTTTGTCAAAGTTGGCACGACATTATTTTGGAGCAGTTCTAAATATTTATCCCCATTCAAGTTGCCATCAATGAAAAAGGGACCTACGATATGATTTCCAACAATTCCTGCCCAAACATTAACTTTTTCAGGATATTGCGTATGTTCCTCTCTCATCCAATGAGGATTCTCATTAGACCAATAGCGGCAATTTTGACGATTAACATGACCGTGAAGTGTAAATGTGCTCTCATCAGAAAACAAAACATCTTCTAATTGGATCACATTGTTATCTAACATTGCCATCATTTGTTCACAAAAATACGTTCTCCTATCGAAATCGTCCTCCATGAGCTCCTGAGTTGGTATCATTTTATAGGGATGCATATTACTTTCCTTTAATGTTCGAAAAATTGCTGTATGGCTAACGTTGAATAGTTGGGCTGCTTGTCGACCAGAAGTATGTGGGTTTTCTTGAAACTCAAGCGTAATATCCAATTTCGTATCACCACTTACTGCATTGGCAGCTACTTTTTTTATCTGTCTCACATGACCAAGCTCGCGAAACTGCTTTTCTATTTTGCTAATTGTTCCTTGGGATACAGGCGGCAAATTTGGAAATTTTTCGTGAAATAAGCGAGACACTTCCATCTGTGTCCGTGTGTTATCTCCATAACCAATCATTTGTAGAATGGTTATTTTGTGCATTTCTGTTAAATGAACCATTTTTCTGATATTATTACGTACAGTTAACGAAATTCAAACGACAATAGCACTGACACTAATCACTACTGTCATGCAGGCAGACAACAAGTTGCTAAGGCTACGAGTTTTATACGAACAGAAAGAAAACTGTTTTTGTTTTTGTTTCATTTCATATCAGTAAAAAGAAACGCAGGAATGGTTTTTGTTTACTTTCTCATTATCAAGAGCTGAATGGGAAATAAGTATTGAATGCAATGTAGCGAATTTGTGAAATAAAATAATTTTCTATTTTTAATGTTAATTTTTGTAATAAATCTGAAAATACTTAATATTTCCGAAACAGTTGAAGATAGGTATAGGACATTGTACATGAATTATGTCTAGAATTTTCTGAAGAATCCAAAAAATTAATAATATACAGGGGCTTGTATTTAAAATAAGAAAGTTGGTATTGGCCACTGTCACATGACGCACCCTATATAATTTTTTTTTCTTGAAAAAGATGCGCAGTTAAAAATACAAATCGACGTGTCCAAGCGTTTTTCCCAACACGCCCTCATTTATCCGTTATCGAATTTATTCCATTTGGCTGTTCCACACTGTATACCAATTCGATATTAAACTTGTCTTTAGGGGTTTGGTCATTTTGTGATGACTTTTTTAGCGGCCACGAACAAACAAGCATGCCTTGATAGTACCTCATCCAACATATGTGAGAGTGCTAAATGAGTGGTAAGACACGAAGCATTGTGCCGCCACCTAGTTGCGGAACCAAGTAATATGTTGTCACACCAGCTTAAAATAACACAAAGTGTTAAAAAATAGAGAATGTATACAACCAACTAACATTTTAGTATATTGTCAGCCCTTGCCCATTCCTACGCTAATATAGGGACAAAGTAGGTAAGGCTAGATGGATTTTCACCACAATTTTGTTATTTGGAGCTGGCGTGACAACATACTACTTGGTTCCGCAACTAGGTGGCGGCACGTTGCGTCGTGTCTTATCACTCACTTAGTGTTGGAAGGCTGGCTACCATAGCCGTATTACTTTATAGGTGTATTTTTGCTACAATTAGTATGCCGTACTGACGAGCTCTAATTAGAGCGAAACCGGTCTACGGTTCTAATTGTGGCGAGAATGCATCTAGCCTTACATACTTTGTCCCCATTTTAGGGTAGAATTAGGGCCAGGGCTGACAATTTACTAAATTGTTAGTTGGTTGTATACAGTCTCTATTTTTTAACACTTTGTGTTATTTGGAGCTGGTGTGACAACATACTACTTGGTTCCGCAACTAGGCGGTGGCACGTTGCTTCGTGTCTTACCACTCACTTAGTGTTGGAAGGCTGGCTACCATAGCCGTTTTAGTTTATATGTGTATTTTTGCTACAATTAGTATGCCGTACTGCTGAGTTCTAATTAGAGCGAAACCGGTCTACGGTTCTAATTGTGCCGTACATATGTGACAGTGGTAAACAGATATTTCAAAAGTACATTCGAGCCGAGATATACAGGGTGATTCATAAGGTAGGCGACATTCATATCTCGCTAACTATAGCAGCTAGAGGTTAGGAAAAAAACGATTCGAAACCGAAAAGTTCATTGATTGTTGCTGCACTTACTTGGTGAAACTGGTACATACTACATACAGACTTGTAGACTACTTATCTTGCTTCACTGTTGGGTTTCGTTTCTGTAGGTGGAGGGCGTAGCCAGCGCGTAAGCTAACTGAACTGGAGCAAGAGGCCCTAATGAATTATAGATGTTCCAGGACGTTCTTCAACGTTTCTGTGACTAGTTTCGCTGCTTGACAGCATTCTCAGACAGATCAAAATTTAATTAGTACGAAATCATGACAACTACAAATAAATATCTGTTGCTATGTTATGATATGATGTTTTCATCAAAAAATTTATCAAATTGAAAATAAAATGAAACACAGATGACGGATGAGGCTTTCAAAATATCTACGTGATGTATGTCAATATTTAACATAAAAATAGAACTAGCCTATAATAACTATAATAACAGTCACAACACTAGAGACTGCTTTATTACTGATATTGTTTAGTTATTTTATTGTTAGTACAAGAGAAAAATTCTCCAAATGAGCTTGTATTAGGACCTTGAAACCAGGTCTTCGCGTCTAATTAAATTAAAAGGTTTACTTTTAGTAAGATGCCGTATTAGTAGTGTAATATTCTTACGAAAATTTACTATTATGATAATATTTTTTGTAATTTGTATCTTTAACGTCGGTTAAAGAGGTTTTCTTTTCTCAATTTTTTTTGTACTATATTTTTTAAAGTCGGTCTATGTCTACAATTATGGCCAGTCACCAACGACTGAGGGCATTTTGACCTCCTATCCTGAAAACCTTGCCCTTTGCGCAACTTAAAAACATTCTAAATTAAAAAGTAGTACGTGTTTATCTCGTAATATTCTCGAGAGTACGTCGCTTAATGTTCTACACATACTCAGAAAACACCCTGTATCCCATTGAAAAGTGTTTCACTGCAGATGAAAATATGAAATCTGAACTTCAAGCGATATCCATGTGCTTTGACGTGGACACATCGATTCAGCCCGTAGTAAAAACGGATGAATATATTACGGGCTGATACAATCAGCTAAACACATTTATCCGTGTAACATATATAATCCTGTAAATAATGTAATGTCGACAATTAATTTCCTGTATTTGTACCGGAATAAACAATTCGTCTGTTATGTACGTACGAACAGAAGAGCGTTAAGTACATGCGGTTATCGAGACCTCTAGTGGTCATCCAGACAACTAGTAGCAATTGGTCTCTATTGCAGTAATACATCGTTTTGAATGGCAACACTGAAATAATTTGTGGAAATTCCGGAATATGGTTTTGGGGCCAGTTTTGTGTTTCCGTTAATATCGACCTGTCACTTTAAGTGTTGCAATTTAAATGCAACAAAATTAAATGGAATAAAACCAGATGTTACATTTATTTCGAAGGATTACTCAAATTTAGGCAGCTGCTTGTTTTCAGAGTTACATAAAAATTGTAACGATTAGTTTTACTGTAAAAATAAAAAGCGCCTGACATTTGAGTGCCACGTCACACCAATATTGCAGCGAGCATTACAATTTTAATAACGGTTCAGTTCAAAACCTAAGCCCCTGTGGCTGTAAAACATCATTTAATTTCATATACAATTGATTGCACTGATGTTTATCTATTGATAATTAAATTGATGAGTTCAAAAACAGTATTAGCTAAAAAAGCTGGTTTTGAGATAATCAAAAATAAATTACTAGATTATGAATAGGGAGATCCCGACTTTTGAATTTGCTGCAGTTGTACCGATTGCAGTTGAAACATCGTTGTCAGAAACCAGGCGAAAGTCTCCAACATCTCCACGCCGACGTTGTCAAACTAACGCGATTAGTCTACCCTATAGCTCCGATGGAGTTTTTAAACCAGCTGTCGATTTTTTTTTATTCAATATTATTGGCTGCGGCATCTCATTTCCCATCATCCAATATTTTACAAATATTCCAGACAAAGTCAACTTGGCTCGCCCGGGAATCTAACCCGGGACCTCTCGCATAGCAGGCTGGCACCTAGCAACCTGCGCTACGAGGGCGTCAACCAGCTGTCGATGCAAGCCTTCATTGACCCCATCAGAGATACCGACACGCAGCAGGCGCTGAGGATGGCAAGACACAACAACTGGAACGATGCTTTGGCACATGCTTTGAAGTTTGAAGTGGTAAAGCAAGCGTCGGAAAGTCATGTGAAAGTTCGCAGTCTCCAAGTCCAAGAAGAAAATTAAACAGAGTCATCCAAGATCATGCAGCTACTAGAGAAAATAGCAGAACAATTAAGGCCGACGTCTCATGAACACCCAATAAGAGCTCACCGTACAAAAGCCTTGCGCTGCTGGAACAACGGCAAGGTGGGACATATAAGGGGCCAATGTTGGGCTCTAAAATGTGAAGCTGAGGCCGGTAACCATTTCTCAGGTTAGCGATTCTGGCAGCGCTCTCATCGTAGACGGATACGTAAGCGGTAATAAGGCCCAGATGGTCGTCGACACAGGCGAACCTAGGACGATTATTCGCCGCGACATAGTTCCAAGATGGCTAGTAAGAGAAACAGACAGAGCGTACAGAGTAAATGCAGCCGGTGGTGATCGGATACAGGTATTTGGCGAAACTGACGTCGATCTGCAAATTGGGACATCGAAGGCAAAGCAGAGAGACATAGTCGCCGCCATATCAGACCGGATTATAATTGGCTTGGACATACTTCAGGGTCAGTGCGCTAAAATTGATCTTGGCACTAACATCCTGACTATCGGCGGTGAAGAAATAATAATGTCGCCTGGCAGTAACCTGGTAGTGCGGAAAATCACCATATAGGAAAATAGCAACGCCTACCATGAAAGTGCCATTCCAGTGAAGAGAGCTGTGAGAGGAAGAGACTACCCAGTTACTCAGCCGGAAGCAAGTGGAGAAGAAAGTGTGAGAGAAATACAAGACGAAGGGTGCAAAGACCACGTAATTGCGAGCCAAACCAGAAAAAGGCCAGTAAACACATTTGTTGGAACAGAGCCGATGTCGAAAGGATGAATAGGGCCCGCCGAGATATTTGTGCAAGTAGAAACATCATAACAACAGCAACTACACGGAAGAACCAGTACCACCTAAGAACTTCGCTTGAAGGAAGCCCCGACATATTGACGAGAAGGAAAACCATCCACTCTGCTGTCGGAATGCATATACGAGTAGAAAGCGACCGCATGAAGATGCGTTATGACGTGCGAGCTAATTCAGCTGGTTTTGAAGAAAGAGATCGTGTGTGGTTCTACAATCCAGTACGACGCAAGGGACGCTCACTGAAACTACAGAAATTATGGGAAGGTCCTTATAAGGTGGTCAAAAGGATCTATGACGTTGTCTATCACATTCAGAGGAGCCCGAAGAGCAAGATGAAGGTGGTCCATATGCACAGACTTACGCCATACCAAGAAATGTCAGAATTCGACCGGGACGATCAAATATAAGAGGGGAGCAGTGTCACAACAAACACTCTGAAATGACATTTCTAGAATAGACCAGACGTGACAGGTGTAGAGTATTGTAGAATAGTTTAGAACGTCTAGAATCTCTATAGACAGATATAAATAGACGAGAGGTGCGCAGAGTAAGTTAGTTCAGTATTGAATAAGGTGGTGTGAAAGTGATCATAGAGTATAAAGCGAGTTAGCAGTAAGTGTTGGTCTATAGGAAGCGAATATAGAAGGCGATAGTGAAATATTTAATAATAGAGAAGAGATATATTTTAGTTGGCACTGGTGCTGGAAAATAGTTGGTAATAATAAATTAGTAGTTTGGAAAGCTGTGTTTTGGTAATCAACAAATCCAGAACCCCGTAGAACGTAACTATATATATATATATATATATATATATATATATATATATATATATATATATATATATATATATATATATATATATATATATGTTCAGAAAGATTTCCGCGGTCTTTAATGTGAGACATGCTTGGTTCTCGGGTTAAACCGCGTCCAGAATTTATGGAAACTCGACGTTTAGGCTCCTGTTTTGGAGCCATTTTCAAGAGGTAAAGGAAATATGTAAGGACACTCTAAGGCCTCAATCTGCCTACTCCTTAGAGTGATGGACAAAGGTGGGTAAAGGAAATATGTAAGGACACTCTAAGGCCTCAATCTGCCTACTACTTAGAGTGGTGGACAAATGTGGGTAAAGGAAATATGTAAGGACACTCTAAGGCCTCAATCTGCCTACTCCTTAGAGTGATGGACAAAGGTGGGTAAAGGAAATATGTAAGGACACTCTAAGGCCTCAATCTGCCTACTCCTTAGAGTGGTGGACAAAGGTAGGTAAAGGAAATATGTAAGGACACTCTAAGGCCTCAATCTGCCTACTCCTTAGAGTGGTGGACAAAGGTAGGTAAAGGAAATATGTAAGGACACTCTAAGGCCTCAATCTGCCTACTCCTTGGAGTGGTGGATAAAGGTAGGTTGGGTTGTTGTAGCTCGATTACGGGGCCTCAATCTGCCTACTCCCCAAATCTCGCTGGAGATCGTCTGTGAGGTCTCAGTGTGTTCAACCCTAGGCCTCAGAGAGATCTGGCAGTTCGTTGCAAGTCTCGTCTTATATAGGTCGTTTCGTCTACCTGTTGCGTCATCAGTGAAAGTAGTGGGGTCACCGGCAATTAAGTGGGGGGATAATGATGCAACAAAATTGTCTGTGGAATTCATTTCCCTTTTGTGTGTTTGCAAAGAAGATATAATAGGTTTCCAAGTAGTCGGAAGGCGAAGACCATCATCTCTCTTATTTAAACAATCGGGACGTTTTTCAATCTCGATTGCTTCGCGGATAATTCTCGTTTTGAAATTGTAAACCGGTGCTATTGTTTTGGCATTATCGAAGTCTATTTTGTGCCCTGTATGAATATGATGCATGGCCAGCGCCGATGAGGGGTCGGATTTTCTAACTGCGAGGGTGTGTTCGTATATTCTATTGTGGATGCGTCTGTTTGTTTGTCCTACGTAAGTTCGGGAACAGTCGGAACAAGGAATTTCGTAAACTCCGTGGGATTCGTTTGGAATCGTATCCTTGGGAGTTTTTATAAGATTTGATAGTTTTTGGTCTGTTGTGAATACGGTTTTGATATTATGGGTTCTGAAAATTCGGCTGATTTTGTCGGTGACACCCTTAATGTATGGTAAAAACGCTGTGTGTTGTTGTGTGGACGCTGTTTGTTCTTGTTGTGGTGTAGTGGTTTGTTGTTGTGCGTTTCTAATGTTTCGTAGTATGTGATTGTTGTCGTATCCGTTTTCTAGCAATGTCTGTCTTAAAAAGTTTAATTCTGTCTGTTTGTTGTTGTTGTCCGTTAGTCTAAGGGATCGTGTTACTAATGTTCGAACCACGGAATTTAGTTGCGATGGGTGATGGTGAGATTGGGCGTTAAGATACCGATTAGTGTGGGTTGGTTTTCGGTAGACAGTGTAAGAAAATCCTCTGACTGGGTTTTTAGTGATGCGTACATCTAAGAAAGGCAAAGAAAAATTATTTTCCATTTCCATGGTGAACTGGATTTAGAGTGTCCTTACATATTTCCTTTACCCACCTTTGTCCATCACTCTAAGGAGTAGGCAGATTGAGGCCTTAGAGTGTCCTTACATATTTCCTTTACCTCTTGAAAATGGCTCCAAAACAGGAGCCGAAACGTCGAGTTTCCATAAATTCTGGACGCGGTTTAACCCGAGAACCAAGCATGTCTCATATATATATATATATATATATATATATATATATATATATATATATATATATATATATATATATATATATATCTACATACATATAAAAATGGAAACTGACCCCGGGTTTGTGTTCTAGGGGGCGTAATTAGCGTTCATTTAAACAATTATTTTCAAAATTCAAAAGTCGGGATATCCTCAAAAATTCACTAAAAATCTGGGATTCCTCTTATTCAATTTGTTTCATTTCATTAGGCTAGCTGTTTTTATTAGGTTTATTTTTATATGTCAATCGCAAATAAATAAACATAGATACATGAATGTTTTTCTAACGACGCAGCTAGCTTTTTGCGTCATATTCGTACATTTTGTTACATGTGTGATTTTTTCAGGTGAAGCGACGATATAATTTATTCTTACGATTATCTTTAAAATGTATAATCAATTAAAGTAAAGATTGCTATTATGCAGCATTACAATCATCTATTTATATAAGAGACCCGTTACATTTGCGTTGCCTATGGGCAAAGATATTCAGTTCACCCAGTTAATGTCGCATTTTGCTGGCTTTATTGTTAAATTTACAGAAGACTTTTGAATGCAAATGCTGTGGCTTTTCATTCGCCATCAAAAGCATTTCGCATTGCATCATTAAATTATTTTAATAAATGCGGACAAAGCAGAACATTATAAGCGGCAAACTTTTATGCGTTACGTTAAAACTTCATTATTCCCGCTCATAGAAGGTTGGCAAATGCGATTATCATCACCTCGGCTAGGTTTAACCGCGTTTTTAACTGAAAATTTACTACTCGGAAGTTCCTTTATAAAGAATTTTGCCGACGGTATAGCTATGGTTAATGTCATTATTCCCCTTCATTGAAAAATTCTCATCTCATATTACCACCTGGAGAACTTCTTAGCTCAACTTCCCCCAGAACATCGTGCTGTCTCGGCAAAAATGTGTAAGTGCTTCTCGTCACTTTAATTTATATTCTGATAATGCTGTTTTGCATACCTGCACATTGCTATCTCACTTTATCGGTTAATTTTTGTGTTTTGATTTTTTGTTGCAGTAAAAAAATACAATGCGATTCAATATTTCGCAAATTATTCCCGGTGGAATACACACATATGTTGCATAATTAATGAGGTATAGAGGGTGTTACAGTTCTACGATAATCCAAATGTCAATATTAATAAAAGGACATACAGGCTCTTCGGCTTAAGCTCGCTGGCTCTAGGCATCTTCGCAACTAAATGTAATACAGCTTGAAATAAACTCAGAAAGGTTCACTTTGTAAATTAATAGATTAAATAAGTTCCTTAACCAGACCAACTGAACCAGTTTTCTGAGAAATTCTTACATATTCCCCTGGACAATTTTTGTATCTTCGACAGTAAAATTTTAAACAAAAGTTGCCTTTACAGAAACAAGTACATACGAAATTTAAATGATTAGCTATAAAAAATTGAGTTATGCGCTTTTAGCGAATTTGGGTCTCTAGTACCCAAAACCAAGGTCCGTTCAAAATTTGCAACATTTAGGCAAATAACCTGAAGCTAATATGAGCTATGTAGAAAGAATATTACAAGAAATGTATTTTACAAGTCCTTAAGTTTCAGCTTAAACCGTCATTCTTCTTGATTTTACTCAAATATTTCCAGAAAATCCGTTTCAAATAGACACTTTCTCTGATGTTTTAGCAGCACTTTTAGTCATGATTCTCTATAATTTTGCCACATTTTCGTACAAGAAATTCGTTCTTGGGGAGTCCGCGACTTTTGAATTTTAAAGAGATTTTTTTCAACTAGGGCGAACTAGGTCCCCTAGGACCCATATCCGGGTTTAGTCTCAGTTTCTATCCGTTTAAATATATACAGGGTGACGCATGAATACGGTAAAGTTCAATATTACTGTTATTCTACAAAAGACGAAAAAAAATGCATAAGTTTATTATACGGTCTTAAGCTACATTTGAAAAACATATTTTTACTATCACAGGGCTGGCCCATAAGTCGTCGGTGACACAATTTTTTTTAAATCGGACACCCCTTATATTATTGCATGTTCGCATTTTCCATCGAATTGTAATATTGTTTGTTTCCGAGTTATTTCAATTGTTTTGCAACTTTTTACATTTTTGGCACATATCAAAAATTGTAATACGGCCTGTTTACCAACAAAAATCAGAGTGTAACTCAAAGGACGCATTCATAGAGGTTCTTGCGTATATTATTTCATATAAAATCGAGATGTCATGAATCGGGTGCTCTCAAATAGTGACTGAATTAAAAAAATCAAACTCTCGTAACTCAATTGTTTCAGATAGAACCGCCTGTATTTTGTGTTTCAGAAGTGAAGGGCATACTAATAAATGTTTAATAAGTTATTAAAAAAATATTTTCCGAGTTTTCTGAAAAAATTGTTTGTAAACTTTTATGCAAAAAACTTTTTTGGGAGTATTGTCGAAAAGCTTATTTGACGAAATATGGTACATTGCTTCTACTATATAGGTTATACCGGTAATTTAATGACGGATATCATTTTCAAAACTAAAAAGATACGAAAGATGCTCTCTTCTCTTATTCCAGGAAAGCCTCTGGCCTTGAAGAAAGTCCAGCAATTGGGTTAATAAAATGCGCTCCAAAACTTGCTCCTGTCCTGACTCGTCTGTTTCAGACATCTTACAATAGAGGCATATTCCCTAGTAACTGGAAAACTGCTCGAGTACAATCCGACACCAAGAAAGGATCAAAAGCGTTTACTAGCAACTACAAGCCTATTTACCTCCTTTTAGCCGGCCTGAAGTGATGTAAAGGTATATAAACACCGAACTACTAAAATTGTTAAAAAACCATAGGCAGTATCGATTCCGTCTGCGCAAATCAACTGACGACCTGCTTTCCTTTGTCACCCATTCTTGGAACAAGTCTACGGAACAACACGGTGAATCCCAGATTGTCGCTCCAGACATATCCAAAGCATTCGACCAGGTTGGCACGCAGCGCTGGTTAATAAACTTCCGGCCTATGACCTACCACCAAAACTCTGTACCTGGACAGCAAATTTCCTCTCCAACCGGAGCATTTCTGTTGTGGATGGTCATTCCTCTAAATTTTATCCAATTAATGCAGGAGTCCCTCAAGGTTCAGCTTTAGCCCCTACTTTGTTTCTTTTCCACATCAATGACCTCCTCTCTAGCACATCCAAACCAGTTCATAGTTACGTGGACGACAGCACCCTTCACTCAAATATACAATATTCTAAGCCTATATCTTTAGCCCAATTAGATGAGGATCGCAGACTCATGGAGGGTTCTGTCTCTGTGGATCTCCAAAAAATATTAGACCGGGGAAGCTGACATCTTGTACAATTCAACTCCGCTAAATCTCAGTCTTGCTTTCTATCTCATAAGAGATACACCAGCCCTAGACCGATAACAATGAAGAACCAACTTATTCAAAGTAATGAGTCCTTTTCACTGGTTGGCATTTTTGTGGATCGGAATCTTAATTGGCACCAACATGTCACATCAATTGCAGAATCAGCTGCTGAGAAATTAGCTTTCCTCTTCCTGGCTCGCAAATACTTTTCACCAGCTAATCTCTATACCTTATATACTTCACAAATAAGACCAAACCTCGAATACTGCTCCCATATCTGGGGGCCGCTGCTGCTTCTACACTCGCTATCCTGGACTCCATTCAGAAGAGAGCTATATGTATCATCGGTGACCCTACCCTAACCAAAAGCTGCCATCCCTTGCCCACCGACGTGCCGTGGGTGACCTCACTCTCTTTTATAGATATCTGCACGAGCACTGCTCAGAGGAGATTTCTTCCATAGTTCCTCCACCTGCTGCCCCCAACAGATCTACCAGGAGAACAGGGCGAATGCACCCTCGTTATGTGTTGTTGAAATACAAAAACAAACAAATTTGATGCCTGCTTTGCGTTATGGTGACGAATTTTCTTTAAATGCTTCAAATATGTATGTACGTAATTTTTTATAAACCTAGGAAGTTGAGTTTTGGCATGTGCTGAGCCCTCTCCAAAGGCAACATACCCACGAAATTTTATAAAAATAGCTTTGTAATTTTGGGAGATATTTTTTTAGAAAAAAAACTCAAAATTTTCCAGGAAAATCTTGTCGAATTTTCCTGGCTAAAGAAATAATCCAAGTTGTTATTAAGATAAAGGTTTAATAAAAATCGGTTAATTGTTGAGTTATTGGTTGGATATATATATATATATATATATATATATATATATATATATATATATATATATATATATATATATATATATATATATAACATTTTTATGAAAATTCACTACCATAACGCACTTTTTGCGTGCAGACTTTTTGCTTTCACATTACGTAGATCAAGCCTTTATACCTCGATTAAAAACCTACTATAAGAACATATTACTCGGTAAAGAATTCCATTACAGTAATTACAACTTTTTGCTTTTGTAAGCTTATAAATTTCATAATGTCCAGGCTAAAGTGTGTAGGTAAACCTATACAAAAGGCTTTATCTCCGAAATCTTGAAATCCGAGGTCTGTAAAGATAATCTCGATTAGGTAGAATCCGTTCTACATCTACGAGTCTCTCTATTATGTATACCCTATATAAATTGAGCTCGTTTTCAGAACGTGCCTTGCCGTTTTTCAGGAGAAGATACATTTTTGATGACTTATGTAATTTGAATCTGCATTATTTCTTTGCATTTTCTTTACTATAATTTAAAGCGTAGATAGATATTTCTTTTATATTTATATACGCTTCGGTTCTATAGAAGCCACGGTTGTATCGAATTACATTACATCAGCGGTTGTGTAATGGTCCCTCTGCTCTGTTTTGTATCATGTTTTTTCAATGTTACAAATTAGGCACATAGAGATATAATTTTGCTGGGTTGAGAAGTTCATTTTTGGAACGGGTTAATTATAAGCGCCAAGTTTTGTAAGATTTTTACCGTGCCCAACATCTCTAGGGACACACAAATAGTTTAGTAGTAATTTTGTTAAACTTTTCAAAACCTTTTGAATCTGTTATCCTCATTCATTACTCAAACCATACTTTTCACGCCTAAAATTGATTTCTTTGCCTAAAAATAATAGACATTACATTAATGGTCGCATGATAAATAACGTCGTTTTTATAAGTCGCCAATTAAATTAAACAGCGTAATTTTACACATCCAACAACTTCTCATTATACTGTTGAAAATAGCAAAAACATGAAACAAAAACTATATTTAAAAAACTTACCGCAAAAGTCGCATGTATCTGTGAGATACAAAATGTCTAAAATTCAAAACCACTTTTCTATACAAACTCGAGTATCTAGTGGATACACGCGACTAACGCAAGGTTAAAACAAGCAACTCCATTTTTGATTTATTTTATTTTTTTACTATGATTAACATAATTGCTGAATTTGCAGATTAAGTCCCGAACTATTTTAAAAACATCGACTGCTGATAGATAAAGTTTGGTGTCTTACATCCACGCTGACACTATTGGTACCTTTTGTTCTCTCTTATTTCCCGAGTTATCTGCGTTTAAAGTCCCTTACACAGTACACAGTTTTTAACAATTTCCCAGTACCGTCCTGTGCCGTGACATCCCTTTCTCTCCTAAACATTACATTTGACAAAAAGTTCACATTGAGTTTGGGAATCCCTAGAATATACTAGACTCATGGGCCATCGTCATTATAACTGAGAGTTTATCACTCGCTTTCAGTACAGCGCTAGTACCGGAAAGCGTTTAGGCGGTTTCTAATAGATTCGTGTCTTGCGAACCTTATTTCTGAAATTGTGCGGTGTTTACCTTGTTCCGTTAAGGACCATTGGTGTTGTAGTGGCTTATAAGGTTCATGTGTGGCCTTTTTCTTAGTCGATGACATGTTTTTTTTTATTAGAGTTTTGTCTTTGAGAAATGGCTCATTCAGTCACTGTCAATCTTTAAAATGAACAAGGATGCATCTGACCTTGCTTTTCACAATGGCAAAACCTGCCTTAAGTATGTTAATCTAACCGGCTCTTTTTTTTTTTCTTTTATCTTCTTTTATCTCCCTATACACTGTTTACTAAAAATATATACTAAAATTAAAACTTACACACATATCCACCCACACACGTACGCGAGCGCATATACACTCATGTATACGCACCCACGTCAATAGGCTTTATACGTCCAGTACTTAACACTAAGTGCAGGACGGAAAATGCACACTATTTCTTCATGTGCACATACACACACATACTGCACACATCTACGCTACAAGTTGTTGCAGGAGAAACACTGGGACACTTTTCACACCAATGGAGCCTGTCATGGTGACTTTTTAACGCACTGGGGAGGCTGCGGTCAAAAGAGGTTAACACAAGGAAAGACACAAAGGAACTTACTTTAATCTTTCTGACTATACATTAATCTGCTAAGTTTATTTAGTATCCCTTAAGACTATATAGTATATTGCCACTGGTACAATATTTATTGGAACAGTCCAATTTTTAGAATATCATCTTTTTACTAAGAGCTATATAAACCAAGCTAACTTAGAGCCTTCAACAAAACACATGAAAGCTACCATGACACTTGTATTACAAACAGCTTCATACATAAGTGATGTCACATCAAGTGGAAAGGAAATATTGTATTCTATCAAATTACAAAATAATATTTTTCTTTGTTCATGATGTATAATACAGGAAAAAATCAAATGATTTAAATCAGCTGGGCTGGTATTGTCGCATGAGCAATGGATTATCTTCAACTTTTATTTTATACAAATGAGACTTAAAAGCACCATGGCCTATGATAATTCTGTTAAGTGTCGTAGACAAGTACCAAGGAAGCAACAGTTCTTTGTAAATAGACTGTTTTCTTAGATTAGGGATGATACTACTGAAGTGACTGTTACAGCTAGGTGACATGTTATTTGTTCTCTATGTTGTTTTTGCAATGAAGAAATTGCAATGTCGAAGGCTGTTAAATTACAATGTCACAGGTTGTTTACACAAGGGCCGGACCTATATCATTTGCCTGAGATGCAAATGTGTAAATTTGTTGATCTCTTTTGTATATTTCGATTGTTTCACGGTATTTGCTATGGGATGTTCTCTTTTTCTGTACATACTTTGCCACTTATATGGGTTTTCCTTCCTCTGGCGTTCTATTTTGGTCGGGGGGGGGGGTGCTTTGACGTAGGGATTTTCCTTCCCCTCTCGCGTGCATATAACCACCTTCGTTGCATAAACCACAAGAAAAATTTCTTGTTCATACCCCTTAAGGAAGGACCTGGCACGAATAGGGGTGCTGTGCGGGGTAGGCAGGGTTTAGGGGGAGTATGGCTTCGGGATGTGAAAAAGACAGCTTTCAAGCCGTTTTCTTCGCATTTTCTGCTCATATTTCCTTTTCACTACCCCGCCCAGCACCCCTATTCACTCCTGGTCCCGTAGCTTCTTTGGGGGTGGTAAACAAGAAAATTTTCACGTGGTTGGTGCATTCCTAGGTATGTTTCTAAAACAAAATTTTTGAAAAGCGTTCGGGAGTTAATCTGCAAATTTACCGCATAATTTTTTCCACATGACTCAAAAGTTAATTTTATAATTTGTAATTAATATTGATTACCTAATACCGAATGTCTTATAAAAATTTTATAATATTTTTTATCTACGACTAATATATAATGTATTGTACTTGTAGTTTTTGCAGGTATAATATCATATATTAATCCCTAAGAGAATAACGTCGAGGGATTAATAGTCATTATTCCCTCTTGCTCTCCAATTTCAAAATTACCAAAATTAAATAATACTATGGAAACAAAGTAGACAAACTCAAAACTGTCAGTGTCAAATGCATAGTATTTATGTATTTGTATTGAGATGGATGATAATGAAGAGTCTTTTACTTGTACACTTCCAGAAATTGTGGAATTAGCTGCAACAACAACATCTACCTTGCTACCGGAAACATCAAAATCTATTTATAATAAAACGTACGCAACCTTCAACGAATGGCGTCTTCGAAAGAACGCAAATTCATTTTCCGAACAAGTTCTGCTGACCTATTTCGCTGAATTAAGTGCAAAATACAAACCATCCTCATTATGGTCATTCTGTTCAATAATTAAATCTATGTTAAGAATAAACCATGACGTTGATCTGGAAAATTATGGCAAACTACGATAGTTTTAAAAAGAAATTCCGAATGATTTCAAGCAAAGAAGTCTTCCACTCTAACCCCGGAACAAATTAGAAAATTTATTGATGAAGCTCCTGATGATATGTTTCTTTTACATAAGGTGAATTTACATTTTCATCTTATCTATTCAAAGACTCATATTCTTGTTTGCTTCAGATTAGGGATGGGCACATTTCTTAAAACATCGAGGTTAACATCGATGTTTATCATCGAAACCTACTATCGATGGCAGGAAAAACATCGGCTGGAAACTATCGATGTTGGAAAACATCGATGTTTTCAAAATAATAGTAAATTTACTAATTCTATGTTCTTTCGAAAGAAAAAATAGTTTGTAGTTTTGTAGGTATTAGAAAATGGAAACATATTCCGATGCAGATTATGGTAAGTGCAGGTTAAAAAACGGCTATTACTGGTTCTGTGTTACTGTCAGAGCCCAGCGCCATCAGTCTCCGAGCTTTAAACCGAATACTTTATAATGACAATACAGGACACTCCGGCTGATTTCGCGAGTTAACTTTCTTGTTAACACACTTGACTTTTTAAAAGAATTTATTGAGTAATGTTACATAAAATACTTATGAATAATAATTAAAAAAATGATAAATATAAATTATGACAAGTTAAAAGAGACTCAAGCAATAACAATGTAGGAATGTCCGTCCGTGGTCTGGTAACTTCCATATATAGTCTCTGGTGGGGCGTGGACCGAGAGGCGGTTTCCACCTAAGTTGCAGTCTTGAAGGTGATCCTAGCAGGTGGCTGGTTGCTGAATTGAAGGTCTAGTTGTTTACCCATTTATGAATAGTCTATTCTTCTTATTGCGCTGCTTTTAATTAACCCATTCGTCAGCGACCTTGGGTGTTGAATCGGGATCTGTACTTCTTATATACATTGTATGAGTTGGCTATTGTTATCTCCTCCATCCTTTAGAGAACGAAGCCTATGGTTCGTTCCGAATAGTCATCGGGAATCCAGTAATTGGTTTGGAGTCAGCAGTTTTCGTTTTTGATTTTTGCCAGAAGTATCTTGCAGTTATTGTGATTATTGTTATTATTATCACAAGGTATAGTATAATTGTCCATACACTAGGGTGGTATATGGGCAAATCGATGGTTCCTGGAATTTTGCCATTGATGGATTGTAACTGGGATTTGATATTGTTCAAGTCGTGCAGTTGGACATTTTCTAATTTTAGTTCTGGTAATTTGTCTGGGAATATGGGTGCTTTATTTGTTACCAATTCGATGTTTGGGAGATTGAACGATTGTTGTGTTTCCGATGCCATTTGTACTGAACTAAATCTTTCGTTATTGATGATAAGTTGGCATTTGGGTTTCAGAGTCGCCAGTTTTGTTCCGCTGATTATTTTGGTTTCTTCATTTTCTTCGCAGCTAAGTTTGATTTTCGTTTCTTCGGGTGCCACTATTATGTATTGGGTATTGCCATATTTAGAGACTGTTGTTTTTGTTATTTTGACAAGTTCTTGCTTGCAATTGTTTATCGGTTTCTGGAAGTTGATCAGTTTAATTTCGCATGGGTTGTTTTCGTTAAGTGCTGTCGGGTTGTCATTTTCACAAAAGTATGTCTGGTCTTTTAGATTCCTACACTTTTCGTTTCTGTAAGCGTAGTGTTTGCTGCTAAGGATTAGGTACTGGGTTCTAGGGACAATCATTCTGAAGGTATATGGATTTTTAGGGACTGGTAATGCATACAATTGATAATAAATATAATCTGATTTGTCTACTAAGGGTATATCTATTTGGAATATAATTTTAAAATCAATTTGAACGGTTTTTATGTTAAATATTTTTTCATAAAGTGAAATGTCGGATTTTGTTATTAATCTTGATTTTGAGATATGGTTTTCAATATTTTCTAATTCTTTTGATATAAATTTTGGTTTCAGTATTGACGTATGATACGTGTTCAATTTTGAAAAAGTAATTGCATTTTCTGTTGTTAATATCATGTTTAGTACATTATTTAACAAATAACTGATTTGAGTGAGTAATTCCAAATGTTTTACTCTATGAAAATTTGTTAGTTGGTCGCTTTTTAGACTATCTATTGTATATTCCAAATCGTTTATTCTCGCTACTATGGCTTCTTGGTTATGGTTCAGGTTGTCTATTGTTTTATTGAACTCTGTTATAGCATCTATCATTAGGGATGTCTGTGAACTAAAAAGTTGATGTACTTGATTTTGATCTTTCCTCAAAATTTCAAGAGCTTTATATATTCTGTCGCCGTCATCTGCATCTAAGTTCCCAGTTATTGATTTGAATATTGATCCTAGTCCGTTTATTATACCTCTTTTGTTCCTAATCGTTCTTGGAAATATTCGATAAAATGTGTCATCAATATTGCTGATGGTGAAATTGATTGTTAAAATAAAATTTTTGTATTCTAATTTGTATTCTGCATTCATTACGCTTATTATGTTGTCAAAGTAAGTTTTTAGTCTGTTAAAGTCGTCGTATAGTTGTCTTAGGTCATGTATATGAATCATTCTCCATTTATCGTTTTCTGAAAAGGCTTGTCCCAGTTTGCGTGGCAGTATGCCTGGATTGTCTGTTAGGTCTTCTAATTGTGGTTTTACTCTGGTGAAGAGAATGAACCTGCAAGGTGAAGATTACTTAGTTTGGTGATCGTCTGTTCGTCAGTTTTGTCGTTTAGTATTATGGATTTATTAGTCAGTTTCTTACGTCATGTCTCGTTTGTCGATTATCCGAATATCTAGGTTCGACTAAGCTAGGTGATATAATCGGACTGTTTGTTTAATCTATTTAGTTGGAACGAGTTATTTTTTTCGTTATTGCAATATTGGCAAGCTCTAATAAAAGATTTTATTTTTTGTTTCATTTTTGGAAAATTAAATTTAGTTTTCATCCTTAAATATGTTTCTTTAGCATTTATGTGATTTAATTTACTTCCGTGAAATAACCCGATTGCGTCGTTAATTTCATTGTCGTTTATATGTATGATTTTCTCTTGTTTATTTATATTATTTAATCTTGATTGAGTTTCATTATTTACGGGATTTATTTCCGACTTGTAAACCTTATCGTGTGAGAATTTCTTTTCGTTATTGATTTTTGATTTTATTATTTGTGAAATTTGTTCCTTACCTATTTGCCGATGGTCGTCCTGTACCTGAATTAAATTATTACTTAACTTATCATTTTGCGTGGTGCCTGTATATTTTATTTTGTTCGGAATAACCGCCCTGTAACAAGGTGCTTTTGTACTTGGGATAAACTCTTCGATTTTAACGGGTTGGTCGATTTTATTGTGTTCTTTACACATTGAATATACATATTTCATTATACTGTCTGCATTGCTCGCTTTTTGTCGAGGCTTGTGCAAGACATCTAACCTAATTTTATCTGTAATATTTTTTTGTACACTCCCCGTATAATTATTATTATAATTCTGGTGATCGTAAGAATTATTTAATATCCTATTTGCTTTATTTTGAATTTGCTTCGTTATATCTTTTTGTATCGTCCTCGTATCACTCACATTTTTATTTCGACGATATTCATATGTGTTTAATGAAACTTGATCCCGTTTACCTTTATTGTGGGTGAACATTTTTGTTATGTCATTTACTCTTTGTAACCTTCTATCGTCATCATTTAATGGCTGATTACGCTTTCCTAGGTCGAGTTCAAGTGCAATAATGCTTCTGTCTATTGTATTACTTACGTTAAGGTGATTCATTTCATCATTTGCTTTGATGATCCTACTTATCCGATTGTTATTGCTACTACTATTACTACCCATCTTATCTTCATGATCCCTTGTATCAGGGAAGTTTATCTTAATGCTTCGATTTTTTAAATTGAGTCTCTGGTTTTTAAAATCAATGTTCGCTTGATTTTTTATCAAAAAGTCAATTCCAATAAGACCTATGAAATTTTTGTTAAATTCAAATAGGCAAAACTCTTGTTCACTGTCCGTTAGTGAGTTTAAAATTATACTGGCTCGATTATTATGGCGGGAGTAACCATGCGAACTTTTTATCAAAAACGGGTGATTGTAAATCTTATTATAAAAGTTGTTATATGCTATGGACGGGTTTAAAAGGCTCTTAGTACTACCTGAGTCGATCAGTATTTTTCCGGGTAGTTCTTTTATTATTACGTAGGGTAATTGGGATATTGTGTTAAA
Source organism: Tillus elongatus (assembly GCA_964006375.1). NCBI lineage: Eukaryota > Metazoa > Arthropoda > Insecta > Coleoptera > Cleridae > Tillus > Tillus elongatus. Next base: position 172,844,628 of record OZ023264.1, on the reverse strand, counting down.
ATTATTAATATCTATTACGGTTCTGTTTTTGAGCTCCCTGCTATCGGAAAATTTTGATGCTGTGCATCGTATAATTCGGAGGGTGATTGTTCATTATATGTTGCGTCATAATTTAATTCTTCTGGTAAGAAATGTTGTCTTCTTTCTAATTCATTGAAAGGAAAAGAATTATTCGTTTCGTTATAGTTTATTTCTTCTGGTATGAAATTTTGTCTTTTTTGAAAATTGTTGGAAGGAAAATTGTTTCGTCTATTTTGTGAGGGTTGTTGTCGGCTGAAATTAGTATGTCTCGTGTTGTTACTGCCGACATCCATAGCTTGTGGATATCTTCTAGTATTGTCATTAGGGTTGTACGTCGGTCTTCTCATTGAGAATTGATTTGAAGGGTTTCCCTGAAATTGTGGGTGAGACATTTGGGGTCTGTTTAAATTATAGTTAAAAGGTGCACGATAATTTTGTTGTTGGAAGGGTTTTTGAAATTGAATATTGTTAAAATTTGGGGTATTTCTTTGGAAAACTGGTTTTTGTTGTTTGTCGTGCCTGTTATTGTTATTATTGTTGAAATTTGACCGTTGTAATAATCTGTCCCTATATTCATAATTTTCCTCGGAAAATATAAATTTTAAAGCTTGTTCTATGCTGTCCGGTCGAGTGGATCTGACCACCATACCGAGGGGGTTTTTTAATCCACCGATAAACGCTTTCAGTGTCTGTTGTCTGTACATGTTTTGTTTTAATCCTAAAATTCCCTCGTTACGTTCATTAGATATTAAATTAGAGATGAGTAATTGTTCAATGTGTCTGCAACGATTACTGAACGCTAAGGCATCCTCGTTATGTCTCTGTTTCAATGTTAATAATTCGCCTAGTAAGCTAATTTCATCTCGCTGGTCGGTGAAGTTCTCAACAATTGCCCGTCTTAAGTCTACCCATGTGTTTATAATTTTAGTGTTAATAATTAACCTGGCTTGTGCAATTAGTTTCGTTTGAATATAATTTAATAGAAAATGGTTTAGATATAAATTTGGATTATCTGCATCATAGAATTGGTTCATTACTAGATCACAAGCTTTTAAGAAGTTCCCTACATTTTCAGGTTGTCCGTTAAATTCGGGGATTGCTTTAAGGTAAAACTCTTGGAATTGATTTGCCATATTTACATTAGAATTATTTATATCGGGTTGTTCTACAATATCAATTTCGCCAATACTAATATTTCTTAATCTATATTCCAAATGTTCTAAATTATCAATATCGCTATCAGACATATAATATTTTTAATATATGAGGAAATACAGTATATATATATATAGGAAATAAAGGAAGCAAACAACTTACAGAATCGATGCTATTGCTGCTGTCTTCATGACGTCTCTCTTGATCGGTTCTTTGGCTGTTAAGCGTTGAAACGCAAAGAATCAATATACTTTTGGTTCTTCAGCACTATCCGTTGCGACTGCGCCAGTTAACTTTCTTGTTAACACACTTGACTTTTTAAAAGAATTTATTGAGTAATGTTACATAAAATACTTATGAATAATAATAAAAAAAATGATAAATATAAATTATGACAAGTTAAAAGAGACTCAAGCAATAACAATGTAGGAATGTCCGTCCGTGGTCTGGTAACTTCCATATATAGTCTCTGGTGGGGCGTGGACCGAGAGGCGGTTTCCACCTAAGTTGCAGTCTTGAAGGTGATCCTAGCAGGTGGCTGGTTGCTGAATTGAAGGTCTAGTTGTTTACCCATTTATGAATAGTCTATTCTTCTTATTGCGCTGCTTTTAATTAACCCATTCGTCAGCGACCTTGGGTGTTGAATCGGGATCTGTACTTCTTATATACATTGTATGAGTTGGCTATTGTTATCTCCTCCATCCTTTAGAGAACGAAGCCTATGGTTCGTTCCGAATAGTCATCGGGAATCCAGTAATTGGTTTGGAGTCAGCAGTTTTCGTTTTTGATTTTTGCCAGAAGTATCTAGCAGTTATTGTGATTATTGTTATTATTATCACAAGGTATAGTATAATTGTCCATACACTAGGGTGGTATATGGGCAAATCGATGGTTCCTGGAATTTTGCCATTGATGGATTGTAACTGGGATTTGATATTGTTCAAGTCGTGCAGTTGGACATTTTCTAATTTTAGTTCTGGTAATTTGTCTGGGAATATGGGTGCTTTATTTGTTACCAATTCGATGTTTGGGAGATTGAACGATTGTTGTGTTTCCGATGCCATTTGTACTGAACTAAATCTTTCGTTATTGATGATAAATTGGCATTTGGGTTTCAGAGTCGCCAGTTTTGTTCCGCTGATTATTTTGGTTTCTTCATTTTCTTCGCAGCTAAGTTTAATTTTCGTTTCTTCGGGTGCCACTATTATGTATTGGGTATTGCCATATTTAGAGACTGTTGTTTTTGTTATTTTGACAAGTTCTTGCTTGCAATTGTTTATCGGTTTCTGGAAGTTGATCAGTTTAATTTCGCATGGGTTGTTTTCGTTAAGTGCTGTCGGGTTGTCATTTTCACAAAAGTATGTCTGGTCTTTTAGATTCCTACACTTTTCGTTTCTGTAAGCGTAGTGTTTGCTGCTAAGGATTAGGTACTTGGTTCTAGGGACAATCATTCTGAAGGTATATGGATTTTTAGGGACTGGTAATGCATACAATTGATAATAAATATAATCTGATTTGTCTACTAAGGGTATATCTATTTGGAATATAATTTTAAAATCAATTTGAACGGTTTTTATGTTAAATATTTTTTCATAAAGTGAAATGTCGGATTTTGTTATTAATCTTGATTTTGAGATATGGTTTTCAATATTTTCTAATTCTTTTGATATAAATTTTGGTTTCAGTATTGACGTATGATACGTGTTCAATTTTGAAAAAGTAATTGCATTTTCTGTTGTTAATATCATGTTTAGTACATTATTTAACAAATAACTGATTTGAGTGAGTAATTCCAAATGTTTTACTCTATGAAAATTTGTTAGTTGGTCGCTTTTTAGACTATCTATTGTATATTCCAAATCGTTGATTCTCGCTACTATGGCTTTTTGGTTATGGTTCAGGTTGTCTATTGTTTTATTGAACTCTGTTATAGCATCTATCATTAGGGATGTCTGTGAACTAAAAAGTTGATGTACTTGATTTTGATCTTTCCTCAAAATTTCAAGAGCTTTATATATTCTGTCGCCGTCATCTGCATCTAAGTTCCCAGTTATTGATTTGAATATTGATCCTAGTCCGTTTATTATACCTCTTTTGTTCCTAATCGTTCTTGGAAATATTCGATAAAATGTGTCATCAATATTGCTGATGGTGAAATTGATTGTTAAAATAAAATTTTTGTATTCTAATTTGTATTCTGCATTCATTACGCTTATTATGTTGTCAAAGTAAGTTTTTAGTCTGTTAAAGTCGTCGTATAGTTGTCTTAGGTCATGTATATGAATCATTCTCCATTTATCGTTTTCTGAAAAGGCTTGTCCCAGTTTGCGTGGCAGTATGCCTGGATTGTCTGTTAGGTCTTCTAATTGTGGTTTTACTCTGGTGAAGAGAATGAACCTGCAAGGTGAAGATTACTTAGTTTGGTGATCGTCTGTTCGTCAGTTTTGTCGTTTAGTATTATGGATTTATTAGTCAGTTTCTTACGTCATGTCTCGTTTGTCGATTATCCGAATATCTAGGTTCGACTAAGCTAGGTGATATAATCGGACTGTTTGTTTAATCTATTTAGTTGGAACGAGTTATTTTTTTCGTTATTGCAATATTGGCAAGCTCTAATAAAAGATTTTATTTTTTGTTTCATTTTTGGAAAATTAAATTTAGTTTTCATCCTTAAATATGTTTCTTTAGCATTTATGTGATTTAATTTACTTCCGTGAAATAACCCGATTGCGTCGTTAATTTCATTGTCGTTTATATGTATGATTTTCTCTTGTTTATTTATATTATTTAATCTTGATTGAGTTTCATTATTTACGGGATTTATTTCCGACTTGTAAACCTTATCGTGTGAGAATTTCTTTTCGTTATTGATTTTTGATTTTATTATTTGTGAAATTTGTTCCTTACCTATTTGCCGATGGTCGTCCTGTACCTGAATTAAATTATTACTTAACTTATCATTTTGCGTGGTGCCTGTATATTTTATTTTGTTCGGAATAACCGCCCTGTAACAAGGTGCTTTTGTACTTGGGATAAACTCTTCGATTTTAACGGGTTGGTCGATTTTATTGTGTTCTTTACACATTGAATATACATATTTCATTATACTGTCTGCATTGCTCGCATTTTGTCGAGGCTTGTGCACGACATCTAACCTAATTTTATCTGTAATATTTTTTTGTACACTCCCCGTATAATTATTATTATAATTCTGGTGATCGTAAGAATTATTTAATATCCTATTTGCTTTATTTTGAATTTGCTTCGTTATATCTTTTTGTATCGTCCTCGTATCACTCACATTTTTATTTCGACGATATTCATATGTGTTTAATGAAACTTGATCCCGTTTACCTTTATTGTGGGTGAACATTTTTGTTATGTCATTTACTCTTTGTAACCTTCTATCGTCATCATTTAATGGCTGATTACGCTTTCCTAGGTCGAGTTCAAGTGCAATAATGCTTCTGTCTATTGTATTACTTACGTTAAGGTGATTCATTTCATCATTTGCTTTGATGATCCTACTTATCCGATTGTTATTGCTACTACTATTACTACCCATCTTATCTTCATGATCCCTTGTATCAGGGAAGTTTATCTTAATGCTTCGATTTTTTAAATTGAGTCTCTGGTTTTTAAAATCAATGTTCGCTTGATTTTTTATCAAAAAGTCAATTCCAATAAGACCTATGAAATTTTTGTTAAATTCAAATAGGCAAAACTCTTGTTCACTGTCCGTTAGTGAGTTTAAAATTATACTGGCTCGATTATTATGGCGGGAGTAACCATGCGAACTTTTTATCAAAAACGGGTGATTGTAAATCTTATTATAAAAGTTGTTATATGCTATGGACGGGTTTAAAAGGCTCTTAGTACTACCTGAGTCGATCAGTATTTTTCCGGGTAGTTCTTTTATTATTACGTAGGGTAATTGGGATATTGTGTTAAAATTATTAATATCTATTACGGTTCTGTTTTTGAGCTCCCTGCTATCGGAAAATTTTGATGCTGTGCATCGTATAATTCGGAGGGTGATTGTTCATTATATGTTGCGTCATAATTTAATTCTTCTGGTAAGAAATGTTGTCTTCTTTCTAATTCATTGAAAGGAAAAGAATTATTCGTTTCGTTATAGTTTATTTCTTCTGGTATGAAATTTTGTCTTTTTTGAAAATTGTTGGAAGGAAAATTGTTTCGTCTATTTTGTGAGGGTTGTTGTCGGCTGAAATTAGTATGTCTCGTGTTGTTACTGCCGACATCCATAGCTTGTGGATATCTTCTAGTATTGTCATTAGGGTTGTACGTCGGTCTTCTCATTGAGAATTGATTTGAAGGGTTTCCCTGAAATTGTGGGTGAGACATTTGGGGTCTGTTTAAATTATAGTTAAAAGGTGCACGATAATTTTGTTGTTGGAAGGGTTTTTGAAATTGAATATTGTTAAAATTTGGGGTATTTCTTTGGAAAACTGGTTTTTGTTGTTTGTCGTGCCTGTTATTGTTATTATTGTTGAAATTTGACCGTTGTAATAATCTGTCCCTATATTCATAATTTTCCTCGGAAAATATAAATTTTAAAGCTTGTTCTATGCTGTCCGGTCGAGTGGATCTGACCACCATACCGAGGGGGTTTTTTAATCCACCGATAAACGCTTTCAGTGTCTGTTGTCTGTACATGTTTTGTTTTAATCCTAAAATTCCCTCGTTACGTTCATTAGATATTAAATTAGAGATGAGTAATTGTTCAATGTGTCTGCAACGATTACTGAACGCTAAGGCATCCTCGTTATGTCTCTGTTTCAATGTTAATAATTCGCCTAGTAAGCTAATTTCATCTCGCTGGTCGGTGAAGTTCTCAACAATTGCCCGTCTTAAGTCTACCCATGTGTTTATAATTTTAGTGTTAATAATTAACCTGGCTTGTGCAATTAGTTTCGTTTGAATATAATTTAATAGAAAATGGTTTAGATATAAATTTGGATTATCTGCATCATAGAATTGGTTCATTACTAGATCACAAGCTTTTAAGAAGTTCCCTACATTTTCAGGTTGTCCGTTAAATTCGGGGATTGCTTTAAGGTAAAACTCTTGGAATTGATTTGCCATATTTACATTAGAATTATTTATATCGGGTTGTTCTACAATATCAATTTCGCCAATACTAATATTTCTTAATCTATATTCCAAATGTTCTAAATTATCAATATCGCTATCAGACATATAATATTTTTAATATATGAGGAAATACAGTATATATATATATAGGAAATAAAGGAAGCAAACAACTTACAGAATCGATGCTATTGCTGCTGTCTTCATGACGTCTCTCTTGATCGGTTCTTTGGCTGTTAAGCGTTGAAACGCAAAGAATCAATATACTTTTGGTTCTTCAGCACTATCCGTTGCGACTGCGCCAGTTAACTTTCTTGTTAACACACTTGACTTTTTAAAAGAATTTATTGAGTAATGTTACATAAAATACTTATGAATAATAATAAAAAAAATGATAAATATAAATTATGACAAGTTAAAAGAGACTCAAGCAATAACAATGTAGGAATGTCCGTCCGTGGTCTGGTAACTTCCATATATAGTCTCTGGTGGGGCGTGGACCGAGAGGCGGTTTCCACCTAAGTTGCAGTCTTGAAGGTGATCCTAGCAGGTGGCTGGTTGCTGAATTGAAGGTCTAGTTGTTTACCCATTTATGAATAGTCTATTCTTCTTATTGCGCTGCTTTTAATTAACCCATTCGTCAGCGACCTTGGGTGTTGAATCGGGATCTGTACTTCTTATATACATTGTATGAGTTGGCTATTGTTATCTCGCGTTTTAAGAATAGATAGTACTGATATTACGTCGTTCGAGAACGTGTAACACTAGTAATTGCTGGTGTTTAACTATGTATAATTAAGTTTGAGCTGTGTTTTTTTACAATAAATGTTGGTGGTTGGGTGTGTGCAATCTATAATTGTTCGAATTATAACGTGCTAAATCTATCAGACATTTTATAGGTTGCCAAAGTGAATATGTTTTTTTTGTGTTTTCTTTTGTTACCAGCAATTTTTTTTATAAATTCGCCTAATAATGAATATTAAACAATAACTATAACATGGATTGACGATAATTTCGTATTATAGATGCAAGAAAAGGGTACTGTTGTCAAGAAGAACTTCCAGTGCGTAAAAAAAGAAATATTAAGGCAAAAAAAGTTTTGCATTAATAATATATGATATAAGAAAACTGTTTTTCTATCTTCTTCTGTGTCCTGTTTTATTTCAGTATGGCATAAATTGTCACATTTTTTCACATTTAAAATTATTTGCTTGGTAAAGGCTTTTAATTATCTTCCCAAGACAAGTTTTTAAAGAGACAAGTAGAAATAGCATATTCAGCCCTATAATAGATTTATTCACGGAAGTAAGAGTTAGTCTCACCTTTTATCTGTACAATTTCTTAATTATGTACTAAGTATATCAGTTACATATTTTAAAATATTAGATTAATAAGACAGTTTTCATGTAGAGATATAACACATTGAATACTGTGCTACCATTTATACCTAGAACAATTATTTATAGGTAAGTACAGATTGTAACTTAATATCCTTAGAAACAGCTTTCAGTATATTCCTATATCTACCCTTGAAATAGTAGTTTAACGACGGTTTCAAGGTATTACATTAAATTATGACGAAATAAGATTATGGGTAAGAGAAATTTGCAGAATTATTCATGCTGATTGTTGATACAAATTCTATTTATAACTATATAATCAGAAAAATTTCACTGTTTTGTCATGCACAAGTTTTTATAATCATCTATAATAAACCAATTGTCTAAATTAAGAATATGCAGGTAAATATTCAATTCAAATTACGCGCTCAGTTGTCAGTACTTCACGCTAGGTGGCGCTAGTGTACTTGTCACAAATATCACCAATGCTAAAGCATAGGATTGTCCTGTATTGTCATTACCCATACAGCACAAGATATTCTCAGAATGTTCTCACAATGTGAGAACATTCTGTTTTCAGAATATTAGTTTCGGAATGTTCTAATAACATTTATGGAATTACAAACTTCAATCTTGAATATTCTGAGTATATTCATTCAATCACATCCTAAGAAAATTCTTCATCAATATACTGAGAATATTTGAATAGATTATTATACCGAATATTCGCTCAGAATGTGCTTGAGTTGTACTTATATTATCATATAACTTTAAAATTTATTGAACAAGATAAATGATAATTACGGTATAGTGGTGAGAATTATAATTGTAACTATTTTGCATGTTTGATTCTGTTACCTGTCTATGGTAAACACATCGAATTGTATATTTAGACAATCAATTCTTTAGGCACAGAGCGCATGTCCTTGCCGCCGGGAAGGGAATATGGCCGCTATACGTAAATAAAAAGTAATGTCAAAAGAATGGTCTGTGGCAAACAACGTTTTATAAGGTTATATTCTAACATAATTAATTAAAAATAATAATGTGATGTGAGATGTGAATACGGAGAACTATGCAATTGCAAACAACATAGATCCAGAGTACAGAAGCAACTAAAACATGGTGTGAGAACTAAGACATACCTAGAAAAGAAAGAAGTTTTAAAGCATCTCCTGTAGTTTACACTCATGATCGGTTCGTCAATTTTGCTTGAGACTGAATCATCTTACTAATTAGGTACACCTACATTGTATAATATATATTGTGTTATGTTCAATAGTACCTAAGTAATGCAATATAAACCACCACAGTTTGATGTGGATGGACTGGAAAAGTACAAAAATACACCAAATCTATAGAATTGTCTAAGCCAACATCTCAGGCTTTTTACTCCTGTGAAAGAAGTTAATGCTGTAAGAAGTATCACTATACAGTGCAGAAAATGTGGGCCTGGACATATGGTAGGAAGATGAATGTACAATAAAACTTGCAATTTATCAGATACGGAATCACTTTGCCAAAGTATGCCTTTACAACCAGAATATCCATGCTGTTGGTGACAAACATTGGGCATTGGGATATTGAAATAGCTTCAGATGTTAAAATCAAGTCCGCGGAAGCAGAGCAGAAAGCAACCATACAAGGGAATGGTCAAAAGGTCTGATCGATGACAGTTGTAGTTTTGTTTCAGTGCAAGTTAGTGTGATTTTGTGGCATGTTCTGTCCAATTTAGTTATATTCTATAAAGGTGTAAGTACTATTGTGTAACACAATTCTTTTAATGCCATACTGAAAGCCTGTAGGATCAATAGTCAAGCCAAATTTCAAGTAACTTCAGAGGGGGTAACCGTCGTTATTCATCTCGAAAACTTTGTATGTGGCTATTACATTTTTTGTCAACTCCAAGAACTGTATCTTTATTTATTTGATTTTTATGTTATTGAAATTTTAATTGTTTTATTAATATTTTATTCAGACTTTTCTTTGTATTCATTATAAGTACATACTTAATCTGAATAAACGAGCAATACTCGAATTGTTGACTTATTACATATTTGAACTTGAGTTTAGAGGTGTGTGTAGTCACTGGAACAATATGGCAACCTAAACAAGGGTGAGTGATTGAAGTTGAAATTCTAGCCTCTCGGGCTTGCTTATACGAAAATATATAAAAGGCCAGTTAAAGCGTGGAAAATTGGTAAATTTTGAAGAGAAATCCAATATTTCATATAATTGCATTTTCTTAATTTCTGTATCATTCAACACATGTATACAGTGTGTTTCGCATAAGAACCGACACAGGGCAGGGGCATATAGGTAAACGTAAAATATGCTGATTTAACGCAACTTACCCCTATATTAAGTTGCGCCCCTGAGAAGTTATAGGCCTTCAGTGGGTTTTCAAATTTCGAAAAAAATCAATATCTCTAATACTATAACTTAGAAAAACCAAGTTTAGTACTCGTTTTGAGTGTACCAAGAGCATTAATTAATGGTAAGTAGAGTTCAATTAAGGCATTTGAAAGGGTTTATTAGGGGTAATGCACCCTTAAAATGTCATAATTTTTTAACAGATTGGTGGATTTAAGAACATATTTCATTTTATGAGGAATTTTACTCTAAAAATTTGTTACTCCTGTTATTTTCAAGAAAAACATGAATAAGTAAAGAATCATTTTATCAATCTTACTAAAAATCGTCGAAAATTAAATATTTTCCAATAAACTTATGTATAGGTCAAATTTGACAATCAGGAAAAAAGTGTGAATAAGTATAATTTATTAGAAAACAGACAACTCTAATAACAGAAATAAAAAAATTGCTATCGATAAGTTATAGAAATTCTTCAAAATGATCATTTCACAGGCATGTATTGAATTTTTGATGATTTTAAGTAACATTAATAATATATGTGTCTTTAGTTATTCGGATTTTTCTTGAAAACGACAAACGTTTTTTTGAAAAATAACATCATGAGTAAAAAGTTTTATAATTTACTTGCCCATAAAATGAAATAATAATTTTTTAGATCCGCCAATAGGTTAAGAAATTCTGTCACATTATAGGTGCATCACCACTATTCAACCCTTTTAAATGCTTCAATTGAATTCTACTCACCAACGAATAATGCTCCTGGTACACCCAAAACGTGTACCAAATTTGGTTTTTCTAAGTTGAAGTATTACTGAGATATTGATTTTTTTTTAAATTTAAAACCCCACTTTGAAGGCCTATAACTTGTTAAAGATGCACCTTAGTATAGGAGTAAGTTGCGGTAAATCACCATATTTTAGGTTACCCTACATGCCTCTGCTCTGTGTCATTTCTTATGCGAAACACCCTGTATATCTTTTTTAAAAACACAATGTTCCCATGAGTATATGTATGAACATTTTGAGAAGATTCATTGAATGTTCGTGGAACATTTTCAGAAGATACTGGGAGCTCCTAAGAATATTATAAATAACATTCTAAGAACCTTATTAGTATGACAGAATCTGTCCAATTCTCATGTTCATAGAATGTTCTATGAATATATATTGTACGTTGTGAGAATGTTCTGGGGATGTTTGAATATTCTTTCCAAACATTCCTGGTATATTCTCAGAACGTGTCTGTGCTGTCTGGGTATATAGTATTTGCTTAAACGTTCCTGTTTATGATGTTACTACGTCAATTAATCGGACAGGGGTGCCCATTTATGCCAGGTAGCCGGAATTTAATACTTACTGCGTTCACGTACAGATGTCGCTTAAGTCACAATGTGCAAAGAGTAAAGAATCAATTAGTAATTTGTTCAGTAAATTGATGTATTTTTTAGCTACTTAAAGACTTTCGAACTGAAAAATTACAGGACACTTGTGGGATACGTAACGTGTTTCGATGATTACAAATAACATCGATGTTAAAAATATAACATCGAAATTACAACATCGATGTTTTAAACATCGATGTTCAATGGAAAACATCGATATTCCAAAAACATCGATGTTAGGTGCCCATCCCTACTTCAGATTATATTAATTATTGTAATTATGGGCGCATTCCGCTCAAACAAGCTTCATCAAATGAATATTGAAGACGCGAAGGATCTCCAAACACACTTGTTAATAACAATACCCAATACTAAAACCAAAATTGAACGAACACTCATCATAAACAGTACTTTTTACAATGTTGTAAAGAAATACATCAATCTCCTTCCGTCACATGTAATAATCAATTCATTCTTTCTAAATTATCAAAAATCCAAATGTACAATACAACGTATAGGAAAAAACAAATTTGCAGCCATAGATAGACAAATTGCCAAATATTTAAATTTGCCAAATCCTCAAAATTATACCGGTCATTGTTATCGCAGATCATCTGCCACTCTGTACATTGATGGAGAAGGCGATATAACTGGATTAAAGCATCATAGGGGTTGGAAATCTACACATGTAGCTGAAGGTTACATTAATCGGTCTATGAGAAACAAGACAGCAACATCAGATACTATTGTTAAACAGATAAATAGTAATGTAGCATCTTCTTCCTTTACAGCGGCCGAAATTCCAAATATTTCTTTTAAAAAGTCTTCCAAAGTTATTGATAGTTCACGACCAATTCAGCTTATTAATTGTACTATTACTAATTTTAATATTATCAACAAATAAAGTTGTTCATTAAAAGTTTTAATTTAATGAATTAGTCGTGGATAAAGTAGAGTATACTACTCGCAATAATGGCTATTATTACCTCGGAATGTCACTCCCTCGCCGGTTTCGCGGCTCGATTCGTAAATATTCCTCGTGAATAATAGCGAGTCAATACTCGTGGTATAATCTACTATTTACCTTTATGTCTTTTGCAGGTAAGTAAAACCACTGGACTTTTAATGGTGCGTGCCCTAGTTGTGTGGTAAGTTTTTCCCGCTCACATCAATTGTTTTGTAAACCTGCATGCCATCAAAAGTCAAAAACTGAATCTAACGCAGATGACATTAAACTGATTTTAAGAGGATATTCAGATATAGCATCGAGAACCTAATACATTACATTTAGACCATATGACATTACAACACCATTTCTTAATTCAAAATACTCAATTCAGATTTTTCGGTCGGTATTTTTAATGCCGGTTCTGGTTGTGATTTATTTTTCGTTACAACTATGTACATAAAAATAAACGTTTACAGTGAAATCCGTTGGTTAAATGAAAAAAAAAAGTATTTATGATATTCAACATTCTATATTAGAAGGATATGGTGTTACATTTCTCTTTGATTTTCATGTCATGCAATAGTATGTTCGTTTTGAAGCAATAATGTGTTTTATTTCATTTTTAAAACATCAAAGCAAATGTTAATTAGGAAACGCAAATTACGAGGTTCGGTAAGATATAAATTTCGTTCTCTTTTGAACTAGCTTCATCAAATGTAAACCGTTTTATTATATGTGTGTTAATTACCTACAAATTCCCATCGTAAACATAGAAAATGGAACAGTGTTAGTTCCGCAAATGGGTGATGGGTAATCATTTAAACTAGAAAGTGCTATAGGTATATACTGCATACTGTGATATTTGTAGAACCCTTGTTATAAAAAGGGACACACAATCATATTAAAATCTAATTTCAATGTAACTTCAGTACAAAACTTAAAAATGTGACGGTGTACTTCCGAAGAGTGGATTGGGTCGATATTCGGTTCGTTCGAAAAATGTGGCTAACTCAAGCGCCACCACTTTACTTGAAATTTCTAATATTTTGGGGGCAAGTGGAAGCCACATAGTGACAGGAGAAACGGTAGTGGACCACCCTGTGCTAGTAGGATGCCCAGGAAAACTCTCGTAGAGATAGTCCCCAGGGGCCAGATTTTAGTACATGGATATTATGGAAGGTTTATCGGGAAAGTTTTGTGCATATGCAAAATATATGTTTTATTCTAAAATAAATATTGGTTGATTACGAAACATAGAGATATATACAAAATTATATACAAACCGGTAAAAGATTTTAATTTTCAAATTGGCAGCTTAGCACTCCCTCACCAGGGCTGACTGGTATACAAGTGGCATGAAAAATAATGAAGACGGAATGATCGAATTCTTATTTCAATTTGGCTCAAAGATGTAGTTTCCCGTAAAATATAGTCGCGGTATTATCATCGTTTTCAGTTGGTTCATGTATGTTTTTTTCAATTTATTTTAATGGCCTAACTGTTTAGGGGTCACAGGGATGAGGAAATATAAGACCATCATTGCGTAAATTGAGGTTTATTAACATTAAATCAAGGTTTGATTTAAAATTATTAATATAAAATCAGAATGGGTAAGTTTTATGAACGAATTAGTTCTGTCTCTAGGGGGGGGGGGGTCATCAGGGTTTGTGGGTGTTCAGTCTTCGTCTAGCAGAATATATTGATTGGGGGGTGGGGTGGGGTTAGTACACTCCCCTTAGCAGTTGCACACTATTGAGCAATGTATCCCTATTTTAGGGCACCCACATCGTGTCCCACATCCTGTTATGCAACTGCAAAATATGGCTTTGAGGATGTCCTCTGGAGCAGGGGGATCGTCAGTGGTGATGGGGCACAGGCTTCCATCTGGGCCCATCTTACAACCCCAATCAGTTGGTTTTAGTGTGTTCCCCATACATTGCTGTAGTTGCAGGTACACCTCTAAAGGAGCGTTGTTGAGCTGTACCTCTGTTGGTGAAGAGGAGAGGTCTGATTTGATTTTCATGGTGGATTTGAGGAATGCCATGAACCGCTGTACATTAAGATCTTTTTCTCACGACTTGTACACTCCCAAACACATCTTCTCGCCGGCTATTAAGATTTCTTCTTTTGTTAATGTTGGCCTGTAAAAAACCTGATATATCGGATCGAGGCTCCTGTCGTTTACCAATAATTCGTACCTTCCCCTTTCGGAATATTGCCGATGTGGTATCGCAACCACTAAACACATTAATGAACAGTGTGCTTCGTGCAAAATCACACTCCTGCAATTGTTTGGAAGAATACGTTCTGCTTTTAACTTGACCTTTCGCTGGTTAAAAAAGTATGATTCCTTTATCACGTGGAGCTGAAGCAGTAAGTAGAACAAGCAAATCTACATCCTCGCAAATGACAGCAACATCACCAATGGCCTCTGCTTTTTCCACTGCACACCGTACGATTGTTGTATCTGCATCAGATTTAGCCTGTGTGACGTCATTGCCCTCCGCCCTCTAAGGTAACATACCTATGAACTTGGATTTTTTCTTCTCATTACTTAAGAAGGTTTCTTGTTCGGTCGTCAATGACATCTATTCAGTGAAATCAATGTCAATAGCCACAGTCTTCGTGGTGATTCCACGTTGTTGTTCAGCGCGTTTTGTGCTGTTAGCAGTGTTTCAATAACCATCAAACACAACAATGCAACATTCGCCGTATTGTTTCTGGATGTAGGTCACATATTGGTCAAGTGTAACTGAGACAGTTGAGCCTTTACCCCACTTAACTCGATGTAGCAGGAAGCCACCGTCAATCACATTATTGTAAAGCTTGAGGTCTGGAGTTAACTGCTGAACAGGGAAAATGTCATATAAAGAAGATTTCTGTGTCTTTTGCATCCCTTTTTCCTCAAACAGAGCTAACGGGAAACATCCTGTAGATTCCCGTCATTCTTCTGTGAAACTGCAACCCTTTGGAATATGAGTAGTGGATCCACCACCTCTGCAGCATCGTTAATTTTGACTCAGCTGCTCATGGAGAGCAATAACAAGACATTGTCACTTCGAGCCTGTTTCATCACCCCAAACGTTCGCCCTATAAACTTCTTCATTATTTTCTTGTCTTCTTCCAGGGCTTTGTAGCACGTAGTACCACAGTTTGCAACGACTACTGCTGCTAGAGATACTAGTGCTGGTGATTGTGGAAAGGATGATGCTGGAAAAACCATTGGAAGACCTTTTTTATATCATCATCATCTCGCTTTTGCCTAGACGCACGGTAATCCACGTGCTCCTCCCCGAATAAAAAAAGCATACCAGAAGAGTCTTCCGGCTTCCTCTGGTTTTATGTTTCTTCTTTTATTTCGACGGCGTGCGTCGACGCGGTGCGCGCGCTACTGACGAATCGTGAGCTTCCTCTGATTTTTTGTTTCTTGTTTCATTTCGACGGCGAGCGTCGACGCGGTGCGCGCGTCACCAACTCACCGGTGGAATGGAGGTGGTAGGAGAGAGGGCCGACGTCGGCTGTGAAACTTCACCCCTCCTAACCATTGTCCCGAGTCACCTTCTTCACCTAAAAACTTCCTACCTGCATAGACCACGCCAGAATTCCATTAAATATCCAGTTCACGTTAATATAAAATGAGTGATTTGGAAATAATTTTAAACGCAAATTCTACGTTTTTTTTGCAGAGAGCGACAGTAAGTTCTGTTTTCAGAGCGCTGTAGCTCCGAAACTATGCGTCTTGGATACAAAAGTAGGAAGTGAATCTTGTAGGAAATTTTGTCACCTTCGATACGACATAGTTTCCGAGATATAAGCGAACAACTGAAAACAGTCACCTTTATACCACCCCCTCCCCTCCTCGATCTCACCCCCCCACTCACCATGATTTTTTTTCTTCAATCTGAAGTGGAAAAGAGGCGATTGAGACCATTTCCAATTATCCAGGATTTTTTCAGCATAAAGTCCTTATTTTAGTGCATTTTCGTAGAAAAAATTCACTAATGGGGAGATCCCAAATTTTGAATTTTGAAAGAGCTTTGCCAATGAGGGCGAACTAGGACCTCTAGAACCCATATCCGGGGTCAGTTTCAATTTTTATATAGTTTTATCTTAAAAAATAAAAAATCTATGATAACCAAATATGGTAGGTAGGTTAACGATATCAAAGGTAAGCTATACACCAAAATTTAGATTTCTATATTACAAGAAAAAAAAGTTATAGTAAAATATTTTGTTCCAGATCATTTCTATTTTCCTTACAACTCGCATCGTTTTTAGTCTATTATTAAAAGTCAATAGTTTCTTCCTAAAATTTGCTCTTACCGGATACACGAGGCTTCCATTGACTTCTGCTTCTGCCGCTGTAACAGTCTTTACTCTCAACATGACGCTTTGCTTACTCTTACTGCTAAACTATTTTACATACGTATCACCCTACAAAAACCTACTTGTATTCCACCGCATAAGACGTGCCTGTAGCTTCACTTTCGGCTTATTTTCCTCTCTTTATTCTTTATGATTCATTTGCAAAGCTCACTAGTCTGTTCTATCGAGAATGAAAATTGTAGAAGCATCCTCTTACTAGGCATCGTGTGTCCATTTACTATGATTGTACCTTTAATTTACACTGTTAGTCAATGCTCCATCTCTATGTAACTTTTATCTATGTGACCTAACAAACTTGAAACTTCCATGCAACATTTCTTTTTACGTGCCTTACGTGGTCTCCTGCTACATTCATCACCTTTATAATGTGAGGCCACTTACCACTACATTTCCTGTTCCCCTAGTTTAATTATCATAACGAGCAGATTTCGTCTTTTTAAATAGCTATTAGTCAATGATAGCTTCTGCAGATAACGTACCATTTCTGCCTAACATACACGGTTTCGACCGTCCTGTCTGATTTTTCGTTTCTATTGTTAGTCAATGTTCGCTATTAAATTTTTTTTAGTGAATTTTCGTAGAAAAAAATCAGTATGAAGGAGATCCCAACTTTTGAATTTAAAAAAAAAATTTGCAAACGAGCGCGAACTAAGACCCCTAGAACCCATATCCGGGGACAGTTCCAATTTTTATATGTTATATATATATATATATATATATATATATATATATATATATATATATATATATATATATATATATATATACACCTATATGGTGAATTTGCAGTTTAACTCACGGACGCTTTGAAAAATATCGACTGCTGATAGATAAAGTTTGGTGTCTTAAATACACGCTGACGCAAATGTTACCTTTTGTTCTCCCTTATTTCCCGAGTTATTCGCAATTAAAATTGTTTACACATTACACAGTTTTTTAACAATTTCCTAGTACGGTCCTGTCACGTGCCGTCTCATTCCCTCCTAAACATTACATTTGGCATAAGGTCCATTGTGTTTGGGAATCGCTAGAATGTTCTGGAATCAGAATATGGGAAATTGTCATTATAACTGACAGTTTACACATCGCTTTCAGTACGGCACTAGTACCAGTACGCTTTGGACGTTTTCTCATGCATTCCTGTATTACGAACATTTTTTCTGAAATTGTGTGGTGTTTACCTTGTTCTGTTGATGACCAATAATATTATAGTGGCTTATAAGCTGCATGTGTGGCCCCTTTTCTTGGTCGGTGACGCGTTATTTGTTTCCTATGTTGTTTTTGTGGCGAGGAAATTGCCATGTCGAGGCCGTCAAATTACAAGGTCAGGTCAGGTTGCCTACACAAGGGCCGGACCTACATCATTTTCCTGAGATGTTAAGGTAAGTTTGTGTAAATTTGTTGTTCTTTTGTGTAAATTTCGGGCGATCCTTAAGTAGACGGCCCCGTCATTTCATGCAGCATTGCCGGACTGTGCTTATGGCTTTAGGGTCCTCCCTGGCCTGACGTTTCTGACCAACAGGACTCCCTGACCTGACTTTGACCTGACCTGACCTACAGGGCAGGTCAGGGAGGTCAGGTCAGGCAGCCCTGTTGGTCAGAAACGTCAGGCCAGGGAGGACCCAATGCAGCATGAAATGACGCTCTCGTGATGCATGGACCGGATGCGTCTGCTTAAGCATCACCGACCTGGCCTGACCTGCCCTGTAGGTCAGGAAGGTCAGGTCAGGCAGGCCCCTACAGAAATAAGCACTATCCGGCAATGCCGCTCTCGCAATGCATGAAATGACGGAACCCGCCTACTTAAGGGTCGCCCTTTTCTCGAAGGAGGGGGGGTTTGGGGTGTGTTTCCGGGTGCTTCGCTATAGGGGTTTCCTTCTCCCCACGCGTACGTACAACCACCCCCGTTGCATAAACCACGAGAAAAATTTCTTGTCCATACCCCCTAAGGAGGTTACGGGACCTGGCGTGAATAGGGGTGATGTGCAGGGTAGGCAGGGTTTAGGGGGGATATGGCGTCAGGATGTGAAAAAGACAGCTTTCAAGCCGCTTTCTTCGCATTTTCTGCTCATATTTCCTCCTTACTTCCTACCCCGCCCAGCACCCCTCTTCACTCCTGGTCACGTAACTTCCTTAGGGGGTGAGAACAAGAAATTTTTCTTGTGGGTTGTGCGTCCAGGGGGGGTTCTAGGCACGTTTCTGAAGAGAAAAATTTAAAAATCGTCCGTGAGTTAAACTGCAAATTTACCTATATATATATATATATATATATATATATATATATATATATATATATATATATATATATATATATATATATATATATATATATGTGTGTGTGTGTGTGTGTGTGTGTGTGTGTGTGTGTGTGTGTGTGTGTGTGTGTGTGTGTGTGTATCACACCGATAAATCAAAAAATAATGGTCCGATTTTGATAAATATTGGCACGTACCTTCCTTTTGTAAATGGTTTGTATAAGTTCGTTAGTCAGGAGAATCGGGCGAAGTTTTCCGGGAAAATTTTGAGTTTTCATTCGAAAAAATGTTTTATCTCAAAAAATAAAAAAGCCATGATAACCAAATTTGGTAGGTAGGTTTAACGATATAAAAAGTAAACTATACACCAAAATTTAGATTTCTATGTTACAAGAAAAGGAAGTTATAATAAAATGTTTTGTGCCAGATCATTTCTATGAAAATTCACTACCATAACGCACTAGCTGCGTCCAGGCTTTTTGTCTAATTTGACTGGGTTATAAATATGTGGTGAGAACTCCAAAATAATATCATTGAGTGTGTGTGCGTGTGTGCCAAATACGGAAGCCACATCGACAAGAAAGTGTTTCAGGAGAAGGCATATATGCCGTATTCAATATTGGTAACTTAGTAATAATTGATTCACTTAGAATATTAAGATGTTATCCCCCCCCCCCCCCCCCCACACACACAGACACACTCCCAGTTTATTAACGGGGCCATTTGGCGCATAGTGACTCACACTGATATAGATAAATGCACTTATTTTGCAATTGCGCAGTTGAACTAAAAGAGTTAAAACATTTACCTCTGTATAAGGCCACCGCATAACTATGGCAATGAGAAGGAGTATACAAATCCGTAGGAATATGTTTCAGGAAAGAGCTTATGTGTGAGTAAGTTAGTGGCAAATTCGATTCGACCAGCATTATATTAACAGCAGCCTGAATTTTTTATTCGTGACATAAAGCAACTACATTAAACATTATCACAAGTCATTAGGCAGAATGCAAATGTGCTGCTCTCGAACACGAATAAAAGTTCAAACCATAACATTTGTCAGGGCTGGTCGGCACGCACCCTCCTCGTTTAGTTGTGGTAAACCGATAAATTAAGTTAATAAATGAAGTGTAAAATGTGTGGAGTTGAAGATAATTCAGTGTAATATATACTGGAGGAGACTCCTAGTTTCAGCTAAACCACTAATCGAACTATGATTTGCATATTCTACATATAAATAACCGTACAAGGAACTGGTTTCTGGTAATCTACAGCTTTGACATAAGCCAATTTGTGTTTCGTTTAGGTGTATGGGAATAAATTAAAGATAAATATAGAGGCAGTGTATCATCTGCGCTGTGCTGATGTCTCAAAGTTAATTAATACTTCGGTGACACTAAATGTTAATCAGGTGTGGTAGATTACTGGATTGTATGGAATTTGGTAGCGACACCGCGTTCTCATGTTTACTTTAATTTACTGTGGGTGGTCTATGTTGGAATGTCAGATAGATTTTTATATTTCCTGTTATTTGTTAACTGCGAAATATTGCGCAAAAATGTACAAAAAGATTTACTGAAGATTCAAGCCTCCCCCTTTTAGTGAATTTTCTTTAAAAAAAATTCACCAATGAGGAGATCCCGAAATATGAATTTAAAAAAATATTCTTCAAATGAACGCGAACTAGGCCCCCTAGAACCCATATCCGGGGTCAGTTTCAGTTTTTATATGTTTATATATATATATATATATATATATATATATATATATATATATATATATATATATATATATATATATATATATATATATATATATATATATATATATATATATATATATATATACAGGGTCGCTGATAAGTCTGGAAACGGTCGATTATCCGGGAAAATATACAAGGTGTCGAAAAAAGTTTTATACAAAAGTTTTTGGGTTCTTCAATGTCTACTAGGCGGTGATAATTTCATTTATACAGGGTTGGTCATACAGGCGTGGCACACCAATATTAATTTTTTTTTAATGGAACACCCTATATATTATTCGATATTTCAATCCTTCTCTTAATTTTGAGCAACATTTATCAGAAGCATGATGTACATAAACTCAATCGTTTCCGGGTAAAAAAATAAATAAAAATAAACGCTATTGTTTTTAAAATCTATTGGATGAAGAACAAAAATAAATGAAAAGTAGAATATCTCTTGAAAACAATCTGTGAGTGTGAAAAGAACCGGTTGCGATGTTTTTAACATTGTTTGAAATCCTATTTTATAAGATGTTCAAAGTGTTCTCCATTGACCTCCTGACAATAATGAATTCGCTTAATAAAACATTGCACTGCATTTACAAGAGCGTTTTGAGGAATGTTATTAATTTCATGCACAATCCTTGCTTGCAACTCTTCAATATTCTGCGGTCTATTTTGGTAAATTAAATTTTTTACATGACCCCACAAAAAAAAGTCAAGCGGCGTCATGTCGGGAGACCTAGCTGGCCATTCAATAGTTCCCCTGCGCCCTATCCATCTGCCAGGAAAGGTTTGATTCAGATATTCCCGTACCTCAATTCCTCCCATCCTGCTGAAACCATATTTCTTCCGCTGGTAGATTTGGGTCGTTATTGTTCGGAAATAATCGACTAACGTCTGGAACAATTGATTCTTGCAAAAGTGTCAAATATCGAGCAGAGTTCAAATTACCGTGTATAAAATCAGGTCCTATGATATGTCCACCAATAATAGCACACCAAACATTTACTTTTTGCGGTCTTTGGGTGTGAATTTGTTCCATCCAATGTGGGTTTTCGTCTGACCAGTACCTACAGTTGTGTCGGTTGACTTGTCCATTCAAACAAAATGTAGATTCGTCGGAAAACAAAATGTGGTTGGCAAAGTTAAAATTTTGGCGTAACTTCTCCATAATAAGTTCACAGAACTCGATTCTGCGATCAAAATCGTCTTCACTCAGTTCTTGCAATAAATGAATTTTATATGGACGGAACTTTTCCCGCTTCGTAATCTTTTGAATTGAATATCGACTCATATTGTGATTTAAAGCCAATTGCTGTGCCGAAGTTTTCGGATTTTCCACCACATCCAATATTACATTCAAAGAATTTTCTTCATTTGTAACGGTTACTGGCCTTCCAGTTCTAGGTTTATCCTTGATACCGCCAGTTTCGTGAAAACGATGCAAAGTTTTCGAAACTGTGGATTTGGAGATCGATTCCCGCTCAGGATGCAACTCATTGAACATAATCACCACTTGAGCAAAACTTCGTGTTCTATCACCGTACCCTATCATCATTAAAATTTCGATACGTTCGGTTTCACTTAAACTTGCCATTTTGCACAAAAACTGTTGACACTAAATTACTAATGTTTCAAAACTGTTGACACTGAATGAATGTTTGACATTCGTTGTCCTGGAAACATTTTAAAACAAAAGAATAATACTGCGTTTCTTATGGGCATCTTATCTTATCTTGGGATTCCAAACAATGTTAAAAACATCGCAACCGGTTCTTTTCACACTCACAGATTGTTTTCAAGAGATATTCTACTTTTCATTTATTTTTGTTCTTCATCCAATAGATTTTAAAAACAGTAGTGTTTATTTTTATTTATTTTTTTACCCGGAAACGATTGAGTTTAGGTACATTATGCTTCTCATAAATATTGCTCAAAATTAAGAGATAGATTGAAATATCGAATAATATATAGGGTGTTCCATTAAAAAAAAATTAATATTGGTGTGCCACGCCTGTATGACCAACCCTGTATAAATAAAATTATCACCGCCTAGTAGACATTGAAGAACCCAAAAACTTTTGTATAAAACTTTTTTCGACACCTTGTATATTTTCCCGGATAATCGACCGTTTCCAGACTTATCAGCGACCCTGTATATATATATATATATATATATATATATATATATATATATATATATATATATATATATATATATATATATATATATATATATATATACGGCATTTCTGTACTATACATGGAGAAGGGTTATGGGCAAAGCTGCAAGGGGACAACCGCATACACGTGTTTCAAGCTTAATAGCCATCATCAGTACGGTATAGCCAGGTGAAGATGGAAACACTCTGGATGAAAATGCAAAAATACACGAAGTCACAACAGGCAACCAGTGCACATTTCCAGCAACATTTGGAAGACCCTCAAGCCGAGGGAAACACACCGATAACTCAAAAAATAATAGTCCGATTTTGACAAAATTGGACAGAGACCTTCCTTTTGTAAGTAGCTTGGACAAGTTTGTTATTCTGGAAAATCGGCCCAGGTTTTCCCGGATAATTTTGTGTTTTCTTTTGAATAAAATTTATATCTCTGGAAATAACAAATTGAGGGCAACCAAATTCGGTACGCTGATTTCTGTCATAATGTGTATCCTACATACCAAAACTCAGACACCTATCTTAAAAGGAAAAAAAAGTTAAAGGTAAATAAATTTTTAGTTAATTAAATCTGATTCAAGAAAGTTAAAAACGTAAAAACTTATCGATCGGAATGTGAGTGAAAAATACTACAAGAAATGACTAACAATCTCCTAGATATGTGTCTAAGTAGTTATTTTTATTGATTTCGTTAAACTATAAGCAAAAATCCATTGCAAAACAACATGGTTTTATGTAAATTGTAAAACCTTGAACAATAGGATTGTCCTGCTGGTAAATGCATATAGTGCATAGCTCAGTGGGCTAGGTGTACAGTGGTCACTTTACATCGTATAATCAACTGCCAGGTGACAAGTTCTAATCCTGGTTAGTGACTTTGTTTTTTATCCATTTTTTAGTCTAATTTCAGTTTACAGTTATCTAATCTGATTTTTGTTATTCCGATGAATTTTTTAGCGAGTTTTTGCATAAAAAATAATCTGATAAAGATGAGATAAAAGTTTTAAGACTTAACTCAATTTGAATAGCATATTTCGTTGTTTGTTTTTCCCTAACTTAGTGAAACCGTTCCATATTTAATAGAGTCGTAGACTTTTCCCGTGGTTTCACACTTGTTTGTTTTAGGGAATTTTCTTTAAAAAAAAATCACTAACGAGAAGATCCCGACTTTTGAATTTAGACAAAATTTCTTGAAATGAGCGCGAACTAGGCCCCTTATACCCACATCCAGGGTCAGTTTCAATTATATATATTATATAAAGGGTGAATAATTTACCATAATTCACATCTGTAAGTTAAAAGACAAAAAAGTTATAGGCATTTAAAGAAAAAAATTGGTGTTTTCCTCAAAACGTAAAAAGTCGCTATTTGAAACGTCAAAATTGGCAACCTTTAGGCAAAGAACCTGAAAAAAATACGGATTATATATCGTGTTCTACAAACCCTTAAGTTTCAGCTTAAACCATCATTGCCCTTTACATAAAATATTTCCAGAGAATTCATTTCAAATAGACACTTCCTCTGATACTTTGGAAGTAGTTTTAATTAAATTTATGGTTTAACGGTCTATAATTTTTAGCTTATTTTCATAGAAAAAATTCGTTAATGAGGAGACCGCGGATTTTGAATTATAAAAAGATTTCTTCAAATGAGCGCAAACTAGCCCCCCTAGAATCCATATCCGGGTTTACTTTCTGTTTACATATATACAGTGTGACGCATTTCTACGGTAAAGCTCAATATAATTATTATTATGCAAGATACGAGAAACATTTTTATACGTTACCTATGGGGTGTTTTGAGCTGCATCTTACAAAAGTATTTTGACAACCACAAGCTGGCCCATAAGTCGTTGGTGATACCTACATTTTTTTTGAACATCCCTTATTGCATTTTTCATAGAAATATGATGCGTTTGTAAAAAAAATTGAGACGCAGTAAGTGCGTTTTAGTAGCGAATTTTCATTAAACGCTTCAAAATTCAATAACGCAATTTGCTATTAACCTAAGGTTCGTCAGCTAGGAAACGAGTTTTCTCGGAAATGTTTAAAGTTTATTTTCGGAAAATTTTTGTGCATTTTCAAACAAGTTATGTTGGTAGAATATGGTACAGTGTTTCTACTACATAGGTTATATCGGTGACCATATTAATTCCTACTACTATTAAAAACATTTTAAGAAAATTCACTTCCATAACGCACTTGCTGCGTCCAGACTTTTTCTTAATGATTTGACTAATACAAAGGTAACGATGGCAAGACTTGTGTATATTTTTTTTAAATGAGCGCGAATTAGGTCTTCTAGAACCCAAATTCAAGGCCCGTTTGTATACACACACACACACACACACACACACACACACACACATATATATATATATATATATATATATATATATATATATATATATATATATATATATTTGTCAAGACTCGCGAGCCGAATAAGATTATCTCGCTAATTTTTGAATGTTTGGATATTGAAGTCGAAAAAATTAGCGAGCTTGCAAACACTAAGGCATGCTATCGAACATTTGTTAATTATAAAAGGGTGAATTAGGGGTGGGTCACCCTTTTAATGATTTGATTTTTTTTAACCCCAACCCAATTAAAAGTTAAAATCCATCTATATTATATCAAATTAAATTTTATGTCTTTTTCTGCGTTAGAAATATTTAGATCTTTAGACTTGAGATCAAAACAAAATTATGTCCCTTGAAGACTTCATTATATATATAATTAATGAATCGAACAGAAAAGTTTTTTATGAAAAACGCTCCGGGACGTCACCTAAATGTTTTTGTTTTACACCTTGTAATTATAATTTTGTATCAGTGTGTAATGTTCACCTATAACCTTGTGTTAAGGCTAGTTCACGCTTACTTTGTGAAATAATTCCTTTAAAAACTAGATTCACACCTTTGAGAATTATTCATTTCACGACGCAACCTTATTAATATTCAGTGAGCTTCAACCAGAATTCAGAACTCCTTGACCTGAGCAACACTTTTCAGACCTGTCTACTTTATCTTCGACAGAAAGAGTATTGAAGCGTATCTCCACGCCAGGTAGAGCCATATTTATTATAATTACAGATGAGTGAAATACACAGGATTCAGTGAAATCCCATTAAGCTATTTAAAACACCAAATTTATTACAATATGCTCACGCTTCTAATAGAAACGCTGATATAAATATGCATGACAGAAATTATTTATTAGACATAGAATGAAATTTATTATTTAAGGACATTAGTTAAATAAATTCGTTCCCTTTATAATTCAAATATAAAGCCTATTTGATACAGTCGTGATAAATAAATATATAAATATTCATTAATATTGTGTATAAATAATATAACAAACAATAATTATCCAGTGTATCTATTCAATTCAATTTAATTTATGTTAGTACAAACGCTAAACAAATTTCGTATATATCATGTTTTCACACCAATGTGACAGCATTACACGCTTCTGTGCAGCTGTTTGGTTGTAGATTCTACATTTGTTAATTGACTGAACAACATGAGAGAGTACATAAGGTGGAACGCTAGAGGGTGTGGTAACATAATGCTTTTCGTGTACTAGCAACAATTGAAGTTTATACCCACTGGAAGCTTAAATATCTATAAAATAGTATTATATAGTACAGGCAATAGAGGAGCCCGTTACTCTTGTCCATAATGCATTAAACTACAGTTTTTTTGATAAATAGGTTCAGAATGACGTACTGAATTTAAAAACACAAAATCCTTACAAATTAGGAGGGCGGAAGTGCCGCCAATTTGAGAAAAACCGTTTCGGCCTATATCTCCGTAACCCTGAACTTTAAGCCAAAAATGTTTTTTTTTTAGTTTTTTTTTTAAATTTATTTTGTCAACAACACACCACGAGGGCTTACAGCCTAAATACTATCATACCGTGGGTGTCGACAAGGAGGAAAGAGGCAACTTGTTGATTCTGGACTTGAAGGTTTGGAGGTTCGGGGGAGAAGGAAAAACAGGTGCCGGCAAGGAATTCCACAACTTGGAAGTCCTCGGGACAAAAGAGCTGGCATAACAAGATATTCTATGTCTGGTGACCTGGACAGTAAAATGGTGCATTCGTTCTGTTCCCCTGGTAGATCTGTTGGGGGCAGCAGGTGGAGGAACTATGGAAGAAAGCTCCTCTGAGCAGTGCCCGTGCAGATATCTATAAAAGAGAGAGAGGTCACTACCGGCACGTCGGTGGGCAAGGGATGGCAGCCTTTGGGTGAGGGTAGAGTCACCGATGAGACGTATAGCTCTCTTCTGAATGGAGTCCAGGATAGTGAGTGTAGAAGCAGATGTAGGAGCAGTATTCGAGGTATGGTCTTATTTGTGAAGTATATAAGGTATAGAGATTAGCTGGTGAAAAGTATTTGGGGGCTCAAAAGAGGAAACCTAATTTCTTAGCAGCCGCTTCCGTAATTTATGTGACATGTTGGTGCCAATTGAGATTTCGATCCACAAAAATGCCAACAAGTGAAAAGGACTCATCACTTTAAATAACTTGGTTGTTTATTGTGATGGGTCTAGGGCTGGTGTACCTCTTATGAGATAGAAAGCAAGACAGATTTGGTGGAGTTGAATTGTACAAAATTTCAACTTCCCCAGTCTAATATTTTAGGTGATCCACAGAGACATAACACTCCATGAGTCTGCGATCCTCATCTAATTGGGCAAATGGGACAGTTTTAGAATATTGTATATTTGAGTGGAGGGCGCTTTCATTCGCGTAACTGTGAACTGGGTTGGATGTGCTAGAGAGGAGGTCATTGAAGTGGAGAAGAAACAAAGTATGGACTAAAGCTGAACCTTGAGGGACTCGTGCATTAATTGGATACAGTTTAGAGGAATGGCCATCCACGACAACAGAGGTGTTCCGGTTGGAGAGGAAATTTGCTATCCAGGTACAGAGTTTTGGTGGTAGGCCATAGGCCGGAAGTTTATTAAGCAGCGCTGCGTGCCAGACCTGGTCGAATGTTTTGGATATGTCTAGAGTGACAATCTGGGATGCAGCGTGTAGTTCCATAGACTTGTTCCAAGAATGGGTGGCAAAGGGAAGGAGGTCGGCAGTTGATCTGCGCTGTCGGAATCCATACTGCATGTCGTGGATTAGACTGTGTTTTTCAAGAAATTTTTGTAATTCGGTGACTATATACTTTTCCATCACTTTAGAGACGAATGAAACGAGATAAATAGGCCTGTAATTGCTAGGAAGCGCTTTCAATTCTTTCTTGGGGACGGGTTGTACTCGAGCAGTTTTCCAGTTACTAGGGAATATGCCTCTATTGTAAGATGTCTGAAACAGACGAGTCAGGACAGGAGCAAGTTCTGGTGCGCATTTTTTGAGAACAATTGCTGGGATCTCGTTAAGGCCAGAGGCGGCTTTCTTGGTATTAAGAGAACATTGCATCTTTCGTACCTTTTTAGTTTTGAAAATGATATTCGTCACTTTATGCGCGACATTGGGGACTGTTGGTGGTTGAACATTTGGAGGTGGGTTGAGAGTAGAATTGCCCGCCAACAACAATTTCATCCCCTAAAACAAGAGGTGGGAAGGTGCTCTTGCAGAAATTATTCCCACGGGATTTAGAAAGTCCATAAGGGTTTGCTGCCGTTGGAGCTTGAGAGGACTTTGTTTTTGTCTCAGAAAGAATGCAGGCATAGAGATTTCTTACGTCGTCAAATGCCTGACGGTTTTCTTGACTGTCATTTTGTAGAAGCGTTTTGTGAGTTTTAACCTTTTCAAGTCTGGCTTTGTCACAGGATCTAGAGAA
The DNA here is from genome assembly GCA_964006375.1 of Tillus elongatus. NCBI lineage: Eukaryota > Metazoa > Arthropoda > Insecta > Coleoptera > Cleridae > Tillus > Tillus elongatus. Next base: position 172,815,924 of record OZ023264.1, on the reverse strand, counting down.
GCAGGGCTTCTGAGTGGCTGAAACGATACGTGGGTGTGATGACTGTGTGACCTCGGGTTGCATTGCGCAGGAAGCAGTGACCATGCTGTAGTCTGAGCGAACAAGTGGGGCGGTGACTGATACCTTATAACATTCAGGTTTTGTAGTAAGAAGGAGATCCAAGGGATTTGAGCTTTGTGTTGGGATGCAAGGAAAGTAAGTAGGTTGCTGAACCATATTGGCTAAAGAATTGCTGACTGCAAAGGCGTCCGCTGCTCTCCGTTTTGGATCGGTTTTTGAAGATGCTAGCCATTCCTTATTATGGACATTGAAGTCACCAAGAATAGTGACCACGGAGGAAGGATATTCAGAAATTAGATAGTCGGTTTTTTCAGAAAAGTAGTCGAAGTGCTGGACAAAGTTGTTGTCAGAAGGTGGCCGGTAAATGCAACAGATAAATTTAGTTGAGAGGGAGTTTCATCCAAAGTATTTCTTTTGTTCCAGCTTCTAAATTGGGGAGTCTGGTGCAGTGTAGATTGCTACAGACTTATGCGCACACGCTTCCATGCAATCTAAAGGAAGTAACGAGCTCATACCCCGGAAAATTAAGGTAATTAGTGGCTGTTTTGGCACTGATTTGGGTTTCGGTGAGGAAGAGGAGTTGGGGCCTATTAGCCTGGAGGAAATGTTGGACGGAGTTCAGGTTAGAAGTAAGGCCACATATATTCGAGAAGGATATGTTAAATCTTGATGCCGGCGCCCTCTGCACACCTCGCTCCCGGAGATCCGAATGGAGGGATATTTTGCCTCCGGAATCTATTGTACAAGGAGGAGCCATCATCATTTTTGTTTATAAGGAAACTCATACACCAGAACCGGAAAAGTCCGTTGGGCTTCACCGGCTTCCTCTTGACGTAAGGGGTGGTACCTCCTCGGACGTGAAAAAATCCTTTACTATCACGTAAAGGAAAAGTACACTACCACCTACTCCATTTTATAACATTTTGTGTTATTTGGAGCTGTCGTGACAAAATACTACCCGATTCCGCACCTAGATGGCGACCCTGTCGTACATCTCACAACGTGCTAGGAGGCTGGCTACCATAGTCGTATTACTTTATAGGTGTGTTCTCGCTGCAAATAGTATACCGTACTGATCAGTTCTAATTAGAGCGAAACCTGTCTGCGGTTATAAATATGGTAAGAATGCATCTAGCCTTATATACTTTGTCCCTATATTAGGAAATAAATGGGCCAGAGCTGACAATTCACAAAATTGTTATTTGGTTGTACACATTCTCTATTTTATAACATTCTGTGTTGAATAAACCAGCGTCAGGTCTAAAAAATATGTTGTGGTAAATTGAATTCTGCATAGTGTAGTTAGAGTCTTGCTGGTTTTGTGGTAACGATGTGTGCCTCTGAACGGAGGGGTACTGGATTCGATCCCAGGATTCTCTTTACACTTTTTCAATACATAGTGTACAATTAACATCAACCACGGTTGTGGAATTGTATTTGAGCAAGTTGGGTCTCTGCACGTTCCGCCCTTTGGAGAAAGCGTTAAGCCGTCGGTCCCGTGTCCATGCGATGTTCGGCACGTTTAAGATGCCTACCTTCCTTGCAGAAGGCTAGGGGTTCGGCTTCTAGGATAGTAGGGTGAAACTGCTCGCTGGCGTCGGTGATTGGCCATAGTAGCGGAAATAGGCCGACGTTAAAGAAAAAAGGTGGGGTTATTAAAACTTTGGTAGCTTAAGGCATTTGATATAAATGAAAGGATTTCATGTTGTGGCAAAACCGTTGTTTTCATTGATTGTTATAATAAATACGCAATTAATAATATAGCTAGGATGCAAATTGTTAAACTGTGGTGCTTCTTTCGAAAGAGCTTGCATAATATCTGTGTATGATTTTTATTTATTTGTTTGTAGGAAAATACCGTCACTGAACGTAATACAGAGTTGAACGTAATACGTAATTCAGGGTGAATTTACCAGTGAAAGCACTAAGCAGCAAAGGAATAAATAAGATCGTCTCCTTTAATCTCAAGCTGCACTATTTCCTGAAGTGGAGCTTTCAGTTGAACATGTAGCACTCAGAAAATGAAACGAAATTAGTATAGCGAATTAGTCCTCCGTGTAAAGAATTTTTCACAATACTGGATACATGGTGAAGAATGCTGGTACGCGTATCTTTTGCTGAAACTTTGGTATAGCATAAGCATTTGAAACAGTTTTGTTATCAGTTGTAGTAGGTTTATTGATTTAGTGGGATTGCTCACCCACCTGAAAAGTATTTGATTTTCAAAGGTCCATAGTTTTGTTCACTGAGGTGCTTTGAAAGACAATATATTAAATTACCGATGAGATGTGCTAAGAATATTTTCCGGTTCTAGTGAATTTTCGCAGAAACATTCACTATTGAAGAGATCGCGAATTTTGAGTATATATATATATATATATATATATATATATATATATATATATATATATATATATATATATATATATATATATATATATATATATATATATATATATGGAGGACAATGGTTCAGGGCAAAGCCGCAAAGAGACAACCGCATACACGTGTTTCAAGCTTATTAGCCATCATCAGTACGGTATAGCCAGGTGATCATGGGAACACTCTGGATGAAGATGCAAAAATAGTCTCTTTACGGCTTTGCCCCTAACCCTTCTCCTTGTATAGTACAGAAATGCCGTGTTATAAATCCTGTTATTGTTTATATATATATATATATATATATATATATATATATATATATATATATATATATATATATATATATATATATATATATATATACATATTATCACACAATCCATTTAAAATATAAATTATTTGCTATTCTTTTTCCCTTTAGGGTCGGCCACGTCTTTGCCACCCCGATAGCGCTGCAACCTTTGGTTTATTGTGCATGCCCTAGTCTTTTTACTCCACTCACTCCAAAATCACTGTGCCTTGAACTATTCTGCACAGCAATTGGTAGGGTGAAGTTTTATATTGCTGTATCTACGGTCTAGGCTGTCCAGAGATCATTTGTCTTTTGCGGTCCAGAGCTTTACACTCGCACAATATGTGCTGGGCTGATTCCTCCCCCTCGCCGCAGAGTCTGCATGCCAGGTCCCCCTCGAACTGCCCCATTTATGTAGGTGTTTCTTGACTGTTATGTTCCTGAGCTGTCCTCTGCTAAGATCTACCAGTTCCACAGCTCTCTTTGAACTGTGTGTTTTGTTTCTTTAACGTAGGCCTATTTTCGCGACTATGGCTAATCACCGACGCCAGGGAGCAGTTTAACCTCACTATCCTGGAAATGTTGCCGAACCCCTGCCTTTCTGTAAGGAGGGTAGCAACATCGCATGGACACGGGACCGACGGCTTTACGCCCTCTCCGAACGGGCGGAACGTGCAGACATTAAACTTGCTCAAATACAATTCCAGAACCTCGGTTGATGCTAATTTTACAGTATGTACTGAAAAAGTGAAAGGAGTACGCTGGGAACGAACCCAGTACTCTTCGGTTCAGAGGCACACGTTCTTACCCCTGAACCACCGAGGTTCACCTCTTTGAACTGGGATCCCCAATTAGTGTCTTCCATTGTCTGAAGCCTGGACAATCTGCCCAGTATGCCTTATGCAATTGTTTTCTAATCAGAGGCATGAATTTATATACACGCTTGTAACCCGATTGCGAGAAAAAATGCCGTGTGCTCCATAGACGAGTTTGTTAGCGCGCGGGTATGATATGTAAGCTCAGGGATGACGCGGGTTCCAATACTAAAAGTATGTAAAAATGCTTTTTTAGTTACTTTTATTTAAAAAAAACCCTAATGAGCACACCTCGACTTTTAAATTTTGAAAAAATTTCTTCAAATAAGCGCGAACTAGGGTGCCAAGAACCAATATCCAGGGTCAGTTGCATTTAAAGAAAAATAAATTGGGGTTTTCCTTAAAACGTCCAAGTCGCGATTTATAACGTCAAAATTGGCAACACTTAGGCAAAGAACCTGAACCCAATACGAGCTATGGAAAGAAAATGTCTCAAAAAGAATGTTTTACAAAGCCTGAAGTCAACCGTCATTGCCCTTCATTTTACTAACATATTTCCAGAAAATTCATTTCAAATATACCATTTCTCTGATGCTTTGGCAGTAGTCTTAGCTATAGAGTGTATCGTTTATTGGTATATAATTTTTGTCGAATTTTCGTTAAAAATCAATAAAGCTCAATATCTCCGTTAGTAAACAAGATACAAGAAAACATTGTATACATTCAATATAGGGTATCTTTGTTTTCCCTCAGGGCTCGTCCGCGTCTTTGCCGCCCCGATCGCACTGCAGCCTTTGGCTTATTGTGCATGCCCTTAGTCTTTCTACTCCACCCATTCCAAAATCACTGTGTCTTGAACTAGTCTGCACAACGATTGGTAGGGTGAAGTTTCATATTGCTCTGTCTTCGGTCTAGACTGATCGTAGATCAGTTTGTTTTTTGCGGTCCAGAGCTTTACACTCGCACAAGATGTGCTGGGCTGGTTCCTCCCCCTCCGCAGGGTCTACATGCGAGGTCCCCCTCGAACCGCCCTATTTTATGCAGGTGTTTCTTGACGGCCATGTTTTCCGTCAAGAGACCTGTTATGTTTCTAAGCTATCCTCTGCTAAGATTTAGCAGCTGCAGAGCTCTCGTTGAACTGGGTTTGTCAATTACTGAGCCCTGGACAGTCTGACCAGTACACCTTGTGTTCGTCTCTGATCGAGGACTTAATGGCTCCCCTGGCAGTGTTCTTTGTCACGCCCAGAACCGGTTTTAGTCCCATAAATGGTTCTGCTGACTCTCTCTTCGCGAGACTGTCAGCTTCTTCATTGCCTTTGACCCCGGAGTAACCCAGCAGCCAGATGTGGGTGACCTCATTCTACCCAGCCAGGTCGCTCGTCTCGCCTTGGTACTCATTGACCAGCCTGGAGTTTACCTGTGGGCTACTTAGGGCCTTAAGGGCTGCCTGGCTGTCTGTGGCTAAAATAATCCGCTTGTTGGTGTAGTCCCTCCTCTTGTTCTTCCGCACACAGTGCAGGATGGCGTACATTTCGGCCTGAAAGACCGTTGTATGGGCTCCGAAGGAAATACTATGACTTACCCTCGTTCCATCCTAATAAACACCTGCCCCCGTCCCACGCTCCCCACCGGGTCCATCCGTGAACCAAACGAACGCGTCCCGTGATAAGCCCGGCGTCTCGTCCCGCCATGCCTCGCGGTCGAGGATATAAGGCGTCTTGTGTTACATCCTAAACAAACATATATTTCTACAATTACAGGGTGGTAATCGAACAAGCCTTATGCTATTACATTTTCCATCAAAATTTAATGCATGTTTGTAAGAAAAGAAATTCAAGACGCAGCAAGTGCGTTATGGTAGCGAATTTTTATTAAATGCTTCAAATGTGAATTGCTCAATTTGCTATTTACCTATAGTGTTGACCAATAAATTTTTCGGGAACACTTTTAGTTTACTTTCGGAAATTTTTATTTATTTTCAAAGAATAAAGCTAAGTTTCTATTATATAGGTTATACTGGTAACCAAATTTGATGCCTGCTTTCTTAAGAAAAACACACATATTTGCTATAAAAAACATTTTTATGAAAATTCACTGCCATAACGCACTTGATGCGTCCAGGCTTTTTCTTTATTTTGGACAGTAAGTGATTGATTAATACATAAGTGATAGGGATCAAATTTGTGTTTTTTTATTTGTCCTATAAACTGAGGATTTGCTTATACTCTGAATACATTCAATTTGTCTTGTACTTATCTGCGCATTCTCTTCAAGCGCTAACAAAACCTGAAAATCTGCATCTTCACTCGTTATATCACGGTTTCCAGAAGATGTTGCTTTGTATTGTATAATACAATTTTCATCAAACGATGCTTCTACGTTCTCAAACGCCCCTTGTTTTGGATGTCGGGCTAAAGAATGTTTTTCTTGTAAATTCTGGACGCCAGTAAACAGACAGTTTGTATCAGCATCTTCCAAGGTGTACACCGTGTCTACTAACTCTTTAACATAAAATTAACTTTTGAACTTAACGCTAAGTAAATAAACAGAGAATAATAAACGACGAACAATTAACAACGAAAAATAAACAAACAACAAAATAATACAGAAATTCGCTAACTAAAGTATTATTTGCCCATAGTCGATGACACGATATGTAAAATATCTATTTTTCTGTTGTTTAGGTTTCAACTTCTCTCCAGCGCTGCCGTGATATCGGTAATAATGTGTAATGATATCGAACACATTTCAATAAAAAAAAATTGAACAGCTGTACCTCCTTGCGTATTAAATTTAAGTTATATATATATATATATATATATATATATATATATATATATATATATATATATATATATATATATATATATATATATATATATATATATACATATGTTATCACAAGTATTATCATGAATTATATCATTATTATGAAATGTTTTATTCACCAAGGGCAAAATACACAGGGTGTTGCATTTAAGAAAAGTATTTTTAAATTTCACGAAAGATATATATATATATATATATATATATATATATATATATATATATATATATATATATATATATATATATATATATATATATATATATATATATATATATATATATATATATATATATATATATATATTAGATGTATATTAGAAAATAAATTGTTATTATTACCGTGCATAATCGCAATCTGCACTTAAAAGACAGCTACTATTACAAAACCCGATCTTAATATCTCAAACATGTCGTAGGATACAAACTTTACATTTAACTTCCTGTGGGTGGAGAACGGTTGAAAATAACCCAAACCAATATGGTATCAATTTAACCAGCATCGATGTGGATTTCCAAAAATGCCGTGTCGGAGGTGCGATGCAGTCCGAGAGTAATAGAATATATCGGAAGCTTGCGTCAATATATTTATAAACCAGTGACGATTTAGTACCAACCATTTCTCAATATTTTTTTGGCGAACCCAACAAATAAGAAAACACTAACTCAAACGCTCAAGCCCAAATTGGTGTCTGGCCTTGTAGGCTACAAAGTGGCTGAAGAATATTCGGACACACTCACAGCTCCACCACAGTAGCTTTCAAAACAGAACATTCTCCTGTTGTAGTAGTGGATGGGAATATGAATCCTTTGATGCTAGAGACAGCCTAGTCTTCCTTTGAAAAGTTAGTTTTATTAAGCCAGGAAAAGGTAAAGCCATCTGCCAGTTATACAGGGTGTCCCGTCGGTGCGGGGACGGAACAGAGCTCCTCACCGAGGCTGTATTTTAAAATGCGGTTTTTTAGATGCAATAGATGTTCCATAAGTGCGCATGTTAAAATAATTTCCATGCAGACAAGGTGTTAATATACTGATGTTGCACCAAACGTTATATATATATATATATATATATATATATATATATATATATATATATATATATATATATATATATAATAACGGCCACTTGGGGTGGCTTGAGGTTTATACTAGTCTTCCCTGATGTGGAGAAATTCCGGGATAACTTTCGGGACACGGCTTTCCTACGGGATCATGCTCGGACGCCAGTGCCTATATAGTTTTTCTTCAGAGTAGGCGCTCTCTCTCGGGATTCTCGCCCCCTTCCCAAGTCACTGTCGACGACCACGCAAGCCCAGGGTAGACTTCAGTGGGGACAGGGTCCTCCTAAGTTATGGTTATTATTAGAGATTAATTGATAAAGCTTATTTAGTAGGATATTAGGGGGTGTTAGAATGAAATGCCGAGTGAAATAAAAGAGAATCTATTTACAAACTATTAACAAAAGAAAACAAAGGATTTCTTTTACTAGAAATTATGTACAAAGTAGTTATGTGGAACCAGATGTAGAGGCGGTTCTGTGAGTTTAGCAAAGATATTCACGGATGGTACGAAAGGTGGGTCACGCGACAACTCCTTTAACGGTCGGGGTTTTGATACGCAGTGCGATTAAAGAAAGTTACTACCTGCCGGCAACGTAGAGGCGGCCACACGAAGGGCTGTTTTTAACTGGAGCCGATGATGCAATCACCACGACGGCCCCGACACACAGCCCTCTTGCTTCGCCACTCACCCTTGCTATCCCGTGAGAACCGGATCTCTGGAATGCAGTACCCTAGTTCTGCAGGCCTGCTCATAAACGCTGACATACGCCGGATACCTGGGCCTACTAAAATCAAACAAAACCACTTGGCTAATATCACGGCTGCAACCCCGCGACCTGGTGCACCTGATATTCTACTACGAGCACTGCTCCGCCGGGTCCTCCGCCTCGATCCAATCTCGGTGCCTAATAATAGCGGAACAATGTACAGCAATTACGCCAGCGGAATCACTGGATCTCAACAGTTCACGTAACGCCTGCGAACGGCGGTGGAGCTACTCAAATTTCAGCTGTCTCACCTGGCATGGCTCCGGAGATCGAGCGCTCCTCTCTCTAGTCTCGACGGCCTTACACCGTTCTCTCGCGGAACATGTCGAGGGCTCTGCCTGGTCGACTATATTACCACCAGTCCTATGTTCAGCGCGCAGGATCAAAATATAATTAAAAAATGTTTACAAATATTTAAGCCGTTGCAAATGTAGTAATTGCCAATATATATATATATATATATATATATATATATATATATATATATATATATATATATATATATATATATATATATATATATATATATATATATATATATATATATATATATATATATATATATATATATATATATATATATATATATATATATATTGGCAATTACTACATTTGCAACGGCTTAAATATTTGTAAACATTTTTTAATTATATTTTGATCCTGCGCGCTGAACATAGGACTGGTGGTAATATAGTCGACCAGGCAGAGCCCTCGACATGTTCCGCGAGAGAACGGTGTAAGGCCGTCGAGACTAGAGAGAGGAGCGCTCGATCTCCGGAGCCATGCCAGGTGAGACAGCTGAAATTTGAGTAGCTCCACCGCCGTTCGCAGGTTCGTTACGTGAACTGTTGAGATCCAGTGATTCCGCTGGCGTAATTGCTGTACATTGTTCCGCTATTATTAGGCACCGAGATTGGATCGAGGCGGAGGACCCGGCGGAGCAGTGCTCGTAGTAGAATATCAGGTGCACCAGGTCGCGGGGTTGCAGCCGTGATATTAGCCAAGTGGTTTTGTTTGATTTTAGTAGGCCCAGGTATCCGGCGTATGTCAGCGTTTATGAGCAGGCCTGCAGAACTAGGGTACTGCATTCCAGAGATCCGGTTCTCACGGGATAGCAAGGGTGAGTGGCGAAGCAAGAGGGCTGTGTGTCGGGGCCGTCGTGGTGATTGCATCATCGGCTCCAGTTAAAAACAGCCCTTCGTGTGGCCGCCTCTACGTTGCCGGCAGGTAGTAACTTTCTTTAATCGCACTGCGTATCAAAACCCCGACCGTTAAAGGAGTTGTCGCGTGACCCACCTTTCGTACCATCCGTGAATATCTTTGCTAAACTCACAGAACCGCCTCTACATCTGGTTCCACATAACTACTTTGTACATAATTTCTAGTAAAAGAAATCCTTTGTTTTCTTTTGTAAATAGTTTGTAAATAGATTCTCTTTTATTTCACTCGGCATTTCATTCTAACACCCCCTAATATCCTACTAAATAAGCTTTATCAATTAATCTCTAATAATAACCATAACTTAGGAGGACCCTGTCCCCACTGAAGTCTACCCTGGGCTTGCGTGGTCGTCGACAGTGACTTGGGAAGGGGGCGAGAATCCCGAGAGAGAGCGCCTACTCTGAAGAAAAACTATATAGGCACTGGCGTCCGAGCATGATCCCGTAGGAAAGCCGTGTCCCGAAAGTCATCCCGGAATTTCTCCACATCAGGGAAGACTAGTATAAACCTCAAGCCACCCCAAGTGGCCGTTATTATATATATATATATATATATATATATATATATATATATATATATATATATATATATATATATATATATATATATATATAACGTTTGGTGCAACATCAGTATATTAACACCTTGTCTGCATGGAAATTATTTTAACATGCGCACTTATGGAACATCTATTGCATCTAAAAAACCGCATTTTAAAATACAGCCTCGGTGAGGAGCTCTGTTCCGTCCCCGCACCGACGGGACACCCTGTATAACTGGCAGATGGCTTTACCTTTTCCTGGCTTAATAAAACTAACTTTTCAAAGGAAGACTAGGCTGTCTCTAGCATCAAAGGATTCATATTCCCATCCACTACTACAACAGGAGAATGTTCTGTTTTGAAAGCTACTGTGGTGGAGCTGTGAGTGTGTCCGAATATTCTTCAGCCACTTTGTAGCCTACAAGGCCAGACACCAATTTGGGCTTGAGCGTTTGAGTTAGTGTTTTCTTATTTGTTGGGTTCGCCAAAAAAATATTGAGAAATGGTTGGTACTAAATCGTCACTGGTTTATAAATATATTGACGCAAGCTTCCGATATATTCTATTACTCTCGGACTGCATCGCACCTCCGACACTGGAGGTGGTGATTTCTTACGACGGCAACATACCGGAGAGGGGATCCAGGCCTTTCATAGTGAAATAAGGAGAGGATATTTCATTTAATTTTTATCATGTCTTTATGATTTTGTTATTTTCCAGCTTCATTTTGTACATCACCGTTTGTTCATAGAACAGAAAACTATCGAAGAGGGCATTCCTAATCGTGAAAATATATTTAATATTTATTTTTATATTACAATAGTTTTACGAAAATTCGCTAGGACAAATCCAAGTAATATCGTTTATAATTAAATAGGTCGCATAGAAATTATAATTATTGACCTGGAATTGCTCATATTACATAAATAATAAACAAGTTGCAATTACAGAATACAGTATAAGGAATACTGACTGATGAGGTTTGCAAATTGTTAATTATGTCACATACAAGGTGATAAATAGCAGTGTTTGTATACATTAAGGGACTTTTGACTTTTAACTTTTGCTTTGAAAATGTAGACACTAATATCAGAGACTTTTAATTAAGAATTCATTATGTAAAGATTTCGGTTTTAAATTCATTCGGTTAAATTTGTTGTAAGAATTGTTGAAGTTTATTTTATCTATTAAAATTTATTACATCGTTACTATGTCAAAATTAGCCTAGTTTCTAGAAGTTATTCCCTAATTATCCTCCGCTCCTTAAACACCGTTGGCCCTGCAAAAAAAAATTAACCAAATTAATTTTGGAGCCTAATTTCCTTATTTGTTTAAATTTCAATCGCTGGTTCTTCAACTATTGCCAAAAGAAAAAAATTCTGGACGCAGCAAGTGCGTTATGGTACGGAATTTTCATAAAAATGTTTTTAATAACAAATATGTGTTTTTTTTTTAAGAAAGCGGGCATCAAATTTGGTTACCAGTATAACCTATATAGTAAACACAATGTGCCTTGTTTCATCAAAATAACTTTATTGTGTGAAAATGTACAAAAATTTCCAAAAGTAAACTTAGTGTTCCCGAAAAAACACGTTTCTTGGTCAGCCTTATAGGTTAATAGCAAATTGAGCTGTTCAAATATGAAACATTTGATCAAAATTCGCTACCATAACGCACTTGCTGCGTCCAGAATTTCTTTTCTTACCAACATGCATTATATTTCGATGGAAAATGCAAAAATGCAATAACATAAGGCGTGTTTGATTAAAAAAAAATGGAAATTTGTATCACCAACGACTTATGAGCCATCCTGTGATTGTAGAAATATTATTTTAAGATGTAGCTCAAGACACACTATAATTAATATATACAAAATTTTTTCATATCTTATATAATAGCGGATATATTGAGCTTTATTGATTTTTTTACGAAAATTCGACAAAAATCATGTACCATTAAACGATAAACTCTATAGCTAAGGCTACTGCCAAGCATCAGAGACAGGGTCTATTTGAAATGAATTTTCTGGGAATATTTTAGTAAAATGAAAGACAATGACGATTAAAACTAAGACTTTAGGATTTGTGAAACCTTCTTGAGACATTTTATTTCTATAGCCCGTATTAGATTCAAGTTATTTGCCTAAATGTTGCCAATTTTGACATTTTAAATCGCCACTTTGACGTTTTGAGGAAAACCCCAATTTATTTTTCTTTAAATGCCTATAACTTTTTTGTCTTCTGACCTACATAGCTAAATTTTGGTACATAATTTACCTATAAGGACGTAAACCTGCGTACCAAATTTCGTTGCCCTTACTTTGTTAATTCCGGAGATATAAATTTTTTTCAAAAGAAAACACAAAATTTTCCGGGAAAACCTGGGCAGATTTTCCTGGCTAACAAACTCATCCAAGCCATTTGCAAAAGAAATTTTTCCACCAAATTTAATCAAAATTGGCCCATTATTTTTTGAGTTATCGGTGTGATACATATATATATATATATATATATATATATATATATATATATATATATATATATATATATATATATATATATATATATATATATATATATATATATATATATATATATATAAACATATAAAAATTGAAACTGACCCCGGATATGTTTTCTGGAGGGCCTAATTAGCGCTCATCTGAAGAAATTTTTTCAAAATTCAAAAGTCGGGATCTCCTCATTAGTGAATTTTTTTTTTTTAAATTGACTAAAACAGGTCAAAAATGTTCATAAAATAGGTTCCCCAGTTGTCTAGAATAGATATACCGTTATATTTGAAATAAAAAAATTGATAGCACGTTTGGACATAACTGGATCAACAATTTCTTTTGTGAGTAGGTCATCAAGGATAGTATCCAAACCCTAATTTTTAGACTTTAAATACAATCAGTTTCTAAAAAATTATACCTAGCAATTTTCACGGAACACTCTTTATCGGTATTACTAGTGATTCAACACAAAATGCTACAGCCTCTAATTTGATTTACAAGTTAACACGAGTAGTCTACTAAAACAAAGCGAATCTAATAATAAGCTTTGTTTTACTAATGTGCGTTCGACAAGGCTGGGCTTTATAATAATCCACAAACTGGAGAAGGTACTGCATTATGATTATGCGCCTTTTAGTTAAATATAAACTATAGATAATTTGAATGTATAATCTACTCGAACGCCAATTTACCTAATATAACGGAAACTGGAATATAGTGGCGCATTTTGATGCAGCCGAGGTACAGAGATTTTAATAAAAAGTTCTCCTGTGCTTACGTATTCTTACCTAAATTTCATAGTTGAGATAACTAACACTCAACCCGAAGTATCCCGTTTTCACCTATTATTAGAAGTACGTGCGTCTCAGGCAGCGAGTTTATCAAATGAAAGAAATATGAGTCAAACATAAGCATAATATTTTTATTCAAACATACAAAACAATTTTTATAAAAATACGAAAAACACATGTGAAATTGTAACAGGAAAAGGGATTATTAAAAACAGTACGAAAAAGCATAAAAATTACAAATCTGCACAACAGCTATTACATAATTTTGTGGACCATTCAAGGCAAATAGGCTTGCTACATTTAATGCATTTGAATGAGGTTGCTCCGTTCTTGGTGTATGGGCACATGGTACACTTTTAGTGAATTTTCATTACAAATTCATTTCATTGAGTCGGTTTTCCTTATAAGCAAAAATGATTATGGCTCCTCCTTGTACAAAAGATTCCGGAGGTAAAATACCCCTCCATTAGAATCATTGGGAGAGGGGTGTACAGGAGGCGTCATCATCAAGATTTAACATATCCTCCTCGAATATATGTGGCCTAAATTCTAACCTGAACTGCGTCCACTATTCCCTCCAGGCTAATAGGCCCCAACTCGTCTTCCTCACCGAAACTCAAACCAGTGCCAAAACAGCTATTAATCACCTTAATTTCCCGGGGTATGAGCTTCTTACTTCCTTTAGATTGCATGGAGGAGTGTGCGCATAAGTCCGTAGCAATCTACCCTCCACCAGACTCCCCAATTTAGAAGCTGGAAGAAAAGACATACTATGGATCAAACTCTCTCTCAGGGCTGCAACTAAATTCATCTGTTGTATTTACCGGTCACCTTCTGACAACAACTGGGTCCAGCTCTTCGACTACCTTTCTGAAAAAACCGACCATCTGATTTCTGAATATCCTTCCCCCGAGGTCACTATTCTCGGTGACTTCAATGTACATAATAAGGAATAGCTAGGATCTTCAAAAACCGATCTACAAGGGAGAGCAGCAGAGACAGACAGCAATTCTTTAGCCAATATGGTTCAGCAACCCACCTAATTTCCTCGCATCCAAACACAGAGCTCAAATCCCTTATATCTCCTTCTTACTACAAAACCTGAATGCTATAATATATCAGTCACCGCCCCGCTTGGTGGCTCAGACCACGGCATGGTCACTGCTTCCTGTGCAACACAACTCGAGATCACACAGTCATCACACCCACGTATCGTTTGGCACTACAACTCTGCGAACTGGGACGAAATGCGGGATTACATTTCCTCATTTTCCATGGGCGTATGTCTGCTTCTCTCATCCTGACCCCTCTGATATCTCACAATACGTCACCGAAATTATCCAAGAAAACCTCTTCAGCCACTCAAAAGCCCTGGTTCTCTAAATCTTGTGACAAGGCCAGACTTGAAAAGGTCAAAACGATCCTACACAATCCCAGTCAAGAAAACCGTCAAGCATTTAACGACGCAAGAAACCGCTAGGTCCGTATTCTTTCTGAGGCAAAAACTCGTTCAATAACCACATCAAAAACAAAATACTCTCAAGCTCCAAGGGCAGTAAACCCTTCTGGACTCTTGCTAAATCTATTGGGAATAATTTCCCCAAGAGGATGTTCCCATTTCTTGTTTCAGGGGATTAAATTGTTTCTACCGCCCCGGGCAAGGCTGAACTTTTTGCCTCGTTGTTCGCCGACAATTCTACTCTCAACCCACCTCCAAATATTCAAGTGGCAACAGTCCCCAATGTTGCGCATAAAAGGACGGATATCATTTTCAAAACTGAAAAGGTACGAAAGATCCTATATTCTCTTAATCCAGGGAAATCTTCTGGCCTTGACAGGATCCCAGCAATTGTTCTCAAAAAATGCGCACAAGAACTTGCTCCTGTCCTGACCCGTCTGTTTTCGACATCCAAAGTAGAGACATATTCACTAGTAACTGGAAAACTGCTCGAGTACAACCCGTCCCCAAGAAAGCATCCAAAGCGCTTCCTAGTAACTACAGGCCTATTTATCTTTTTTCAGTCGTCTCTAAAGTGATGGAAAAGTATATAAACACCAAATTAATAAAATTTCTTGAAAAACACAGTCTAATCCACGACAGGCAGATCAAATACCGACCTCATTTCATTTGTCACCCATTCTTGGAACAAGTCTATAGAACTACACGGTGAATCCCAGATTGTCGCTCTAGGACATATCAAAAACATTCGACCAGGTCTGGCAAGCAGCGCTGCTGAAAAATTTCCGGCCTATGGCCTACTACTACCTGGACAGCAAATTTTCTCTCCAACCGGAGCATTTCTGTTGCCGTGGTTCTCCATTTCTCTAAACTGTATCCAATTAATCCAGGAGTTTTTAAAGGTTCAGCTTTAGCCCCTACTTTGTTTCTTCTCTACATCAATGATCTCCTCTCTAGCACATCCAACCCAGTTCAGAGTTACGCGGACGACAGCACCCTCCACTTAAATATACAATATTCTAAGCCTGTGGCTTTAGCCCAATTAGATGAGGATCGCAGGCTCATGGAGAATTCTGTCTCCGTGGATCTCCAAAAAATATTAGACTGGGGAAGTATAAATCTTGTACAATTCAACTTCACCAAATCTCAGTCTTCTCATAAGAGATACACCAGCCCTAAATCCATTAAAATGAACAACCAAGTTATTCAAAGTAATGAGTCCTTTTCACTTGTTGGCATTTCTGTGGATGGAAATCTCAATTGGCACTAACATGTCACATCGATTGCAAAAACGGCTGCTAAGAAATTACGTTTCCTCTTCCGGGTTCGCAAATACTTTTCGCCAGCTATACACCTTATATACTTCACAAATAAGACCTTACCTCGAATACTGCTCCCACATCTGGGGTGCTGCTGCCGCTACTACACTCGCTATCCTGGACTCCATTCAGAAGACAGCTATACGTCTTATCGGTGACCCTACCCTCACCCAAAGGCTGCCATCCCTTGCCCACTGACGTGCCGTTGGTGACCTCTCTTTCACTATCTCTCTGCCTCTATCTTTTATAGATATCTCCACGGGCACTGCTCAAAGAAGCTATAGTTCCTCCACCTGCTGCCCCCAACAGATCTACCAGGGGAACAGAGCGAATGCACCCTTTTACTGTCCAGGTCATCAGACATAAAACATATTGTTATGCCCGCTCTTTTGTCCCGAGGACTTCCAAGATGTGGAATTCCTTGCCGGAATCTGTTTTTCCTTCTCCTCCGAACCACCAAACCTTCAAGTCCAGAATTAACAAGTTGCCTCTTTCCGTCTTGACGACACCCACGGTACGACAGTGCTTAGGCTGTAAGTCCTTGTGGTGTGTTGCTGAAATAAAAATAAATAAAGAAAGAAAGTCACTAATAGAGAAGTATCGATCTAGCTATTTGAGAATGTTCTGCTACCTGACTTTCCTGATCGTCACCCAGAATGCTCTGATTGAGTGTTCTTAGTTCGGGTGGTAGATGTGATATTTGAAGTATTTGTGTCAGGTGGGGTATTACAAGTGCTAATGCCAAATTTTCTATAAATTAGAATGGCCGGAGAATCTTGAGAGCTTTAATAAGGAATATTACTGTTAGCGCCAGAAATGTTGACTAGGGTGTAGAACACCGATAGAGGTCAGCGTCGACTTTTTCTGTTTGAGAAATAATTAGCACATTTCTGATCCATTGAGTCAACCACCCCTTTCGTATGAATATAGAAACCCAATATCTCTGGCTTATTTACCTCCTAGTCCATTTTCTTTGGGTGGTGCATGCTAGAGATAAGCAATACAGCTTTATTTTATTTGGGGACATAACTCACTAAAGTTACGCTATCATTAAAACCATACAGTGAAGAACCGACTTCTCGTTTCCTGTCTGGTAGGAACTATTTTAGGACCTCTCTCTTATTTTTGCTCAATGTCCTGACAAAAGTAAGCTTTCGTTTGCGTAACTCTCTAATCACTTCCATTGAGGAAAACCAAATATTCGCAGTAATGTTGCTATTACTGCAAACATTTGGTTTAATCAATCTCTGCAGGGATTGTGTGGAGATTGAGCATTTCTTTTCTTCATCGGTTAGTCCCGCTTCGTCGGCTGCTTTCCGCAATAGATATACGCACTGTAAAAGTAATTGGGACGGGTACCGGTTAGTGTAAGTATATTTATACCATACTGATTCACTATTGCAGGCATATAGACCTTAAACTTGCGTCTACCACGAAAAGGAATCAGCATTTCGTCCACGCCACCGAATTCGCCTAGGCAATATAAGTTTTGGCAATTGTTTAAAAATTTGTCGAAAATTCCTGAAATAGCAGCTTCTGGATCAGGCTTTTGCCTATCTTGTCTTGTGGTTGAATCATTAAAACGTATAGCAGTAATAAGAATTTCGAACCGTTTTGTCGAAATAACGGCATGAAAAATTGAACGACCAGTAGGTTTTGTAGAAAAAAGCGAAAACATGTTTTCACGATTGGATTTATATCTACCAGTTAAAAGAAGAAGTGTCCGTAGTGCTGTCAATTCCGTTTTATCCGTATCTCTGTAATTGCTTCTTTGATGCTTATCGACGGCACTTCTAGCTGCCCTGAGTTTTACAATTTGACCAGGTAACAATTTCTTCGATAATTTTTTGATCAAACAGAAGTGACCAGATATCCTCTGCTTGTGGAACCGGACCTAGTTCTCTTACAACTCTTGTCATTCCAGGAATAAGTCTTATAATATTGTGCTTTGATACTTTTTTTCTGTAGAGGTGATCCCTTAGTATACCACTTGAATTAATTTCTACCAGGAAAATATTCCGGTGGAGCAGTTTGCTCCTGGCCGATATCTTGCACATCCGGAGGCTCTGAACTTAGCGGCAAGGTGGCGGGAATATTTTCAGAAAATGCTTCAGAGTCACTATTCGGGGTGCTTCTAAAAACTTTTGGTTGCTCAGGCTCACAATCAGAATCGATTCCGGATTCTAAAATAATATCCAAAGTATCCGCTTCTTTTTCCTCTAATTGTTGGAGATATCTTAATACCTTGGCTACGAAATCAGGATCATCATAATGACAACTTTTGTGCTGCTGGGACCCTTCGACGTGAATGGTTTAGAACTCATGTTAGCATGAAGCACGCCTAAAAGTAAGAAAGCCTGATTACAGAAGTGGACTATCATACACGCACTAACTGCGAGGATGTGTTCATGGGTTCTATTGTCTATGCGTCTATTTGTTTGTCCTACATAAGTTCGGGAGCAGTCAGAACAAGGAATTTCGTAAACTCCGTGGGATTCGTTTGAAATCGTATCCTTGGTAGTTTTTACCAGATTTGACAGTTTTTGCTCCGTTGTGAATATGGTTTTGATATTATGGGTTCTAAAAATTCGGCCGATTTTGTCGGTGACACCTTTAATGTATGATAGAAACGCTGTGTGTTGTTGTGTGGACTCTGTCTGTTCTTGTTGTGGTGTAGTGGTTTGTTGTTGTGCGTTTCTAATGTTTCGTAGTATGCGATTCTTGTCCTATCTGTTTCCTAGCAATGTCTGTCGTAAAAAGCTTAATTCTGTATGTTTATTATTTTTGTTCTCCGTTAGTTTCAGGGATCGTGTTACTAGTGTTCAAACCACGGAATTTAGTTCCGATGGGTGATGGTGAGATTGGGCGTTAAGATAACGATTTGTGTTGGTTGGTTTCGGTACCAGTGTAAGAAAATCCTCTGACTGAGTTTTTATTGATGCGTACACCTAAGAAAGACAACGAAATTTTATTTTCTATTTTTATGGTGAACTGTATTTGGGGGTTGATGTTATTTCAATAAGAAAGGAATTCATCTAGAGATTCTTTACCGTGTGGCCAGAGAGCGAAAAAGTCGTCAACGTATCTTCACTAGCAGGTTGGTTTAAGATACGTTGACGACATTTTCGCTGTCTGGTCACAGGGTAAAGAATCTCTAGACGAATTTCTTTCTTACCTAACTAACATCAATCTCCAAATTCAGTTTACCATGGAAATGAAAATGTCTCCAAAACGGGAGCCGAAACGCCGAGTTTAAGTAAATTCTGGACGCGGTTTAACCCGAGAACCAAGTATGTCTCACATTAGAGACCGCGGAAATCATATATATATATATATATATATATATATATATATATATATATATATATATATATATATATTGCTATGATAAAAAAGATTAAGGCAGTGTGATATTGAGTATTAAAATTAAAACCAAAGTGAAAATACAAAATACAAAATATGTATTTTAGATAGTCAGAATTAAATGTATTTATAAGAAAACTAATTCTGCTTATTAGTTTCAAGAAAAAGACAATAGCAAGTGCTAAGAAATTGATGTACAACTGACTTAATAAGTATTTTTAACAAAGTTAATTAAAAAATGTTTTAGGTTAAGTATAATATAAACAGTGAGTTACAAATTTTGAATTTGGCGCTTATGAGCACAGTTTTTGCTCACCTGGTTTAATCAAGCAGTAGTTTAAATAATCATGAACTCACAAGGAAGCGATTGTTTTGACTAATGTTTAAATGAACAGCAACTATCGGACCATGTGAAATAACAATTTGCACGTTTTAAATTAATGCAACGAAGTTTGCTAATAACAATTATGTCACACCCGGCATTTTCGATAAAGGGAAAACGTTTTAGGAGGGTAAAGCGAACACCACGCTTTTTAAACATTTATTGTGATATTCTTCAAAGTATATTAAAAACTTGTAATAAAACCCAGCAAACGTGTTTAAAAGTACAGTGTACAGTCGGCATTGTTGTCGAACATGTGTTGGCAACCAAGAATAACCTCACGCAGCAAATAAGTGATTGTAAACGATACGTATCTGAACAGAAGCCGTCACCGACGTCAAGGTATTTATTAATACACTTGAAATATTAACCTAATTGTTGCAACTTCAGCTTGAAATAACTAAAACTAATAACACAATTGTCAATAGGAACTGTTATAACGCCCTAAATGTCATTTACGTCTGAAATCTAAATAGTAGTAGAATTCAGAACGTTAAATAGAGTGACTCAAGTAAATCTCCATAAATGTCGTTACGATACCCTCATAAGAATATTAGATAACAATTTTGGCATCAAAGCCGTTCCTATAGGAACATGCCAGCAGATTGCAGAAGCGAATAGCGGCAATTGTAAAGTTAGTTCAAATTGCAAACTTGTTTTAAAAGTAATTAATAAAATTGAATGGCCAATATTTAAATTAGGGAATCCAGTAAGATAGTAATGTAAAGATCAATGCTAGATTTAATTTTTATATTGTGGTGAATTTGTTAAAGCATAAAACACTCATTAATAGAAAATAAGATGTTAAATTGAGATATTTTGTGTTTTTTTTTTTTTTCTATCAAGGTACATAATTTTAAGTAAACTTTACCTAAAATTTAGGTAAAAGGTTTAAGGTAAGAATTTTTACTTGATCCCACTACATCCCTGCAGAATAGAGCCCACATAAAGCCGTGGATAATATAAGAAGAAAACAAATTAAATAGAAAAGGTAAATTTATTCAAGTTAATATTATAAATATAAATCTGTTTAATATTGGTTATAATTCTTAAAAGTAACAAAAATTGTACTTACATATATACATATAGGTGTTCCAAAAGGGTCAGAATTTCAGTTACAAATTGAATTAAATCGCATAGTGAACCTTATAATCAATAAATAAATAAATTTAAATGGTGCCCAACTACATATATATAATTTGAGATTCATAAGTAGAGAACATAATATCCATTACAATACCAGTATACAAATATGTAAAATAAAAATATACAAATATTACACAATAAACAGTAACAATTATACATATACATACACACAATTTCACAAATTATACTTAAAACTACAATTAAACTACGCAATATATCATTACAATATATATATATATATATATATATATATATATATATATATATATATATATATATATATATATATATATATATATATGGCCTGGCCTTGTTCTAGGCTTTCCGAGCCGCCCTCACGTACACACTGTACTATATCGCTGAGTTAAAGGTAGACTTTTGTTACATTTGATGTATTAATTTTTTTTTCACAAACGTTTAACAGTATTCATTTTCTCCGGTTTACACATCCAGAAGTTAGCTTAAGGTATAATAAACTACCCTACAAAATGCACAAATAAAAGTGTGTTGTTCGTTCAACCAGCTTGCCTGACTGAAACATTAGAACTTATCTATCAGATAAATGCGAGTGACGGATGACACCCCAGATCAAGACATCCATTACTTATAACAGCCTTATCGCTCCTATTTCGTATAACTGTAAAATTGCAATGTTTTTGTCACACTAACCAATCAATAATCTTGACAAATGTTGATTGATTGATGGGGATACAAAAATTTGTAACACACTGATACTACAGCAGAAAAATGGTCAAATTATTGAAAGCCGCACTATTAAATGTCAAATAACGCAACTGAGTAAGTATTTTCCCATAAAAATTTATAAACCAGATGAAATTTATTACACATATTTTTCGTCTAGAAATATACTATCTAATAACTCGACTAAGTAGACCTCGGTGGTTCAGTGGTAAGAATGTCTGCCCCTGCAGCTAGTGGTGCTGTGATTGTAATTGTTCTGTAAGGGGCGACTAGGCGTAGTGACTGAATAAATTGAGCACGGATAGCTACGAAACATTGCTCCAAACAGAAGGAAACGCAAATTTAAATAAATAATTTTTTGATAACGCAAAAGTTAAAAAGATTACACCTGTTTAAAGTTTTTATCCATATTGTTATCATGTCTTACCAGAGACAAGACAGAGTAGTATGAAAAATTTTACTGCAATTTTACTGCAATTGGTCGACCCTTACTGTGTGTTTCGGCTCTTGTTTTGGAGCCATTTTCAAGAGGTAAAGAAAATATATAAGGACACTCTAAGGCATCAATCTGCCTACTCCTTAGAGCGGTGGAAAAAGGTCGGTTGGGTTGGTTTCAAGAGGTCAATGAAATATGTAAGGAGACTCTAAGGCCTCAATCTGCCTACTCCTTAGAGCGGTGGACAAAGTTGGGCTGGGTTGGTTTCAAGAGGTAAAGGAAATATGAAAAGACACTCTGAGGCCTCAATCTGCCTACGCCTTAGAGCGGTGGACAAAGGTGGGTTGGGTTGTGGTAGCTCGATTACGGGGCCTCAATCTGCCTACTCCCTAAATCTCGCCGGAAATCGTCTATGAGGTCTCAGTGTGTTCAAACCTAGGCCTCAGATCTCTCTGGCCTAGGGTTGAACACATTTTACCTATCTTCCATGGTTAGTTTTCAACCTAGTCAACGTAGTATTGTAAAATATGTTGTCGCTACGTGACTGGTTTATTTCCAGTGGAAGTGAAGTATTAATTAAAGTGTAAGGATTTGACGAGTTACTGACTAAATTTTTCCATTCTCTTTTCCATAATAAAGCGATGTGCTGATTAAATTGTTTTTTTAAATCAGTGTAGTGTATTTTGTAATCGAATGAGGATTCTTCTCCAGCCGCTGCTTGCTTAGCCAACCTATCTGCTTCTTCGTTGCCATGCACTCCAATGTGCCTTTCACCCACAGAAATGTGATTTCAGCGTTTCTTGATATTCGGTAAAGTAAATTAAAATTGAAATAATCATCCACATAACTTCAGATTCTGTAATGCAATATCTACAATGTTGGACAAAGACAGATGACGTTACCTGTACTGCTACCCTATTTAAATAAATGGTCGATAAAAATCTAAACAATGGAAGTTACAGGTATCATTGCAACATACCAGAACGTAGACAGGGACGCCATCTCGGTGCGGAACCAGGTAGTATGTTATCACAACCGCTCTATTTAGCACAAAATGTTATAGGTGGAGACATTTGTACAAACAACTAACAATTTTGTAGATGTCAGACCTGGCCCATTTATTTTATAATACCTAAATTTTAGCATGCGACAATGTTCTCTGCAAGTATCAAAAGCTGCTCAAAAAATGAGAACGATACTGATAGATAAGTTATTAAGTCCATCATTTTTATTATAGACGATTTCGAAGGTAAGTTTTTTTTTAAGTTTAGTAAATAGCACTTTCTGTATTTCTCATATTGTACGTTTCAAACAGGTACAGTCCCGCTTAAAATTAGACATACCTACGTTTGTTTAGTGTACAAGCCTATCGAGCTTAATTTAAAAAGTGCTTGCTCTC
This sequence comes from Tillus elongatus, assembly GCA_964006375.1. Lineage (NCBI taxonomy): Eukaryota > Metazoa > Arthropoda > Insecta > Coleoptera > Cleridae > Tillus > Tillus elongatus. The sequence continues at coordinate 172,792,450 of OZ023264.1, read as the reverse complement.
GCGTCGAGCGGATTTCAGTGTAGTCTTGGACACAACCTAGATTCATACACTCGCGAGATGCAAAATATCAGCGAAACGTATGCCTATTGGTTTATTTAAAATAATATCGTAAAACTGTTGTTTTTTATTAGACTTTCTACTTTATTTTACCCATTTTTGTGCGCACAAAGACACGATTTAAATGTCTTCTCTACTTTTAGGTTTGTGTAGCCACAATGTTAATTAAGGCCCCCCCTTTATAATACTTACTTATCTTGTGCTTATATATGTAATATAAAAACAAAAAAGCCTGGACGCAGCAAGTGCGTTATGGTAGTGAATTTTCATAGAAATGATCGGGCAAAAAATATTTTATTATAACTTTTTTTTCTTGTAACATAGAAATCTAAATTTTGGTGTATAGTTTACTTTTTATATCGTAAACCTACCTACTAAATTTGGTTATCATATATTTTTTATTTTTTAGGATAAAAATTTTTTTCAAATGAAAACTCAAAATTTATCCGGAAAACCTCTTCCGATTTTTTCTATTAACGAACTTGTCAAAACCATTTACAAAGGGAAGGTACGGGCCAAATTTTATCAAAATCGGCCCATTATTCTTTGAGATAAAAATTTTTTTCGAATAAAAACTCAAAATTTTCCCGGAAAACCTCGTCATATTTTCCTGTCTAACAATCTTATCAAAGCCATTTACAAAAGAAAGGTACGTGCTAAATTTGATTAAAATCGGCCCATTATTTTTTGAGATAAGAATTTTTTTAGAATGAAAACTCAAAATTTTCCGGAAAACCTCGTCTGATTTTCTTGACTAACGAACTTATCCAAGCCATTTACAAAAGAAAGGTACATGCCAAATTTTATTAAAATATGCACATTATTTTTTGAGTTATCGGTGTGTATATATATATATATATATATATATATATATATATATATATATATATATATATATATATATATATATATATATATATATATAAAGTTCAGGACGCAGCAAGTGCGTTATGGTAGTGAATTTTCATTAAAATGTTTTTATTGCAAATATGTGTGGTTTCTTTTTATTTAAGAAAGTAGGCATCAATTTTGGTTACCAGTATAACCTATATAGTAAAAACAATGTGCCATGTTTCATAAAAATAACTTTATTGTGTAAAAATGTACAAAAATTTCCAAAAGTAAATTTAAAGTGTTCCCGGAAAAACTCGTTTCTTGGTAAACCTTATAGGTTAATAGCAAATTGGGCTATTCAAATATGAAGCATTTGATCAAAATTCGCTACCATAACCCACTTGCTGCATCCAGAATTTCTTTTCTTACAAACATGCATTACATTTCGATGGAAAATGCAAAAATGCAATAGGAAAGCGCGTGATTAAAAATGATTAAAAAAAAAGAAAATTTGTATCACCAACGACTTATGGGCCATCCTGTGATTGTAGAACTATTTTTTAAGATGTAGCTCAGGACACCCTATAATCAATGTATAAAGATTTTTTTCATATCTTGTATAATAACAGATATATTGAGCTTTATTGATTTTTTACGAAAATTCGACAAAAATTATATACCATTATACGGTAAACTCTTTAGCTAAGACTACTGCCAAGCATCAGAGAAAGGGTCTATTTGAAATGAATTTTCTGGAAACATTTTAGTAAAATGAAGGACAATGACGGTTGAAACTAAGACTTCAGGGGTTTGTAAAACATCCTTCTTGAAACATTTGATTTCCATTCCACATTATATATATATATATATATATATATATATATATATATATATATATAATATATATATATATATATAAATATATAAACATATGAAAATTTAAACTGACCCCGGATATGGGTTCTAGGGGTCCTAGTTCGCACTCATTTGCAAAAATTTTTCAAAATTCAAAAGTCGGGATCTCCCCATTAGTGAATTTTTTCTACGAAAATTCACTAAAAGGAGTGAAACAGCAAGTAAATTTATTTACTATAGTGCTGTATTCAATATTATCGAAAAAGACATTATAGGCGACAATGTGGAATGTAACTTGGGTAAATTTACAGTTTACTGCAAGACGCGTTTTTAGATTTTTTTTCAAAAACATGCTGAGAAGCCCCCGTGGATGCACAAGCCACAAAGCAAATTTGGTGCAAAAGAAACTTAAGGGGCTAATAATTAATAAGGTTTCTGGGCGGGGAAGAAATCTGAGCGGAAAATGCTAAAAAAAACAATTAGTCGGACTTTGAAAAGATGCGTTTTTCACATTTTGCAGCAATACTTCCTTTAAACCCTGTCGGCCCCGAATAACACCTGTATTCACCCAGGTCCAGTAACTTTCTTGGGAGTTGCTCCCAAGTAATTTTTCTTGTGCTTTATGCTTTGAAGGTAGTTTTATGCATGGACAAGGAGAAGGAGAAACTCCCCCCCCCGTGTTTTTGGGTAAGGAACAGAAACCCTCTTCGTCCTGGGGGTACTTCTTCCCCTTCTGCATGCATACAATCACCCTCAATGCATGAACCACAGAAATCTTTTTATGTTCCGCTTTCTAGTGTATTTTTTGTTGAGTATATTTCCTGTTTATCAACTGATTTGTTGAGTTTTGTATCCAAATTACTGTATAAATATTTATGTCAGGGGTCATGTTTTTGCTTGCCCTTCTTTGCCTTATTTTTTACTGTTCCCAATTAAATAAAGTAACGTTTTTTTGACTTTTAATATAAGGCTAAATCACTATGATATAGTATTCTTATGAAAATTCAGTGCAATAACGCAGTGGCTGCGTCCCGAACATTTTTTAATACGGAATGGGACGTGCAGTGATCTGTAAAAGAGACGAGTATGTAAGAGAATGTATAATGATTTTTATTTTCCTTTCGGTTTTGCTGCTTTGTGTGTCTGCGTATGTTATAGTCGAGTAAACCTTTGAGCGCGATCTAGTACATATAATGAATATTCGTATTGGCCTCTTTGCAGAGAAATGAGCCTGTTGGTTAATATTTTGTTTACTTTTACTGGAAAACTTGGATGCTGTGTTTGCATTCACCACATTCAATATTTACTAAACGTACTTGGCAAAAAGGGTCGGACTTTATGATACAGGCTAATATATTAATATATTAAATGCTAATGAGAATTGTTTATTATCATTTCAAATTCCTGTTTTCCGGAAATGTATGTTAATTGAATGCTGACTTTATTTACATTGAGCTTTTAAGCCTCTTAAGCGTACCATTTGCTTGTGTAAACAGTTGTATTTATTTCCTCTTAGCGACTTCCTGATTATTATAATTTCCAAGTTGTGTTTACATTTCTACACTGTCGCAATCATAAGTATTATTTTGTGTGTTCCCCAAATTAACACACCATGGCTTATTATTTTTATGGCAGCGATTTTCTATCTTTGTGGGCTACTGAAGAGGGATGCGAAGACACAAGAACCGAAAAAAACCTAATCCTAGAATGAGTAAACTGGGCCTCCGAAGCCCTCGAGGTTTTGCTTATCTATGATTTGTTTGAAATAATTTCAAGCGGCTTGAGCTTTTGAAGATGCTCTACACACGTCTTTATTATTAAACCTTGATTCGATAATATTAAGTGTACACAGAAATCGAAACAAGAATTTTTTTGCATCACAATTGCATTAGATTCCCATACTTTTTTTATTATTATTTTATTTCAACAACACACCACGAGGGCTTACAGCCTAAATACTATCGTACCGTGTGTGGCGACAAGGAGGAAAGAGGCAACTTGTTAATTCTGGACTTGAAGGTTTTGAGGTTCGGAGGAGAAGGAAAACATGTGCCGGCAAGGAATTCCACAACTTGGAAGTATTCGGGATAAAATAGCGGGCATAACAAGATGTTCTATGTCTGGTGACCTGAAAAGTAAAAGGCTACATTTGCTCTATTCCCCTGGTAGATCTGTTGGGGGCAGCAGGTAGAGGAACTGTGGAAGAAAGCTCCTCTGAGCAGTGCCCGTGCAGATATCTATAAAAGAGAGAGAGATAGAGAGGCCACCAACGGCAAGTCGGTGGGCAAGGGATGGCAGCCTTTAGGTGAGGGTGGGGTCACCGATGAGACGTATAGATATCTCCTGAATTGAGTCCAGGATAGCGAGTGTAGAAACGGCAGCGGCAGCCCAGATGTGGGGTCAGTATTCGAGGTTTGGCCTTATTTGTGAAGTATGTAAGGTCTAGAAATTAGCTGGTGAAAAGTATTTGCGAGCCCGGAAGAGGAAACCTAATTTCTTAGCAGCCGCCTGTGCAATTGACGTGACATGTTAGTGCCAATTGAGATTTCGATCCACAGAAATGCCAACAAGTGAAAATGACTCTTTACTTTGAATAACTTGGTTGTTTATTGTGATGAGTCTAGGGCTGGTGTATCTCTTATGAGATAGAAAGCAAGACTGATATTTCGTGAAGTTGAATTGTACACATTGTATTTCCCTAGTCTAATATTTTTTGGAGATCCACAGAGATAGAACACTCCATGAGTCTGCGATCCTCATCTAATTGGGCTAAAGAGACAGGCTTAGAATAGTGTATATTTGAGTAAAGACTGCTGTCATCCGCGTAACTGTGAACTGGCATAGATGTGCTAGAGAGGGGGTCATTGATGTGGAGAAGGAACAAAGTAGGCGCTAAAGCTTAACCTTGAGGTACTCCTGCATCAACTGGATACAGTTTAAATGAATGGCCATCTACGAGAACAGAAATGCTCCGGTTGGAGAGTAAGTTTGATGTCCAGGTAGATGCCATAGGCCGGTAGTTTATTAAGCAGCGCTGCGTGCCAGACCTGGTTGAATGCTTTGGATATGTCTATAGCAACAATCTGGGATCGACCGTGTAGTTCCATAGACTTGTTCCAAGAATGGGTGACAAAGCAAAGGAGGTCGGCAGTTGATCTGAGCTGACGGAATCCATACTGCCTGTCGTGGATTAGACTGTGTTTTTTGAAAAAAATTTAGTAATTCGGTGTTTATATACATTTCCATTACTTTAGAGACGACTGAAAGGAGAGAAATAGACATGTAGTTGCTAGGAAGCGCTTTGGATCCTTTCTTGGGGACGGGTTGTACTCGAGCAGTTTTCCAGTTACTAGCGAACATGCCTCTATTGTAAGATGTCTGAAAGAGACGAGTCGGGACAGGAGAAAGTTCTGGTGCGTATGTTTTGAGAACAGTTGCAGGTATCTCGTCAAGGCCAGAGGCTTTCCTGGTATTAAGAGAAGAGAGCATTTTTCGTACCTTTTTAGTTTTGAAAATGATATCCATACAAAATGCGCGACATTGGGGACTGTTGGTGGTTGAATATTTGGAGGTGGTTTTAGAGTAGAATTGCTGGTGAACAACGAGGCAAAAAGTTCAGCCTTGCCCAGAGCGGTAGAAACAATTTCCTGTCTTGACATTTTTGTTTTTCTTTGCAACTGCGCTATGCGTCGCCTTAACTGCACGATATTGCGAGAAGTTTCGGCACCTTGACCTCACGGCACAAGGGTAAAGGCAGCCGCATAGGCAGCGCAGTTGATGGTCCAGATTTTGGAATCCTCCGGAAGTTCCTCACTGAGACTGGCAACCCGTTGGGCGAGCTGTTCAGCCGTAGGACTAAATCTCACCTTGATAAAAGCCCTTTGACTCAAATCATTCTCACTCGTTGCAGCAAGGAGCGACAGCTCTTCTGTGATTGATCGCGGTGGTGTTGGGATCCGGGAAGATATTCTTGTGTATCCTCTCCTCTGCAGGTGTGACAAAATCTCGCAGATCTTGCGCGGAAAAATAATTCTCAGGATGCATGGATATCCACAAAGCATGCAACCTTCCCATGAATCCCCTAATTGCAGGTGAGCTGTTGCTATATCACTGCAAGAGATCGCGCCAAAGCTCATAGGTACACTCCATTCTCTTTGCACGGTCGTTATCAAGCATTCGTTCATTGTCCTCTCCACCTTGCCTATGGTCTCCATCCGATCGAGACCGGTTAGAAAGGACTTTTGTATTTGTTATGATGTAAAAAGGCACAGTATTTGGTCGGCACAGAGTGTTGGCCTGCGTCGACCCTCACAGATTATCAAACATCCCAAAGGGGGTTCGTGCCCACAGTCACAGATTTTTTATCATTCCGCAGATATGTGGGCAGTTGCGATGCTGGTTGTACCGTCTACGTCGTTCCGGATAGCGATAAATACCGCAGTGCACCTACCGGCCAGACTTTAAGGTGAGTCGAGAGGAGTTTATAAAGGAATCAGGTAATTTAGATAAAGGAATACAGAACATTGGTATAAGAGGATACAGGTAAGTTGGACAGCGGACAGCTGGCGTGGCTAGCTATACCGTCTACGTGGTTAAGAGTAGCGGTAAGCATACTGCTGGCAATAGTACACCTACCGGCCAGACAATATAATAATAATCATAATTATTATTATTATATTTATATGTAACGGTAACAACTACAAACACAATTCCGGTCCTAAGTAAGGGAACTTTGATCAAAAAATCTTTTCAAAATAAGAAAAGAGGTCTTGTGTTATTAAAATGTTTATACCAGAAAAAATTATCTACCTCTGTACTTAGTATAAAATTGTTTTACTAAATAAGGGCACCGACAATCAATAAAAAATAAATAGTTCAATTGTAAGATTTATTTTGCCACAATCGCAAAACCATCCAGTGTTTATAGGAAAGTAAAACAAGTTTCGAGTATCAGTGATTTTTTATTATGTCAGGATTCTTCAAACGTTGCTACAGTGTTAAAAACATTTTGTGTAATTATGTCATTCTCATAAATGACACAGCACATTCTGCATTTTATTTCCGCTCTTGTTTGCAGGTTATAATTAGTTCGAAAAGTATCTGTTGGCACAGAAGATCGAATTGCCCTGATAAAATACAATAACGAATCCACTACATTTTTCCATAATGCAGCTAAATTTGACAGGGAATATACAACGCAAATTATTAAGCTTCAGCAACGGAAGCCTGGCGCGTTTGTTATAATGAACCTGTCATGTAATAATCAGATTCACTTTTTCACAGAGCAGCAAAAGGAACTCAAAGCTAGAAGAGAAGAGCAGACATGAAATGTGATTTCCTACATGTATCACACGAAATTTCTAATAAATTATTGAAGAAGCTGTTTCTGTTATACAAACAGCTTGCTATTGTTGACATAAGTGGAAATATTCGGGACGCAGCAAGTGCGTTACGGTAGTGAATTTTCATAAGAATAATATATAGTATATTGGTGATTTAGCCTTACATTTAAAGTTATAAAAAAACTGTATTTAATTAGGAACAGCAAAATATAAGGTAAATAAGGGCAAGCAGAAACACGATACTTAGCAGAAATATTTATACAATAATTTGGATACAAAACTCAAACAAAGAAATTGATAAACAGGAAATATACTCAACAAAAAACACACTATAAAACTGAACTTAAAAAGATTTTGTGGTTCATGCATTGAGACAGATTGTACGCGTGCGGAGGGAAAGAAGAACTCCCAGGAGGAATATGGTTTCTGCCCCCTCACGCAAAATAACGGGGGGTTGTCCTTCTCCTTGTGAATGCATACGACTTTAAACCACAAGGCGCAAGAAAAGTTTCTTGCCCCCAAGCAAGTTACGGAACCTCGGGAGAATATGGGTGTACGGGGTAGAGAGGGTTTAAAGGAGGTATTGCTGCAAAATGTGAAACACGCATCGTTTTTCAGTCTAAGTGTTTTTTTAGCATTTTCAGCTCATATTTCCTCCCCGCCCAGCACCCCTATTCATTCTTGGTTCCTTAACTTTCTTGGGGGTTGTTTGCAACAAACTTGTCTTGTGGCTTGTGCATCCAAGATGGGTTCTAAGCATGTTTCTGAAAAAAATCTAAAAACCCTCCATGCAGTAAACTGCAAATTTGTCGAAGTAGAGATAATTAAGGAGAGGCTTAATTAACATCGTGGCAACAATTGAGAAGTAGAGAAGTTATTTAGAGCGCGCTGGCAGTCATAAACTTGATATCATCATTACGTCAGTGTAGTATTCTGATCATAAAAAATTACTTCAAACCGTATGCACACAAAAATTTGTAAAATACTTTTATTTCTTAGAGAAACAACAGTTTAGTAATTTTTAAGAGGTTTTGAGATGTGATGCAACGTCAAACCCACTGTACCGCAGCATTAGCATAATATTATTTTGTTGCGACTGTACTATCCCTATTTTGACAATTGTATTCAAAATTGTATTTTGGACATGCACATGCCTTGCTTTTATGTATAATATGATGTGTAATTTATTTGCAAATAATATTATACTATAGTACTCACACCATGTCTCATCTGTGTGATAGTGCAAAAATAGGTAGCCCCATTATCGTATCTCTCTAGTAACTGTATCATGTCAAAAGCCTGAATTTAAGGCTAGATTCCAATTTTTCCTGCTTCTTCTTCTTCTTCTTTGTTTATGGCGTCTGCTTCTACTAACCTAAATTTCCAACTTGATATTGACAATTGACAAATGACACTCGAGCTCCAGCACGAACGCACGAACGTTGTTAGACTGCGTTCGTATTCGTGCTGGAGCCCAGCTGTCAATTGTCAATTGTCAATGTCAACTTGGAAATTTAGCTAAGGAGAAACAAAGGCCATAAACAGATAACAAGAAAAGGAACAAGAATAAGAACTTTGTCAGATATACTAGTATTTGAGCAATATTAAAAATCATGAAAAATGGGTAATTCCAAATTTTCAGGTATTAGATTCAGCTAAGGATTACGTTGTTTTCTTACCTGACTGATAACATAAAATCTTTTCTTTATTATCAGAAGTTGTAAAAATTTGAGATGTGTGTATATGGAAGATTTAACTATATGAAATTTCTGAATATCTGGCAACCCCGGTAAGAAACAACTACTTTTTGACATCTTCCAATGATTGTAACTTCCATTGTTTAGATTTTTATCCACGATCTATTAAAATAGTATAGCAGTACAGGTAGTATCGTCTGCCCTTGTCCAACATTGTATATATTACATTATAGAGTTTGAAGTGATGTCTAGGATTATTTTAATATTAATCTCGAATAACTTTATTCTTCTTTGATCAAAAGACTTGAGAATTGCTACACCACCACGTATATTTATGTTCTTTTAACTCGTAAATTTTCGCTTAAACTACTTAAAGAATTTGAAATATATTGCGATTTATAAGATGTTTTATAATTTTTTTAAATTTTTGTTTTGTTTAGATATTTATCTACGATTTATTAAAATAATATAGCAGTACAGGTAGTATCGTCTGCCTTTGTCCAACATTGTAGATACTACATTACAGAATTTGAAGTGATGTCGAGGATTATTTAAATATTAATCTCGAATAACTTTATTCTTCTGTGATCAAAAGACTTGAAAATTTCTACACAACCACGTATATTTATGTTCTTTCAACTTGTAAATTTTTGCTTAAACTCCTTAAAGAATTTTAAAGATATTGCGATTTAAAAAATATTTTATAATTTTTGTTGAGAAAAATTGGGCGTTAAGAACTGGTAAAGGAACTCATCCAACCCATTACCAAAATGGAGATAGTTTCTAAATTTGGTCCAAATCAGTGAAGTAGCTCTTGAGTTATATTTTCAGAAAATTTCTCCAAATGAGCGCGGTTAGGCCCTAAAAAGTTTATCATTTAAAGAAATTTTCCGAAAGTCTTGCCATCGATACCTCTCTAATAGTGAATATTCTCAATGAAAATTCACTAAGAAAACACATCTACAAGATGCCCAGCTTTAAATGTTTACCCTGTCTTTAGTGGTCTTTCTTGTTTGTCAAAAGAAAAGTTGCCAAAATCGACCGTTTGGCATGAATAAATGTGCCCATGTACGTTGCTAATTAATTTAGGGGAAAAAATAAATAAAACTAGAAGTAAAACTTAGGTTAAAAATATATTGTAAATATCTTTAACCATATACACTATCTCAAGTTTATATATTTGTATATATGTATACATATGTGTGTATATGACGCCCTTAACGGACTAGCCAGACTAAAGGAGGTGCAACTGGTGTGGGTTCCGGGACACTGTGGCGTAGCGGGGAATGAGGTAGCGAATAATCTCGCAAGGCTTGGTTCCCGGCGGCTGTTCTGTGGCCCGGAGCCTGCGATAGGCATAAGTAGGAAGACGGTCTTTGTCGCTTTAGACAGGTGGACTGAGGAAGACATGGAGAGGCACTTGTGGCCGGTTGGTGGCTGCATGCAGGCGAGGGACTTCGTGGAGGGGCCCGACAGAGATAAAGATATCTGGCTACTCGGAAAGAGTCGACCTACGCTTCACCGCATCCTTGTGGTGCTGACAGGTCACTGCCCCCTTAGAAGATACCTCACATTGATAGGCGGAGAGAATGATCCCATTTGCCAGGAATGCGGCGAGGATGAAAAAACGTCTTACCACTACATGTGTGAATGCGAGGCTTTTGGGAGTCTTCAAGCAGAATTGTTCGGATCGAGGACTCTGCAGAGGAATGAGGTAAGTACCGTCCAACTGAAGACCGTCACGGCCTTCATTTCGAGGTCGAGGCGGTTTGACGACGGAACCAAGGAAGTATAGAGTATAGTTGCTGGGGTTGGCAAAAAGGGCTCCTTGTGGCCTACTTGCTTGACGTTGGCCTTCCATCACTGCTACTACTACTACTATGTATACAGGCTGTTTCAAAAAACATGCACCATCGCTCGTGGGGCAATTCCTTACTAAAAAATAAGAAAAAAAGTTACTATGCACATGGGCCCGGAAACGCATAGTTTCCAATATACAGGGAGTTGAATTTTAATTTTTTTTTTAATTTTTTATAAATAATTTCAAAACCACTGGATTGATTTTAATGAAACTTGGAACTTGAAAGTGTATTATGAAAGTGCATATTTTCAAGTGAGAATCTGCTTACAACTGCGTTAGTGGCGTGTGTACGGGGTAACTGTAAAAATTCATTTGGGGAAAAAATATGTGCGCCACTGTCTTTTTCCAATTTTGATACATCAGTTATGAAGCTTATTACATAAGCCACAAAAGCTACCTCTTGGGATTTTTTCGTTCAGGGTATCCCCTAGGAGATATGATTAATTTTATAAAAAGGAGCAAAGTACCGATTAGTCGGCGTAATAATAATAATAATAATACTAATAATAATAATAATATATGTTTACTGCAACCATAAGAATATGAAAAACAAAACATACAGTAAACATTACAGCAATAAACGTGCAAATAACTAACCTACGTAAAACTTATTGGTGATAAACATTGAACTGAATATTACAAACATTGATAAAAAATTATAAATAAAAAATAATAATAAAAAATGAAAAAAGTAATCGTAAAGACACCATGATTTTTCCAAACTCTTGTTTTTTGTACATTACTCAATTGACTTTAATAACAAAGCTAAAGAAAATGTTGAAAGTGACCACCATTAGCGTCGTTACAATTATTTAACCTTCTGCGCAAAGATCTTCTTACTCTTCTGCAAATATTTTGATCTTCTCTAATGCTGTCAAATGCATATTCTATTCTTCCCAACAATTCTTCTCGTGTATTTATTGGTGTTTTATACACTATTTCTTTTAAATGACCCCACAAATAACAATCGAGAGGATTCAGGTCCGGAGATCGAGGTGGCCATGAGACCGGACCTCCACGACCAATCCATCGGTGACCGTATGTGTTGGCTAAATATGTTCTTACAACTGCTGCAAAATATGCGGGCGCACCATCATGCTGGAACCACATTGTACCATTTCTCATAAAAAGCGGTAGTAACAACGGCAAATCATTTTGTAAAAAGTTTAAATATGATTCATGGTCAAGACGATTCGGTAGAACAACAGGACCAATTATGTGATTTTCAATAATAGCAGCCCAAATATTGATGGAAAATTAATACTGCGAATTTGCAACTCTTAGAAAGTGTGGGTTTTCATCGGCCCATGTATGTAAATTGAAATACCTTTTCGCGTAAATGACGCCTCATCAGTAAATAGTACACGTTTAGAAAAATGTTGGTCGTGCCTAAGTTTGTTTAAGAACCACTGACAAAACATTACCCTTGGTTGAAAGTCTCTAGGTAGAAGTTCCTGGACACGTGTAAAATGATAGGGATATAAACTTTGATCCTTCAGAGTTCTGTGAACTGATGATGCCGAAATATTACCCAGTTCGGTGGCAATAATTCTCGTATTTGTACTAGGATTACGTTCAACTCTATTTAATATTGTCTCTTCAACTCGTACAGTTCGGCGGTATCTTCTGCGTCCAGAGTCAGCTTTTAAAGGTTTTAAAGAACCCGTTTCTCTCAAATGTCTTACAATACGTGGGAAAATATTTTTGTCAGGAATTCTTCTTTGCGGATAAGTTTCCTGATAAACTCGCACAGCTTGTCTAGCATTTTGATTTGTTTGTCCATAAATTAACAACATATCAGTCAAATTCGCTGAAGTGTACTTAACGAAAACCATCTTGAGAGGAGGAAATGATATTAATGAGCAGCTCAGTATCAACAAATAACTAAAAAGGAAAATACTGCATCGTATCAAAATTTAAAGAATAGCACGAAAACTCTTTTGACGCCTACAAAGCACTTCAAAATTGTAGAATTTAGAGAACTGTCAAAAATTATAGTTTCATGGCACTTTACGATTACTGTTTTCATTACTCTAACGAATCGGTACTTTGCCCCTTTTTATAAAATTAATCATATCTCCTAAGGGATACCCTGAACGAAAAAATACCAAGAGGCAGCTTTTGTGGCTTATGTAATAAGCTTCATAACTGATGTATCAAAATTGGAAAAAGACAGTGGCACACATATTTTTTCCCCAAATGAATTTTTACAGTTGCCCCGTACGCACGCCACTGACGCAGTTGTAAGTAGATTTTTACTTGAAAATATGCACTTTCATAATACACTTTCAAGTTCCAAGTTTCATTAAAATCAATCCAGTGGTTTTGAAATTATTTATAAAAAATTAAAAAAAAAAAAAAATCAACTCCCTGTATATTGGAAACTATGCGTTTCCGGGCCCATGTGCACAGGAACTTTTTTTCTTATTTTTTAGTAAGGAATTGCCCCACGAGCGATGGTGCATGTTTTTTGAAACAGCCTGTATATACGTATGTATTTTTAAAAAGTAAAAAAAAATGTTACATTATGCCCCACTGACCTAACAGTTATAAACCATCAAAGATGTACCTGTGGATAAGAGACACTTGTCTAAGGCCAGGAGCGTGCACTCGCAAAACACTCCACACAGATTTGATAACGTAAGAATTTCTTTTAGAAATATACACATCTGTTTAAAGACCTGACGATCGTTTCACTAACAAAGTTAGCGTCATATGGGTTCTCCAAGTGTACTTATCAGTGCTCATCAAAGGTTGCAATCTTCAGTTAGTGCTCTTCCTTATTTTACAGTATATATATATATATATATATATATATATATATATATATATATATATATATATATATATATATATATATATATATATATATATATATACAGTGTGGAACAGCCAAATGGAATAAATTCGATAACGGATAAATGAGGGCGTGTTGGGAAAAACGCTTGGACACGTCGATTTGTATTTTTAACTGCGCATCTTTTTCAAGAAAAAAAAATTATATAGGGTGCGTCATGTGACAGTGGCCAATACCAACTTTCTTATTTTAAACACAAGCCCCTGTATATTATTAATTTTTTGGATTCTTCAGAAAATTCTAGACATAATTCATGTACAATGTTCTATACCTATCTTCAACTGTTTCGGAAATATTAAGTATTTTCAGATTTATTACAAAAATTAACATTAAAAATAGAAAATTATTTTATTTCACAAATTCGCTACATTGCATTCAATACTTATTTCCCATTCAGCTCTTGATAATGAGAAAGTAAACAAAAACCATTCCTGCGTTTCTTTTTACTGATATGAAATGAAACAAAAACAAAAACAGTTTTCTTTCTGTTCGTATAAAACTCGTAGCCTTAGCAACTTGTTGTCTGCCTGCATGACAGTAGTGATTAGTGTCAGTGCTATTGTCGTTTGAATTTCGTTAACTGTACGTAATAATATCAGAAAAATGGTTCATTTAACAGAAATGCACAAAATAACCATTCTACAAATGATTGGTTATGGAGATAACACACGGACACAGATGGAAGTGTCTCGCTTATTTCACGAAAAATTTCCAAATTTGCCGCCTGTATCCCAAGGAACAATTAGCAAAATAGAAAAGCAGTTTCACGAGCTTGGTCATGTGAGACAGATAAAAAAAGTAGCTGATAATGCAGTAAGTGATGATACGAAATTGGATATTACGCTTGAGTTTCAAGAAAACCCACATACTTCTGGTCGATAAACAGCCCAACTATTCAACGTTAGCCACACAGCAATTTTTCGAACATTAAAGGAAAGTAAAATGCATCCCTATAAAATGATACCAACTCAGGAGCTCATGGAGGACGATTTCGATAGGAGAACGTATTTTTGTGAACAAATGATGGCAATGTTAGATAACAATGTGATCCAATTAGAAGATGTTTTGTTTTCTGATGAGAGCACATTTACACTTCACGGTCATGTTAATCGTCAAAATTGCCGCTATTGGTCTAATGAGAATCCTCATTGGATGAGAGAGGAACATACGCAATATCCTGAAAAAGTTAATGTTTGGGCAGGAATTGTTGGAAATCATATCGTAGGTCCCTTTTTCATTGATGGCAACTTGAATGGGGTAAATATTTAGAACTGCTCCAAAATAATGTCGTGCCAACTTTGACAAACTTATATCCAGATCCAGCAAACCCACAAGTTCCTGCCAATAAAATATGGTTTCAGCAAGATGGAGCACCGCCCCATTACCAAATCAATGTCCGGCAGTACCTGAACCAAATTTTTCCAAATCGGTGGATAGGGAGGCGCGGATCGATAGAATGGCCAGCACGATCTCCTGATCTGTCGCTATTAGACTACTTTTTGTGGGGATATGTCAAAAGTATTGTATACAAAACTAAGCCCCTCAACTTAGATGACTTAAAAAGACGAATCACGCTTGCGATTAGATCAGTCACGCCTGAGATGTTGAGTAATGTTAGAAGACATTTCTATACCAGATTAGCATGTTGCCAAGATGTTCGTGGCGAGCATTTTGAACATTTACTACATTGACATTAATTTTTTTTTGTTTTTTTAAATTATTAAGAAATAATCAGTATTTCTTATTAGAATTTGTGAAATAAAATAATTTTCTATTTTTAATGTTAATTTTTGTAATAAATCTGAAAATACTTAATATTTCCGAAACAGTTGAAGATAGGTATAGGACATTGTACATGAATTATGTCTAGAATTTTCTGAAGAATCCAAAAAATTAATAATATACAGGGGCTTGTATTTAAAATAAGAAAGTTGGTATTGGCCACTGTCACATGACGCACCCTATATAATTTTTTTTTCTTGAAAAAGATGCGCTGTTAAAAATACAAATCGACGTGTCCAAGCGTTTTTCCCAACACGTCCTCATTTATCCGTTATCGAATTTATTCCATTTGGCTGTTCCACACTGTATATATATATATATATATATATATATATATATATATATATATATATATATATATATATATATATATATATATATGTATATATATATATATATATATATATATATATATATATATATATATATATATATATATATATAATACATTTTCACATAAAATATGTCATTATTGTTTCTCTCGACTTCTCTTAATTGCCTAACTACCATTTTTATGGAAAGATCTTCCTACGAAAATTCGTTACCATGACGCATTTCCTGCCCTCGGAATTTTTAAACACTGTTGGTGTTGACAAAATTTACTGAATATTGGAAAATGTTTCTTACATTCCCGCAATATTAACCATAAATCGATTTTTTACATAATATTCTCAAACGTTCACTGTGTTTTGAATAATAAAAACGCGCGTATTTTAAAACAAAAGGAAAGTATGTAAATATAATATGGCAGCTAACCCGAGTGAAACGTATCTTGTAACAAGCGAGGTTTGGGTTAAAAGGATTCCGGCAGTGAAACAGATGATTGATTTCACTTTACCTGGCATTGATACGCGAGTGCCCTCTCATATTATTTTTATGATATTCAAGGACCAGAGAGTATTAAATTTTTCTGCTTGCCCCCATACATCCATCCGTGCGACAACCTACATTATCCCGAATCAGGATTTTTATTGCAGTTGAAGACCTGTTAGTCCCACGAGAACTTCACCAGGATATAAAAATCATTTTCAATATTGAAAACGCGGGAACATTTTAAAAATATTAAATTTAAGGGGTCATTTAAGAAGCGTAAAATCGAGAAGGGTGCGCAAATAGATGACTTGACTGGAAAACAGGCAAGGATGTGATAAGTTCAAGCTAAAATTGACGTTCACAATTATTTAAATATAAAATTGAAGGACATAATAATCTTTTTTTTAAATGCCCACACACATTTGTACTGCGCTACCGAGATACCGGTTTATACAGCGTGTCCAACAAGTAACATACTCACTTAAGATTTCTCTTCCTAGCGAGTTTGAAGAAAAGTTTTAAGTAAGAGTTTCTGGAAATAACTAAAGATACAGGCAAGTAATTCTTTTGTATACACAGTGCAGAATTTACGTGTAATAATAACATACATTATTTTTTAATGGAAACCCTTCTATATTATTTATAGTTTTAAATAAGCTATTTAAATTTAAATATTAGGTATGTGGTAGTGGACTTTTCCTTTACGTAATAGTAAAGGATTTTTTCACGCCCGAGGAGGTACCGCCTCTTACCTCAAGGGGCCGGTGAGGTCCTAACGGGCGTTTCCGGTTCTGGTGTATGAGTCGGTTTTCCTTATAAACAAAATTTATGTTGCCTCCTCCTTGTACAAAAGATTCCGGAGATTATATACCGCTCCATTCGGATCTTCGGGAGAGGGGTGTGCAGGGGGCGCAGGCATCATGATTTAACATATCCTTCTCGAATATATGTGGCCTAAATTCTAACCTGAACTCCGTCCACCATTTCCTCCAGGCTAATAGGCCCCAACTCCTCTTCCTCACCGAAACCCAAATCAGTACCAAAACAGCCACTAATCACCTTAATTTACCGGGGTATGAGCTCCATACTTCCTTTAGATTGAATGCAGGTGTGTGCGCATACGTCCGTAGCAATCTACCCTGCACCAGACTCCCCAATTTAGAAGTTGGAAGAAAAGACAACAACTTTGTCCAGCTCTTTGACTACCTTTCTGAAAAAATCTATCATCTGATTTCTGAATATCCTTCCTCCGAGGTCACTATTCTTGGTGCCTTCAATGTCCTTAATAAATTATGACTAGGATCATCAAAAACCGATCTACAAGGGAGAGCAGCGGAGGCCTTCGCAGTCAGCAATTCTTTAGCCAATATGGTTCAGCAACCTACTAACTTTCCTCTCATCCCAACACACAGCTCAAATCCCTTGGATCTGCTTCTTACTACAAAACCTGAATGCTATAAGACATCAGTCACCGCCCCCTTGGTCGCTCAGACCACGGCATGGTCACTGCTTCCTGCACAATGCAACACGAGGTCACACAGTCATCACACCCACGTATCGTCTGGGACTACAACTCCACGCACAGGGACGAAATGCGGAATTACTTTTCCTCATTTACATGGGCGTCTGTCTGCTTCTCTCATCCTGACCCCTCTGATATCTCACAAAACCTCACCGAAATCATCCAAGCTGGCATGGAAATTTTTATTCCACGTACACAGAAAACCTCTTCTACCACTCAAAAGCCCTGGTTCTCTAAATCCTGTAACAAGGCCAGACTGAAAAGGTCAAAGCTCAGAAAACGCTTCTACACAATCGTAGTCAAGAAAATCGTCAAGCATTTAACAATGCAAGAAACGGATATGTCCGCATTCTTTCTGAGGCAAAAAATTGTTTAATAACCACATCAAAAACCAAGTCCTCTCAAGCTCCAACGGCAGCAAACCCTTTTGGCCTCTCGCTAAATTTATTGGGAATCATTTCTGCAAGAGCACGTTCCCACCTCTTGTTTCAGGGGTTGAAGTTGTTTCTACCGCCCTGGACAAGGCTGAACTTTTTGCGTCGTTGTTGGCCGGCAATTCTACTCTCAACCCACCTCCAAATGATCAACCATCAACAATCCCCAATGTCGCGCATAAAATGACGAATATCATTCAAAACTAAAAAGGTACGAAAGATGCTCTCGTCTCTTAATGCCAGGAAAGCAATTGTTCTCAAAAAATGCGCACCAGAAATTGCTTATATGCATTTCATAATGAATAGTTTTGTGCAAAAGTCGTAGCTGCATATTGTGACATATATGACAAACACTTATTTATAAATATTCTTTTTAAATATATTTCCTGTTGTCTACACTTTATTCTTTGTACCTCAAATTTTCTAAGCAAAAATAAAAATCATGGAGGTTAAATTTATAAATTTATATTATAGGCTGTAACAGAAATCATGGTAATGCCCTAGTTTTACACGTAGCGAAATTCAATTGTGTATGAGAAAACAAAAATGAAACTGCACGAGCTAGTTATATGTGGAAGTTGGCCATTAATCATTGTCTGACTCTGTAGTGATTTGTCATGAGTTTTACACTCCCCATTCACATAATAAATTATTAAATGTTAAATTATGTTTTAGACATGTGACGTTTGAGGGATCATTGTTTCATTCCTGATTCTCTATTTTCTCTTTGCGGTAGACTGTTTAGCTTTTTGTGACTTAAATCACACTGCAAGTAAAAACAAATCGATATCATTGTCCTTTTAAAAGTTCCGCGCTTAAAAAAGTGATAAACGTACTGCCATTATTATTTTCTTTTATTTAATGTTACATTGTTTAAAATCTATGTAAATCCTGGGTTCGAAAATTTATTAAACATTTTATCTTTGAGGATTTTTTGAAAGCCAGTAACTGAATATTGGAACCTGTGATGGACACTGGTAAGTACATATGTTGTAACGTATTGTATTCTCTAAGTCTATTATCAGAACTTTTGGTTTGGCTAATAATTATTATTACTACAGTTTTAGTAAATTTTCTTAAAAAAATTAACTAACTCGGAGATCCCGACTTTTGAATTTGGAAGAAAATGTCTTGAAATGAGCGCTAATTAGGCCCCTAGAAAACATATCTGGGGTCAGTTTCATCTTATATATATATATATATATATATATATATATATATATATATATATATATATATATATATATATATATATATATCTGAGGCCCGCTTGGTACAGAGTGGAGTGCCACAGGGATCTATTCTTGGGCCGCTTCTCTTTACAATACACACCTACCACTTCAGCAATGCGTTGAGATATTCAAGCATACAGATGTACGCGGATGACACACAGGTTTACATGTCTTTTGATGTTTGTGACGTTGCAGATGCCGTGGCAAGGATTAGTAGTGATTTGTACGATTTCCGTCAGGTTCCGTCAGGCTAAGCGGCATTCACTGCGGCTGAATCCCGGTAAGTCGTCGGTAATTCTCTTTGGTAACCAAGTGCATTGCGAGAGGGTTGAGAGTGACGTGAGAGTGGAGATTGGTGGAGTTTGCCTTAAGCTTGTGGATGAAGTTAAGAATTTGGGCATACTAATGGATAATACATTTAGGTACAGGCAGCACATTAGCTCGTGTTTGCAGAAGGCATATAACAGTCTGCGGTTGCCCTTTCCACTTCGATCATATCTTCCTGATGCTGGGAAATGCTTTGGTTCTCTCGTAGTTTACATACTGCTCAGAGCTTTACTATGCGTGTGTAGATGCTTATTATGCTGGAAGGATTCAGCGGTTACAGAATACGTGTTTGAGATTTGCCTCTGGTGTTCGGAAATATCAGCGCATTTCGTGTAAGCTCATGGAGTTGGGGTGGCTAAATATGCAAAGTAGATTTACACTCAGGGCGGCGGCACTCTATCATACTGTCATCAACACAAACTGCCCTCCTTACTTATCCAAAGGGATCACTTATAGGACTGATGTACATAGTGTGGATGTTAGAAGGAAAGGACTGATCTCACCGCCAAAACACAGACTAACCTTGTTCAGAAGGTCATTTACGTATCAGATATACACTGTTTACAACGCTGTTGATGATGCCCTCAAAGCGCGTTCCGTGTCCACTTTCAAGCGAAAATTATTTCTCGTACTCTTTCAGCGCCAACCGTAGCGATCTATCATCTTGGGTCCTACTAGATAGTCTGTTGGAGAATGCGTCCAATCTAATTGATGTGCTTTGCTTGTGAGAATTCTTGTGGGATTTTCTTTTTTTGGTTTTGTATTGTTTGCTTCGCTTGCCTTGCTCACACATCATATTTATCAAATCGGTGCTTTTATGTATTTTGGGCCAAGTGGAAGAGCAGGGAATGGTATACCATTCGTCTGAACTTCGCCCTTAGATGCACAGGTTAATGATAGCATTAATTCATATTTTTAGTTTTGATTGATTTATTTTGTATATTTTTTTTCCTGTGTTAATAAAGACAATTTTATTATTATTATCATTATATATATATATATATATATATATATATATATATATATATATATATATATATATATATTACACCGATAAAAAAAAATATTTGGCCGTTTTTGTTTAAATTTGTTGAGTACCCTCCTCTTCCTAAGAGCTTTGATAAGTTCGTTGGCCAGGAAAATCGGATCAGATTTTCCAGGAAAATTTTGTGTTTTGTTTCGAAAAAAATTATATCTCCGGAAAAAACAAAGTAAGGGCAACCAAATTTGGTACGCCGGCTTATATCATTAAAGGTAAATCACTCACCAAAATTCAACTCCGTAAGTCAAAAGACAAAAAAAATTATAGGCATTTAAATAAAAATAAATTGGGGGTTTCCTCGAAACGTCAAAAACGCGATTTAAAACGTCAAAATTGGCAACATTTAGGCAAAGAACCTAAAATCAATACGAGCTATGAAAAGAAAATGTCTCAAGAATAAGGTTTTACAAACCCTGAAGTCTTAGCTTCAATCGTCACTGTCTGTCCTTCATTTTACTAAAATATTTCCAGAAAATTCATTTCAAATAGACCCTTCCCTGATGCTTTGGCAGTAGTCTTAGCTATAGAGATCGTTTAATTGTACATAATTTTTGTAGAATTTTACAGGTGGCCCAAAAGACGCTGGTGATACAAATTTGCTTTTTTGTTTATGTTTTATGTTATTGCATTTTTACATTTTCAATCGAAATGTAATGCATGTTTGGGACGCAGCAAGTGTATTATGGTAGCAAATTTTCATTAAATGCTTCAAATTTCAATAGCTCAATTTGCTATTAACCTATAAGGTTAGCCAAGGAAACCATTTTGCGGGAACGCCTTAAGTTTACTTTCAGAAATTTATGTAAATTTTCAAACAAAAAAGTTATTTTAATGAAATAGGGCACATCGTTTCTACTATATAGGTTATACTGGTAACCAAATTTAATGCCTGCTTTCTTAAAAGAAAAACAGACATATTTGCTATCAAAAACATTTTAATGAAAATTCACTTATATAACGCACTTGCTGCATCCAGACTTTATAAACTCACCAGGTCGCGATCAAAAAGCAATATCGCTTGTCATCTCATGTCACTGTAAAACATAAAAGAGAGTTTAAATATAAAAAAGTTATGGGCAGTTAAAAAAATTTTTGGAGTTTTCCTCAAAACGTCAAAGTCGCGATTTGAAACGTCAAAATTAGCAATGTTTAGGCAAAGAACGTGAAACAAATACGGATTGTGAAAAGAAAATGTTGCAAGAAGAGTGTTCCGCGAACCCTTAAGTTTCAGCTTCAACCGTCATTGTCCTTCATTGTACTAAAATGTTTACAGAAAAATTTATTTCAAATAGACCCTTTCTCTGATGGTTTGGCTGTCGGTATAGTTAAGTTGATGCTTTCGCTGTATGTTTAGTGAAGTTTATGGTTTAACGGTCTATAATTTTTAGCTAATTTTCGTAGAAAAAATTCGTTAATGCATTTTTGCATTTTTTTTCGAAATATAATGCATGTTTGTAAAAAAAAATCAGGACGCAGTAAGTGCAATTTGGTAGCGAATCTT